>JARHVA010000923.1:3820000-4142500 GCA_037957365.1 Torreya grandis
TGAGAAGAAGGATGTAAAAATGGTCTTCAATGTGTAAGGCAAGCTTCCTTATGTACATGCAACATTTGTTTCTAGATTTAAGACTCATCGATTGACAATGGGAAAGGCCTACACTATGCCTTCATTTGAGTCATTTTCAGAACATGTTGATGCTTAAATATGAAATTTCAATCACAATGGGAGTTCTTAACCCACATAAGTCATAATCCTTTGTGGTAGGTCGCCCACAACATACAAAATGGTATAATAAGAATTAGAAGTAACCAATGCATGAGCGATAGAAAGATCATGCATAATAATCTCTTTATACACTAAAAAAATATAAATCTTCTTTCAATAAAAGGGATTTATAGAAGAAGAATAGGCCAAAATATTCATATTACAAAAAAATTGGTCATGATGAGCATCATTATCATGCTAAGAAAATCGGTGAGTTGACCCATATTCTTAAGAAGAATAAACATCAATTTTAAATCATCCTACATAAAAGAATCATCTCCGTCCACTTATTCAAAATCAAAGAAAGGAAAAGGATAGGCACTAATAGTAATGATTTTATTTCACAATAGTGGATACTTGAATCAGGGGCTAGACATCATATTGGTTCTGATCAGGAACACTTCTCTTCTATAGAACCTTATTCATTGCCTCATATTATTATAGATTATGATACACCAATGGATATTATTAGGAAAGGTTTAGTTGACCTGAATTATGACTCATTTGAGAATGTTATCTATGTTCCTGACATATGTGCTAACCTTATTTCTACCTACCAAATCACTTATCTTTGGAATGGTAAGCAAGTTAAGTTTTCTCCTGATTCAGTCGTGATTTAAGATATTGAGGATAATGCCTTAGTTTTAGTGGGGCATGCTGATCATGAGTCTCATCTATATGCATTCTCCCACTTTTTACTCATTCTCTTTCTACCACATTACTCACCCAATCAAATTTAGTGAATAAACTATGGGATGAAAGGTTTGGCCATCTAAACTACCACTATCTTTGGTAACTCAATTTGAATGATATGGTCACATGACTCCCTCCTATCCAAAATTGTTTGACATGAAGAATGATGATACAAATAATTTTTTTACCTTGTATGGTGTGCACTCATAATTTTTATAAAATTCAAGGTAAACACATATAGAAAGGGTACTCTAATGGGTCTTTTAACTTATTTAAAGTAATTCTTGAACATTTCTAAAAAGACTAGTAACTTTGATACTCAATTATTCTTCTTCATTATTTTGATTTAGGTGTATTTTTAAAATTGGTCAAAACTAATTTGGTATTATGTTATTTGTATACTATTCCTCCTACAATTATTCTAAATCTCTTAAATTTAATTGATGAAAATATGGTTTTGTAAGGCCCAAGCGGGTAGGAGTGAATTGTAAAATTACAGGGTATACCCTACTCATTATGCATTAGAGTTATGAGATTTTATAGTTTTAAATTATATCTATAGGTACTATTTCAAGGATTTTAGATTTTTAAGAAGTGGATTTGATAAACACATTACTACTTTTGATTCTAAGAAGAAAAATTGTGACCTAGGAAAGAGATGCCCTATTACTAGGTTGAAGAGTTTTCATCCACAGGTGAAAAGTAAGTTTATCATTTATTTGGTTTCTAAAGATGAAGATAATGATGAAGATTCAATAATGGGAGAAAATCTATGACAAAATGCAAACCCTCTACCCATTTTAATTAAATTTTTTTCCCTTTATAATATTATAGACATATTTTGAGTTTGTAGGTTTGGTTTCATTTATCAAAATAATATGATTGCTAGAATTTTGAGTCTCACATATAATAATTCCACTACATTCCAACCATATCTTGTGAATAATAAGACCAAAAAAATAATCTATAAAAAACATTACTATATTTCTTTCAGGCTTCCTATTACCAAATCAGAAAGAGAAGGTAGAGATTGATTAATGATGACAAGAAACAATAAGGGAAAATGGGGGTGTGACTAGGGATGATGAGGTATGATGAAGGAGTGATTAGAGATTATGAGGGTTGATGAGGGAGTGGTTAGGGAGTAAGTATGGATGATGAGGGATAATGAGGGATATTGAGGTAATGATTAGGGATAACTAGGAATGATGAGGGTCAATGAGGGTGTGATTTAGCATAATAAGGGCTAATGAGGGAGTGAGTAAGAATGATTAGGGATGATGAAGGATGATGAGGAAGTTATTATGGATAATTATGGATGATGAATATTAATTATGGAGTGATTAAGGATGATGAGGGATGATGAAGGATGATGAGGGTCAATGAGGGAGTGATTATGGATGATGAGGGACAATAAGGGATGATGAGGGAAAATAAGGGAGTGATTAGGGTTGATAAGAGATGATGAGGGTAAATAATGGAGTGATTAAGGATAAAGAGTGGTAATGAGGGATTATGAAGGAGTGATTTTAGATGATTAGTGATGATGCGGGTTGATGACAGTGTGATTGGGGATAATGAGTGCCATCAAGGGAGTGATTAGGGATGATTATGGAAAATGATGGATGATGAGAGAGTTATATGGAAAATTATGGATGATGAGGTTCAATAAGGGAGTGATTAGAGATGATGAGGGATGATGAGGGAGTGATTAAGGATGATGAGGGCTAATGAGGGAATGACTAGGGATGATGAGGGATGGTGAGGACTGATGATGGTGTCCTTAGGGATGATGAGGAATAATGAAGGTTAATGAAGGAGGGATGATGGATGATGATGAATGATGAGGTAGTTATTATGATGGTAAATGATGGTGATGATGATGATGATGATGATGATGATGATGATGAATGATTTATGCACTTGAACCCTTATTTCCATATAGTTTGGGGAAAGGGAGATAATAATATGAGTGATTTTTATATGAGAATGATAATTTTTAGGGTTTAAAATAATTCCATTCCACCCAAAATAGTAGTGGTAGTGTCCTTTATGAATTTTGAATGCTATAAGATGACTATGTTTTATGCGAGTATGGAATAAATTAGTTAGGTTATGCATGCATAAGATTGGAATTTACGCATGCGTGGATTAACCCATCTATCTAATATTTATTTTGGAGTGAGCAGTATCTATTATTCCCTTAACCTATATTATGTGTAGGTATATGTGTGGCTGACTTATGGATTACATAACTTCATATTAGATTATTGCATTTCTCAATGTTCTTAGTATGGTCAGCCTATGGAATAACCATGGATAAGTAGAATATATATAAGAGGTAGTGGTTAGTATTTTATCATCATATTTTGAATTCTATTTTTATTAAATTTTTGTGGAGGTTACCCCCTCAAAGTGGCTCAATCATAATATTAAATTATTATGCTCTTTCACCATTTTTAATTATGGATCTACTTATTCTACTTTTAATTCTACCATATATAATTCTATTTTTTAAAATCATCTAAGTAATTTAATTACAAGTTGTATCAGAGCTTTGATTTGATTAAGTTTTTAAGATGCAATTTTCTTCTTCAGATCTAGCTTCCTAAGCACTAGAAGTCCAAAAAAACATAAATTGTGATCTGGGAGGAATTGAATCTTTCATCACCATAGTTTTATTCATGAGGTTTTTTACAAAAAATTAGAATACATTTTTTTTGGGTTTAAAAAGTCTAGATTTTTTTACTTTATTAAAATTAGTAATCATTGGATTCATCTCTACGAGATGATAGCAATGATATATTCTATTGGTCTAATTTTTTGGGTCAAAAATTTTCAACCTTGTGCATGATAACAGTAGTTGGATTTGTCTTGATGAGATGATCACAATGGTGTATTCCATCAATAATGGTGTGTATTCCATCAATAATGGTGTATTCCATTAATAATCATCTGACACAGTCAAAGTGAATATTCCTCCCCAGTGGTCATGGCGTGTAAGAAGGATGATAGTTGGAAGATGTGCCCAAATTATAAAGAACTCAAAAAATACACCATCAAAGATAAATTTCCTATTCTAGTGATCAATGGTTTTCTAGATGAATTTTATGGTGCTATTTATTTTACCAAGTTAGATATTCAATTATTATATCATCATATTCACATCCATGATGAGGACATAGCTAAAACATCTTTCAAAACTCATGAAGGCTATTATGAATTTATGGTCGTGACTTTTGGCCTAAAAAATGCACCATCTACATTTCAGAGTTTGATGAATACTATTTTTAGACCATTTTGAGAAAGTTTTTATTATATTTTTTGATGATATCCTCATCTACAACAAAAATTGGGAAGACCATTTGAAGTATGTGAAATAGGTGCTTTAAATTCTAGAACAACATCAACTTTATGCCAAACCTTCAAAATGTGTTTTTGGTTTCCAAGAGGTAGAGTACTTGGCTCATATTTTTTCACATGAAGGAGTGAAAGTTTATCCTAAGAAAGTCCAAGTGATGATGGTGTGGTAGGATCCCAAGACCCTAAAAAACCTCCACAGATTTCTGGGGCTAGCTGGTTACTATCACAGGTTTGTCAAAAAGTATGGTAGCAGTTCGACCCCACTCACCACTTTGTTGAAAAATGACCCCTTCCAATGGAATGATTTAGTTACCAAGGCATTTGAATAGTTAAAAAATGGTTATATCAAAACTCTAGTTCTGGATACTCTTGATTTTTAAAGAAAAATTGTTGTGGAGTGTGATGCTTCAAGATATGGTATGGGGGATGTACTCATGTAAGAAGCCAGATCAATAGAATTTGAAAGTCACCAATTTAAGGATAAAAATAGGCTTAAACCAATATATGAGAAAGAGATGAAGGATATTTTTCATGTAGTGAATCAATAAAGACATTATTTAATGGGTTGTCACTTTCAGGTAAAGACTGATCAAGATAACCTCAAATATTTTTTGGAATAACACTTGTCATTTGAAGAAAAACAAAAATGGGTGACTGAAATTTTAGGATATTATTTTTCAATAGTGTTTAAGAAAGGAAAATAGAATGAGGTGGCAAATGCCCTCTCAGTGGGATGAATTAGTTGAGTTATTATTATGCACCATGACCATGTGGTAGACACAGTGGCTAGAGAAAGCAAGATCAGAATGGGATAATGACAATACTACCAATGATTTGATTCATAATCTTTAATAGGGTTATAATGAATCTAAAAATTTACATGGAATGGGAAAAAATTATGGTATAAAGATAGATTATACCTTTGTAAGCATTCTCTCCTCAAACATAAAATTATTTAGGAAATTCATGCCTCTCCACTTGGAGGTCACTCAAGATTTTTGAAAACATATCATAGAATCAATAAAGATTTATTTTAGGACCCAAAGTAATGGTGAAACTAGTAGGACCCCAAGTCTTTTTCAACCTTTATCCATCCCTAGCCAATGTTGGGAAGAGGTTTCTATGGATTTAATTACAAGTTTACCATAGTCTGAAGGTAAAAATGTTATCATGGTAGTTGTGGATTGACTCACCAAGTATTCTCATTTTTACTCCTTATCAGAACCATTTATTACCAGTATAATAGCTTCTTTTTTTCTCAATATAGCTCAAAAATTGCATGGCACTCCAAAGATCATTGTAACTGACTGAGATCCCATATTTACTAGTAATTTTTGGATTGAATTATTTGCATGTTTGGGTACCCAATTGGATCATAGCTCATCCTATCATCCTCAATCTAATGGACAAATAGAGGTTGTCAACAAATGTCTTGAAGGGTATATTTGCTATTTTGTTTCTAATAAACAAGACAAATAGATTCATTAGTTGCCACTTGCTGAATAATGGTATACCACTTATTTTTAAACTTTTTACAAGATGTCTCCCTTTGTGGCATTGTATGAGTATCACCCCCCATATGTCACTTCAATTTTTATAGGGCATCCTAATTTTCAAGTTGTTGAGGAACACATTCACCATCGATAAGATGTGTTAGTCAGTATTTAAGAGAATTTCAAAATGACAAAAGATCAAATGAAGCAACAAGTAGATCAACATTGCAGTGAGCAAAATTTTGACATAGGTGATTAGGTCTTTGTGAATTTTCAGCCATATAAGTAGATATATATGAAGGAAAAAAAAAGGATAACAAGATATCACCTAAGTATGATGGCCCTTACCATTTATTTTAGAAAATTGGTAGTGTGGGTTACAATCTAGAATTACCGCCATCTACTCACATACATCCGATATTCCATGTATCTTACCTGAAGAAAGTAATTGGAATAGAGTTTTCACTTAGAATGAGTTACCTAAATTAAATGAATAATAATGAGTCATTCTATAACCTAAGGATATCCTTCACTTGTGTACTAATAAACTATGTACTAGATCCATTAATTAGTATTTAATCAATTGGAAGAACTTGCATTCTAAAGATGCAACATGGGAGGATGAAAAGTTCCTACAAAAACATCCTGGTTTGATTCAATGTTGAGGATAACATTGTTTTAAATTAGAGGGGCATGTTATTCTCTTAACCTAATTGCATCTAGGGATGTGTGTGGTCAACTTGTGGCTTACACACCCTCATATTAGCTTATTGCATTTCTCCATGTTCTTAGAATGGTCAGCCTATAAAATAACCATGAGTAAGTAGAGTATATATAAGAGGTATTGGTTAGAATTTTATTATCATATTATGAATTCTATTCTTATTTCATTATTATGGAGGTGAAGTGGCTCAGTCATAATATTCAAGTATTTTGCTCTTTCACCAATTTTAGTTGTGGATCTACTTATTCTGTTCTTAATTCTCCCATATATAACTCTATTATTACAAATAATCTAAGTAATTTCCTTAAAATATATTTTTATGATGACTCATGAATGGTGTTTTGATTACTTCTATTCCATATAAGGGTTTAGGGTTTGGGGATTGAGGTTTAATGTTTAGGTCTTGATATTTAGGGTTTAATGTTTAGGTTTTAAATTTGAGGGTTTAGGGTTTATGTTTTAGGGTTTAGAGTTCAAGGTTTGGGGTTTGGGGTTTTTGGTTTTATGTTTTGGGATATAGGATTTTAGGTTTAGGGGTTAATGTTTAGGGTTTAGGTTTTTAAGGTTTAGTGTTTAGGGCTCAAGGTTTTGGGTTTAAGGTTTAGAGTTTAGGGTTTATGGTTGGAGATTTAAGGTTTAGGATTTAGAGATTATGGTTTAATGTTTAGGGTTTAGGTATTTATTGAGTGTTAGGTTTCAAATTTTAAGGTTTAGGGTTTTAGTTTATAATTTGGGGTTTAAGGTTTGTGTTAGGGTTTAGGATTTAAGGTTTGGGGTTTATAATTTAGGGTTTTTGGGTATTGGATTTATGGTTTGGGTTGAGGTTTCATGGTTTAGGTTTAAAGGTTTAGGGTTCAAGGTTTAGGGTTTAGGGTTTGGGGTTTGTAATTTAAGTGTTAGGTTTTAACATTTAGGTTTTAGTTTTTATGGTTAAGAGTTTAAAGTTTAGGGTTTATGGTTCAAGGTTTAGTGTTTAGGGTTTATGATTTTGGGGTTTAGGGTTTAGTTTTTAGGGTCTAAATTTTATGGTTTAGGGTTTTATTTTAGTGCTTAGAGTTTAATGTTTACAATTTAAGGTGTAATATCTAATATTTAGGGTTTAGGGTTCATGGTTTAGGATCCAATGTTTAGGGTTTGGATTTCAAGGCTTAGGGTTTAAGGTTTAAGGTTTACAAATTTGGATTTAGGGTTTAGGTTTTATGAGTTATGGGTCAATATTTAAGGTTTAGAATTTGGTTTTAGGGTTTATGTTTTAGAGATTAGGGTTATGGGTTTAATATTTAGGGATTAGGGTTTAGGATTTTGAATTTAAGGTTTGGGTTTTAGGATTTAGGTGCTTAGTTTTGTGTTTTGGGTTTGGTGCTTATATTTTAGGTTGTAGGGTTTAACATTTAGGTTTTAGGGATTTGGGTTTTAATATTTAGGGTTTAAGTTTTAGGGTTTATGGGTGTATGTTTGGGGTTTAATATATAGGGCTCAAGGTTTAGGGTTTAGGGTTTAACATTTAGTATTCAACATTTAGGGTTTTGGTTTTAAGATTTTATGGTTTGGGTTTAGGGTTCAAGGTGTAGGTTTTAGGGTTTAAGGTTTTTAATTTTTGGTTAATGTGTTAGGGTTTAGTGTTTAAGATTTAGGATTTAAGGTTTAGGGTTGATGGTTCAAGGTTCATAATTTAGGGTTTAAGGTTTAGGGATTAAAATTTAGGGTTTAAATTGTAGTGTTATGGATCAAGGATTATAATTTAGATTTTATGATTTAGGGTTTAGGGTTTAAAATATAGGGTTTGCAATTGGGGATTATAGGGATATATTTTAGTTTTAAAGTTTGCGGCCATATTTTAGGGTTTATCTTTTAGTGTTTTGGGTTAGATTTTTGAGTTTATAATTTCACACTTAAGGTTTAGTGTTTTGGTGTTGGGGGTTATGGTTGAGGGTTTGGGGTTTAAAACTTAGGGTTTAGTATTTAGGGTTTGGGATTTATTATTTGGGGATTAGGGCTTAAGGTTTAATAATTAGGGTTTAGTGTTTATGGTTTAGATTTAAGGTTTTGGTTTTTGGGGTTTCAAGCTTAGGGATTAGTTTTTAATGTTTTGGGTTTAGGTTTTAAGTTTTAGGTTCAGGGTTTATGGTTTTAGGTTTTATGGTATATGATTTAATGTTCATGGTTTAGGGTTTATGGATTAGGGTTTGGCGTTTAGGGTTCAATGTTTAGGGTTTAAGTTTTAGTATTTAGGGTTTGGTGTTTGGGGTTTAGGGTTAATGTTTTAGGTGGAAATGGACTGTACTAGGGTTATTAGCTACATTTGTGTCTAGTATGAGTGACCATATCATGACTACATTACATGTCATGTATGAGTGATCACATACATATAAGTAGTATTAGATATGTGGTAGATGTAATATATGAATGAATATATCATTACTATATATGATATAATTCTCATGTTATAGGATAGTAATTTATGCATATTGATAAACCCTTTGATTAAAAAACCCACAAATTATTTAGGAATTCACCCTGAATTTGACTTCAAGCCTTTTACATGATTATACTATTATCACTCAATATTACACCCTATAGAGGTTTTCAAAGCCTTATATAAATTTATTGAAACATTGGATTACCTCTAGGCTTGTGGGTTTTTTATAGTAGAGGTAAACCTATAGGTTTGAGGGCTAGCTCCCTAGATTAGTCTTTGATAGCTTATCAACTACACTCCTTGCTTGCTTGGATGAAAATGGATATAAGGAAAATAAAATTAACCTATTATAATGAGGTGATACATCATATTTATCTCCATTATACTACCATACACTTGCACTAAGAAAGATGACTCATAATACTAATTTCAACATCCTAGATTGCTCTAACATAAGTGTTTCAAACATGGAGGTGATATGCATTGAAATTCTTGAGGTGAGTGAACAAGAGGTCATATTACATAAAATAATTTTACTCCTTAAACTTAGATATAGATAAATACACTAACTACACTTCATGTGACCTATTAGAGGGAGAACTACTTGCTCTAAAAATTAAAGAGTAAAGAAAACACAAGGATAGATAGTTATCACTTATCATTCCACTATACACTATTTCACACACTTAGACAAGAAGATATGAAATAAAAAATAGATTAGAAATATTTATTTTAAAGGAAAATATAATATTCAAACTAGCAGGGATTCACCATACCAAGTGTAGATCCATTACAAATCTAAAAAGGCTTGCATATATAGAGTATATGAGAGGAGAGAGAATAAGAGAAGTGGAAGGGTCACAAGGCCAAGTGTCAAGACTTGGAAACTAGTTAAATTTCAAGATAATAAAGTGGAAAAGAGGCTAAGAAATTGTCATGGATAAGTGTCCATCAAAATTGCATCATTCTCCTAAATTTGGCATAGAGGCCTCAATTAACCTTTTTAAAACTACTTTGTTTGATGATGAGTCCACTTGATTATATTAAAACACATTAGGAGTATTTGAAACATATGCATTAGATTGAGAAGGTGGAATATTGATTTTGACAGTCATCATGTACTCCTCAATTGATGAGCTCCTCATGGACACTTGTTGATTGTTTGTAGTTAATGTTCATTACCCCTTTAAGCCTGATTCACACATTTGTCACTTAAGTGACCTATATTTATTCAAGATGATGTGTTTTAGAGGTGTTAGACACTTTTTAAATAGATTTTTTTATTTTGTTCAATCAAATAGGACTCAATAACCTCAATGTCACACTTCTCACTATCACACTCAGGTAATCATTTTGCCTTCTCACGATCCTATTCAGACTGCCTACAATGAATATTATGTTAGAGTGGTTTATATGATTATATAATATGAGAGATTAGTATGATTAGTTATATTACATCCCTAAATACCTACCTCAATGTCCATCATTCAAAAATTTCCATTTGTACCTGTTAGACACCTCAAATCCTATAAAAGATAGAGAATTAGGCCTATTTGTATAAGTGATGGTATAGAAAAAGTGGATGGTGAGGATATTGAGAGAGTTATAATCATTTACAAGTCACTTTATAGGCCATTTTTACACTTTTGGATGCATTCCCATTCATTTGTTCTCCATCAAGTTCAAATGAGGGTTTTAGGTCTCTTATCTTCTTAATGTGGATTCATAAAACTTAAATTATCAACCCTCAAACAAATCCCATAAATTTAGATTTTAGGACCCTCTTAAACTACCCCTAATTTCTTGAGTCACCATGCACACCATCTGTATAAATATGAGTAGATGAAGTTGGGTCTCAAGCTCTTGTAATGCATTCTAAATAGACATGAGACCAAATTAGGACAAAATAACCAATTTGACCTATTTATCTACAAAATTATGGTTCTTGTACACTCTAAAATCTCCCTTTAAGGTCATCAAATAGATTGGAAGGATCATGTGGTCATGTGAAACAATTAAGGCACCCTGAGGGTTTAGGCCTAATTCCTAGCCCTAATAGACATAGACTGTGTGCTTGTGTGTATGACCACATGCAGGTGTTCTCATTAAATGTGAGTGATTATAAACCTTTTTTAATCTTCATTATAACTCTATACATATTTCAACGATCACTTAAAGTTTTGAACTTCATCCCTTCTACATTCACACACTATGCCTATAAGGTGGTCTTAAATGTGGAGTGCCCTATGTATGAGACAAAATAAAGGGCACTTACCTTATTTATTTAGCCTAATTAAGACCATAGAGGGATACATTACGTCATGAGGAACTTTTTTACAAATTTTCACATCCATAACCTACTTCTAGGGTCTTCAAACACTTCAAACTCTCCATGCTAGCTTAAGACTGTGACTATGTGCATGGTTGACTAAGTATGAGGTTAGAGCCAATTTGTTCAACCTTTTATATTTCTCCTTACCTTTTAAGATCACATAGAGTGTGATAGAACCACTATGAGAGTGGTTAAAATGTGATAATTCATACTATAACACTACCTATCAAATAAACTTGTACCTTTCATTTGCTAGAACTAGTATGCAGTCAGATTGTAGGTGTCTTATTAAGGAATACAAAGGATTCTTATAGGTGTTTATGAGTGCTTGAGTACTGTGTCTCTCTCTCCTTGGTTCCATATTGAAGTCATTATGTCCATTACATATGTGGGTGATCTTTTTTTTACTTTGACACCATGTTCTCATGCCTTACCATCAGTACACTATAGGTCACTGTAAGTTATATTACTTTTAGTCATCTTGAAACTATTTTTACTGAGCATTTTAGGTTAAAACTTGTCTAAGCTAGAAACCACTCAAATATAATTATATCTTGATCAAATAAACACCTTCTTATGTCAAGACATTATCTCTAGGCTTAGGCTACAAGAAGGAAACTATTAGGCCTGTCTAGACCTCAAGACACTTCACCATGGGAGGACATAATGTATGAGCAAAACCTCATTCAAAGAAGTTAAGGTAAAGCTTCTAAACTTAAACTTTTTCAACCTATGAACATGGACCTAGGTATAACTACATATAATTACATCACCATTATCAAAATGATCCTCTCTATTATCTCAGACCTGATTGAAGGTCTCAATTGAGTTCAAACACCTCCCATTCAACACTACTCTACCTCTTTTGGATTGATTTTAGACCATTGTTTGAGGCTACCTATAAGTGCCATTAGATATAGGACTATTTTATAAGTTATAACCTTGTCATCAATCAGTAACCTTTCATTTTTTTAAATATTTTATTTAGGTTCAAAATATTCAAACACTATTATGTTTTTTTTTAATGACTTGATCCTTCTTTTGTATTTGAGCATGAGACCTAAAGATGCCTGCTCTAAAGGTAGTTGAAATTATCAAGTATTATCAGCCTTGAATTTCATAAAGGACACTCTTAAGAACAAAAATTACATGAATAATATGATCAAACATACTATTAGAGGTTGAAAATAAACATTCTAGCTTTGTTCACTAGTCACTTGTAGGAAAATAAACTCTGCAACAGGTGAAACACTATCTTCAACCTTCAATGGTGTCTACTTCTATCTCAATGCGAGTGATTCTACTTATCCTTTAAAATCCACATGTGAAAAATAGAAGGAAAACCATATGATAAGTATGTTCATACTCTTCAAGATCACATACACCACTTGGTTTACTCAGATTAATGCAAACAAAGAAGAAAACTAAAGCCATTAGGGATGTGCAGGGAGTTTAGAGTCACTAACATTCTTAGTGATGGTTCATAAAACACAAACTACCAAACTAGAAAATATTTCCATGGAAATGGAAATAAAGGCTACTATTACCCACCAAGTAAAATCACTTAAACTCTGCTACTCCTGTCCATACCAAGTGTAAACTGATTGACTTGTTTGACCTAACCAAGAGAACAATGAGAGAGAGGTTAGTTTTTGGTAGTTTTAGACCTTTTAAAGCTACATAATCATGGAATTAAACTATAGGGATATCAAGATATTTCATTGAAGTGGTCACACATGCCAAGTGGGTTATATCATTCGGTACAATAATTAAAACTAACTTTTCTATAGTGCTCTTCCTTTTTCCATGTTAAACATGCATCCTTTTTAGTTTCAAACTATCTCCTGGCATGTTTATAACATGTAGTACATTATATGTCCCTTTAAACACTTGTGCTTAGTGAAAAACCATATACATTCATTTTGATGACTAAAAGGTGACATAAAATGAATACTAAGACAAGTTTACAAATATGATAAAGATACAATGTATTATTTGACCTCATTAAAGACCATGGGACCAATTTCCAACCTAGGAGACCTTATGACACGTTTGGATATATGGGGGTATTTGACTAAATTTGACCTAGGGGTAAAATCAGTCAACATTTTAGCAATTTCCTAGGGGTAGCATGCTAGCTATGCTAAGGACAAGTTGACTTCTCTTATCCATTGGGATATGGAGTCACCTATAAACTTTAATTGAAATTTAATTACCTATAAAAGGACAAAAATACACCAAACATAACAAAAAAAACACACAAAACAAGACATAAAACACACTTGTGTTCTCATGAACACTTAGGGAAAACACACACAACAACTCAAGAAAAACATACCTATCCTAGTATGTACAAGACCTCAAATAGTTGAGGTGAATAATAGATTCATCATTGCTTCAACTAGGGTCAAAGTAAATATTCCTAGCATCATTGATACTCCATAAAAACAAACCTTCATATGATGCATGCTTATCAATGAACACTTGCTTATGGATATAGTCAAATGACTTATCATAAAAAAACATGTTTGTCATTTGGAGTTCTAAAAAACACTCCATGTAGCCCTATTAAAGAATTATTTGACTTCCATCATGCTCATTTGATGTTCTTCATTTTTCATTTTGGGAAGCATGAAATTTGTCTCAACTTCACCTTCTTCTATAAAATGATGCACTTGATGTTTAGAACCATCAAGCTTGTCTTCTTTTTATTCCAACATGTCAGAGTGATTCAACATAAGGTTGAGGATTGGACTAATCCTTAATAACATAACTTTTTGCCTTGGCCTCATTGCACTCCTTCATGACTGCAACCTTCTTATCAGTGATTTAAACCTCATTCTCATGCTCAATATGACACTCTCCTTCATGTTTATAAGGTTCATCAATAACCTTACTATCAGATTCATATTTCTTAGGAAGGGGAGTTAGATTACTCAAAATTTCAAACTCTTGAACTATGGCATGAAATTGCTGCCATAGATCATCTTCTTCTTTATGGCTATCACATTCATGGGATCCTCCATATTGGATAGATATAATGGCATTGTCTTCTTCATTATCTTGATCTACCATACTTTGAAAATCATCATCATAACGCATATGAAAAAGGTAATTATCCTTAGCATCCTGTTGAAAATAATTATCAAGACTTACCTCAGAATGTTCATCACCTTCCTCATGGATGAATTATGTGCCAAGATATATTCCTTCAATGAAAGTATATGGATTATGTCCATAAGTATAAGCACCATATGTTGGAACATAACTATCTACTAAGAGGGGGGGGGAATTAGTAGATCAACTAAAACTAGTCCTTTAATATTTTAAAACAAAATTCAAAAGCATATGCAAATTAAAAGATAAATGCAGAGATCATAGACACAAAAAAATACACATGACCCCATATTTATACATGGAAAATGCAAAGGGAAAAGCCACAATGAGAATAGCTACTAGAATCTATTGTTCTAATCCAACCTCATAGTTCAAAGCCAAACTGGTAAAACCTCACTGGTTACACATTTAAGGGCACTTACCCTAAGGAGACACCAATCCCCTAGTTTAAGAGTACTAACTCTAAGGAAGCACCAGCTCCCTAACTGAGCACCAACTCAGCTTAACCTCACTAGTTACAATGTTTAAGGGCACCAACTCTAGGGAGACACCAATCCATTAACCAAGAGCCAATTTAGCATGTTTGATGGTACCAACTAGTTAGATCTATGGAGCTACAACTCTAGTATACAAATTAGATTCATAAATGAATCCAAATATATTTTCTCTATTACAAGTATATTCTATAACTACTCATTCTCTGAACATTATCTTTGGTGTGCCTTTCTTCCTCTCTGCCCCTCTCTTTGTGTGTCTGTATATGTATCTATTTAACACACTTCATCTCTCTCTATCACTCTATCTCTATGTCTATATATCTATGTTTGACACTCTTCAATATCAACTCATCTTCTCTACACTTCTACCTCTGTGTCTATATATTTTCATTTGACACAATTCCAATGACTCTATCACAATCTACCTATGTCCTAGATGTCATACATATAAGCAATTGATCTAGGGTTTGTTTCTTCTCTATTTTCACACTCAGACTATAACATATCATCCCAATTCTAGACTTTAGTTCATTAAGACTTGAACTGTTAGTTCCCATATCTCAATTCTATGCATTGCCATAATTTTAGGTCTCTTTACTATCTATAGCATTTGTTAGACTCAAGTTTTGATGCATAATATATTTAATGTAGATCTGATCAGTTAGATTGATCAATCTCATTGTCTGTGTCAAGATGTATGGCTTACTCACATGTTCCAACATGTTTTAATGCTTGACTATTGGTATTTAAACACTTTAAATACTAGCCATTGATCTCTTTCTTTGTTCCATCTCTAATCTCTCTCTCCATTAGATCTTTGTAAGTTATTAACATTTAATGTTCCACTCTTTAAAATACATCTGTCAATCTTTAGATCCTAGCTCTTGCGTGTTATTTGATCTTTGAAGATGTATGACCTTTACCTTGACTTGGTCATTAAATTTTGACACTTTGACCTCATCTTGCTACTTCTTATACGTTGGATCACTTTCGCTCCATTGATATTCTTAGACTTGCTTAGTCTTTAACGCGTCACTATGTCAATAAAAATTGATCACTTTGTTCCATATGATTCCACTTGCTCTGTTAGATCTACTTTATATGATCATACATGAACCATCAGGTCTTTTGACAAGCTTAATATTTATATCTATCCAACCCTCGAGGATATGACACTTGGCATAAGTGCATGCCTTCTATACATAGCTATCATTTCCTGTTATTGAGACATTTAGCATCCTCATATTTCTTATTGACCTTTTGAATTTAAGTTTCACCATAGATTAATTATCCAAGCTCCTAAATTGTGACACTTGTCACTTGTACGTTAACTCAGAGGTCCTTTTGACAATTTGACTTCATCATGTTACATTAGATCTCCAATGTCTAATTAAGCATGTATCATTGATCTTCCAACTAGCTCAAAATTTAACTTATGCAGGTTTGACTAAGTATGGGGACCATCTCAATTATGCATGGAAGGCTAACTGTTCACCTTCATATATTTTGCTTCACTCAATTGTCTGGTCTCAAATTTGGACCATATAAACTAGGCATGACAATGAAAAAACCCATATGATCATTTATTCCTAAATATTTCACATGTGTGAGATATAGTTAAATTAATATTCTCACTCAAATTATTATGCCATAGAGCTAGCTATTCCTAGAACTTGCCTAGAAGGCCAACTTGGTTCTTACATAACTCTTGTTTTACTTAGTCGCATGACCTATAATTTAGTGCATAAGATCATATTACATAGGGGATTCCATCCATATATCCATTTTATCTTTAAGCCTTCATACATGTAAGATATGACATCATAAAAAATCCTTCTCAACTTTTTCTTGCAACCTACAAATTTGACTATGTTGGAAAACACTATCAAAATGCCTTGGATCCCTGCTTTGCTCAAACATATATTTTTTTGTGCTACATCATGTGACATAAGATTTAGCATATATAAAATAATCACAAAAATGAATATACCCATGTGATCATTTTTTCCTAACACCTCCATGTGTGCAAACACTGACCTCATCAATATGCTTACTTTGATCTATTTAGCCTTTTTCTAAATTTGACTAAGTGTTGGAACTTAGTGAATTATGTCTAAGTAGCCAAATTTTCATCCCCATATCTTTAACTATGCTTTATCTCATGGATTTAAATCTGGTACATAACAACTAAGGACTAATGTGATCACAACCATGTGACTATTTCCCCCATACTCATTCACAAATGGTAATGGTGATGTCAGCAAAATGCCTCCTCATCTTTTCTGTGATAGACCAAAAATGTCTAGATGATCAATGTGAAGAACTAGATGAATTACACTTATGCACATAAGCATTCCAATCATCCTTGACCTATGATAGGATGCCTTACACATCCTCAAATCACCATACTCATTTCTACGCATAAATGACATCCATAATCTCCCTTTTGACACCAATGACATGTTCATAATGTCCCTTTTAACATCAATGACAATCAAATTTCCAACAATCTCCCATTTTATCATTGATGGCAAACTAAATGCTCTGATCTTCTACTATTCAACTCCTTCTTTGGCATTGCTTGTATTAGCTGTTGATAAGTATGAACTAAAGATGTCCATACCAAACTTGTTCCCCATTAGACAATGTCATATTTGCCTAAACTCATCTTAAACACTTGGCTTTGATCTTCCAAACTTTTATAGAGAGCACTTTCACTTTTTCTCCAAACTTTTGCAAAGAGCATTTGCCCTTTTTCTCCCCCTTTGACATTAATGGCAAAGGGACTCCTTTTCACTATTTTTCCAAAGTGTTCTCCCCATTTATTAGATAAAGGAGTTTGTCCAAGAACCTATAACCATCAACTCATTAAAAATTTGTAAAATATACATACTTGAGTTGTCTTTTCTCTTCTTTTAGGGATTAATAAGGCTTTTATGATCCTTCCTCTAGACTTATGCTCCATCACTAATATCTAGTGATGTGATGTAGGAGCTATCACTCCCAAATTTTATCTCATTGCATCACTTGAGAATCTTCAGGGCTCCATACATAGTCCTCTACTCCTAGGACCTGACCAATTAAAAATCTCCCACTTTGTTTATGCATAAGGATTCAATACACTATATAAGCACCTAACTTGGTTTGTTCAAGTCATCATCTAAAACTATTTGAGTTAAAATATATAATAGACAAAACCTTATCTTTTAATCATGACTGAAGCATCTCACATATGATCCTTTTCACATCATGCATAGCTCATCAAGCCTTTCAAGCTATTTGATTTATCTCCCCCTAACTCCACTGACCTAATAATGATCAATACAAGACTTTACAACATAGGATCATTTATTCTATATCAAAATAATATTAGTCTAAAAGACCAATAAATAATCTACATACCTCTATACTAATTGGTATGATGATCTAGAGAAAACACACTTACTTCCACACTTACAAGTCTTCATATCCTTCATTTAAAACTAGATTCCATGAAAACATTATTGGCACACTCATTCTATCCTTGTAGACACTGCATACATAAAACTTCTCTCATCTTGGCATACCAAATTTAACTGGGAACACTCATTTATTGCCTTCATAATATTCTAAAGAACACCACTTGCTTATTTACTGAAAGGAGTCTCTTAAGAAGCATAGATAGAGACACTTTACTTCACAATGCTCTAGAATAATGTGAAACCAAGAGTTTCTCATAACTCCTCATATTCCTTCTCCTCCTTGGTGATCTTGTGCTTTTGGTTCTTCTTCTTCTTCTTAGGCTTAAGAGAAGTAACATGCTCATCCACTATGATATTCTCCTTTAAATTAACAATACATGGAGACAACATGGATTCATGACATACCTTTTCATCTGATGAATCTTCCTTGTAGCTTAGAATCTTATCACTAAGTACATAAGACTGATGTTCTATGCTTGATACCTGATATATAGCAGTAGGATGTTCACTTAAATCTATAAATACCTTAGAACTATACTTGACCAACACCCTATATTTCTCCTTGAGTATTGTATTCTCATTCTTAACATGTACATACATTGAGAGCTCTTGACATTTTCCAACCTCTGTAGCATTCTTCATCATGTCTTGATATTTCACTTTACATACATTCTTGGGTTACTTATATGACCTATTGGGCTTACTTT
Organism: Torreya grandis; assembly: GCA_037957365.1. Classification (NCBI taxonomy): domain Eukaryota; kingdom Viridiplantae; phylum Streptophyta; class Pinopsida; order Cupressales; family Taxaceae; genus Torreya; species Torreya grandis. The sequence continues at coordinate 3,839,026 of JARHVA010000923.1, forward strand.
TATCCTTCTTAGAGACTTGTGAACCTTTTTTCACACTAGGAGGCATGCCTTTCTTCTTACTTTACACTTTTGATCTTACAAAGCTTGTCCTACAATGTTTAACTATGTGACCAAAATTATTGTAATTATACCACATTACATTTGTATCTACCAAGGGTGAAAATGAATTTTTGATTACAAAGTTAGTTCTCCTTATAGGTAAAAATATATAATTACTATCTTTATGACCAAAATTATTACATCTATAGCAATAAAAATGAAAAAATTAATAATACTTGGTCATAGCTTTTCTTTGTGCAGGATGGGCAGTTATTTTCAACTCTTACTTCTTCATGTTAATTACCCTTGTGTAACCATATGCATCAACTACCTTTGTCTTCTGCATCTTCCTTGAGTTTTTAGAGATGGAATCATTGTTATTTTTCCTTTCCTCAGGCTTCTTTTCATCGTTATCCTTCTTCACATCAATAGTGTTTGTATCTATCTTTGTATCCTAGAAAGCTTTCTCTTTCTTTGCTCTTGATCCTTGTGCTTTGAAATTATCATAGAACTTAGTAGATGTACTAGTTATGGGACTTTCCCCCTTTTTATAACCCATACCAAATTTACCTTTTGATGGCTTTTAAGAGTTGATCAGTTCATTAAGAATGTCTAATCTTCCTATCGACTTCTGACTTTATCTAGTTAACCTTTGGCTTTTTCAAGCTCTTTTCACAAAGCCACTATTTCTACCTCCAACTTCATAAATTAATGTAATTTAGATTATAATTCACATTTTACTACATATTCTATCATTTTAACCTCTTTAACTTGTGTCTTTAGACTAATTACCATATGATCATATTTATCCTAACTTTTGGACACCTTTTCAATTTCTTTTTGTCCAAGCTTCTTCTACCTTGAGTTCTCTTTTATTATCTTGTCAATCTCATCTAGAGCACAAATGAGATCACATTATAGATCGACTTCTCCTTCCTCTTCTTCATCAGAGTCTATTTCTTCTTGATCTAGATCTACACAAGTTGATTCTAATGCCATGAACATGGATTCTTTTCCCTCAACCACAAAGGCATAGTCATGGTCATCATCTGAGCTATCATTATCATCTAGTGAGTCACTATCTTCTCTTATATACAAGATTTTTTTGTTTTTAAATAAGTTCCTCCTTTTAGAATAGTGGGGATTCATCCTTTTTCCATCCTCTTCTTGCTCAGAGTTATCCTTTTTCTCATAAGGGCATTTAGCAACAACATGTCCTACTTTACCATAATTAAAACATTTAAAGGGTAACTTACCTTTGTACTTTCCAAATCTTCTTTTCAATCTTCTAACAAAGTTGGCTTCTTCTTCATCTATCTCCTTAGATCTAGATGTAGATATTTTTGATTTTGCATGCTTTAAATGTAGCTTCTCTCTTGGAAGTATCTACTTCTCCCATTCTCATCTCATAAGTAGTGAAGGTTCCGTGCAACTCATCTATTATGAGATTATCTAGATCTCTTTCTTCCTTTATTACAAAGATTTTAGAATCATACCTTGATGGCAAAGATCTTAGGACCTTTTTGACAATCATTGATTCTTTCATTTCTTCTCCAAGGCCTCTGATTGCATTGACTATTTCACCTACCTTGAGAAGGTAGTCTACTATCTTCTCTTCTTCGATCATTTTTAGACTCTCAAACATTAATCTGTATGTTTGCATCTTGGCCTAATTTACCTTATCATCTTCATATATGTTATTCAACTTGTTCCAGATATCTTGAGCATTTTGGCATTGCATCAGTTTGACAAACTTTTATTTGGATCATCCATAGAGAATAACATTCTTTGCCTTGGTATTGCTCTCATATGCCTTCTTTGAATCCTGATCGATAGGAGTTGTATTATGGGTTATATATCTATTTACTATAGACATCCATACATCAAACCCTAATGAAGATAAATAAGCTTCCATTCTTATGCTCTAGAATGCATAATTAGATCCATCAAAGAGAGGTGCTTTATTTGATGAAGATCCTTCTTGACTAGCTATCATGTTCACTATTCCAAGATCTACTTCATCTAATTAAGCTTATTTCAAAGAACATTAGTCTCTGATATCAATTTTTGGAACACAACTATCTACTAAGAGGGGGTGAATCAGTAGATCAACTAAAACTAGTCCTTTAATCTTTTTAAAGCAAATTCAAAAGCATGTGCAGATTAAAAGATAAATATAGAGATCACATACACACACAAATACACATGACACCAAATTTATATGTGGAAAACCCAAAGGGAAAAACCTTGATGAGAATAGATGCTAGAATCTATTGTTTTAATCTAGCCTCATATTTCAAATCCTCACTAGTAAATCCTCACTAGTTACACATTTAAGGGCACCAATCCTAAGGAGATACCAATCCCCTAGTTGAAGAGCACCAACTCTAAGGAAGCATCAACTATATAACTAAGCAATAACTCATCTTAAAACCATATGTTATAATGTTTAAGGGAACCAACCCTAAGAAGACACCAATCCCCTAACTATGCACTAACTTAACCTATTTGATGGCTCTAACCAATCAGATCTATGGAGATACAACTCCAGTATAAAAAATAAATTCATAAATGAATCCAACTCTATTCTCTTTTTTACAAGTACAATATGTAACTACTTATTCTCTACACATTATATCTATGTGCATTTATTCCTCTCTACTCCTCTCTCTGTGTGTCTATATATGTATCTATTTGACATAATTCATCTCTCTCTCTCTATCACTCTATCTCTATGTGTGTGTGTGTGTGTGTGTGTGTGTGTGTGTGTGTGTGTGTGTATTTGTTTGACACTATTCAATAATAGCTCACTTCTATACACTTGTCCCTCTATGTCTATATATTTTCATTTGACATAATTCTAATGGATCCAACACAATCAGCTTATGTACTATATGTCATATATATAAACAATTGATCTAGGGTTTTCTTCTTCTCTATGTTCATACTCAAACTATAACACATCATGCCAATTTTGGACTTTAGTTCATTAAACTTAAACTGTTAGTTCCCACATCTTGATTTCATGCATCACATCATAATTGTAGGTCTCTTTACTATCTATAGCATCTGTTAGACTCAATTTTTGATGCAAAGGCTCTTTAATATAGATTTGATTAGTTGGATTGATCAATCTCATTATTTGTGTCAAGATTCATGGCTTACTCATATGTTCCTTCATGTTTTAATGCTTGATCATTGGTATTTAAACACTTTAAATACTATCCTTTGGTCTCTTTCTTCACACCATCTTCAAGCTTTCTTACTCCATCGAATCTTTGTACATTGCTGAAATTAAATGTTCCACCCTTCAAAACATGTTTGTCGATCTACAGATCCTAGCTATTATGCACCATTTAATCTTTGAAGATGCGCAACCTTTACCTTGACTTGGTCATTAAAATTTGACACTTTGACCTCATCTCGTTACCTCTTATACTTTGGATCACTTTTAATCCATCGATATTCTCAGTCTTACTTGATCTTTAAATCATCATTATGTCAATAAGCATCGATCACTTTGTTCCATCTAAGTCCATTCACTCTGTTAGATCTAATTTATACGATCATCTATGAACCATAAAATCTTTTGACAAGCATAATATTTATATCTATCCAACCTTCAAGGATATAACACTTAACATAAGTGCATGCCTTCTATACATAGTTGTCAATTTCTGATATTGAGACATTTAGCATCTTCACTTTTCTTGTTGACCTTTTGACTTTAAGCCCATTATAGATTAACTATCCAAGATCCATGATTATGACACTTATCACTTGGGCATTAACTTGGAGGTCATTTTGAAAATTTGACTTCATTGTACTCTATTGGATCTCCAATGTCCTATTAATCATGAAGCGTTGATCTTCAAACTAGCTCATAATTTAACTTGTGCATATTTGACTAAGTATGGGGACTATCTCAATTATGCCTAGAAGGCTAACTTTGAACCTTCATATCTTCTACTTTTATCAACTTCTTGGTCTCAAATTTGGATCATATAAACTAAGCATGACAACGAACAAACCCATATGATCATTTCTTCTTGAATTTTTCACGTGTGTGAGATATAGTGCCATTAATCTTCTCACTCAAATTATTTTTCCATAGAACTAGCTATGCCTAGAACTTGCTTGGAAGGCCAAATTTGTTCTTGGACAATTCTTATTGCACTTAGTCACATGACCTGAAATTTAACACATAAGATCTTCTTACATATGAAATTCCATCCATATATCCAGTTTCTCTTGAAGCCTTCATATATTAAAGATATGACATCATAAAAATTCCTCTCAGATTTTTCTTGTAACTTGTAAATTTGACTAAGTGTTGGAAAAAACTATTAAAATACCATGAAGCCTGACTTTTCTCAAGCATATATTTTGTGACACTACGTCACATGACCTAAAATTTAGCACATATAAACTAGGCACAAAAATGAACAGACCCATGTGATAATTTTTTCCTAATACCTCCATGTATGCAAATGATGACCTCATAAATATGCTTACTTGGCTTTGTTTGTCCCTTTTTGCAAATTTGACTATGTTGGAACTTAGTGAATTCTATCCAAGTAACCAACTTTACATCTGCATATCTTCAACTTCACTTCATCTCATGGCTTCAAATTTGGTGGATAACAACTAGGGACTAATATGATCACAACCATGTGACTAGGTCCCCCATACTCATTCACACATGGTAATGGTGATGTCAGTAAAATGCCTTTTCATATTTTCTATCATAGACCCAAAATGTCTAGATGATCAATGTGAAGAACTGGATGAATTCCACTCATGCACATAAGCACTCCAATCATCCTTGACCTATAATAAGATGCCTTGTACATCCTCAAATCACCATACTCAGCCTTGAGCATCAATAACATCCATAATCTCCCTTTTGACATCAATGACATGCTTATAATGTCCCTTTTGACATAAATGAAAATTAAATTTCCAACACCATACTCATCTAGGAGGATTATTTGAACTTATATCAATACGATGAACATCTCCCAAAGATTTCCTCTTTGATATTGTGTTGGATGCAATTGATGTTCCTTGGTTTAGGACAAATGTGTCTTCCACTTGAAAGTTTGTCAGGATCACTCCTTAGGGCTGCCATCCTTCATTTGTTTTTGATTGCATGAAGTTCTCATCTTCAACTATCAATTAAGGAGTAGGTCCTCCTTGAGATACCAAGGCTTGTCCTTCACCTTCATTGGCATCCATGTATTGTCCTTGAGTCTATGATTCTTCTCCTTGAACCAAGTTACTATGGATTGAAACCATATCTCTTGTGTTGGGAATAGAGGTCAAATTATGAGCATTGGGTGGCCTATTGAAGTTAGGCTAGCCTTGTCTTCTCCCTTGACTATATTTCTAAGGTGGGAACCTACTTGATTGTGAAAGATAGGGGTAGGGGTTTTGGTTAATGCCATATTATAGATTTAGTTATCTAACTTGAGCCTCTAAAGCCTTATATCTTATTTTACAATGAATAATATCTTTTTAATTCTTTGGGGTAGCTTTAGAATTATTTTTTGAACTTGAAATTAGAGCAAGACTTGGATAAGCAAAAGACATGTTAGGCAAAATGGGCATAAAGACTTTTGGAGGGAGTTTACTAGCTAGTATTAAACCATTCTCAACACTAATGGATATGTCATAGGAATCAAGAAAAGTGTATCCACTCATGGACTACAACATGATGTCTATATCGATCCTAATAGCCCTTAAGTATGTAGGGAAAACAAAACTTGTCGAGGGTCTCATGGGAGGGGGAAACCTATACCATGTTATTTGAAACCTCTCATTGAAGTCATGCATAGTTTCTTTAGGAACTCTTTGAATCACATTTATATGATGAATGGGTGATGTGTGATCAATTTTATCTTTGAATCTTTAGGTCAAAAACTCTCCAAACCCATCCCAAGCAGTGATACATCCTCCTGGCAATGTCTTATACCAATCAAAGGATTTTAACCTAAGAGACATGGAAAGTAATATGATTTGAATTTTGGATTTATTAACATTATGGAAATTTTAGAAGTTATAAATGTCCCTAATATGCTCACTTAGGGTGATAGGACTTTCCCCATTGAAAGTGGGAACACTCTTGGTGGCATTGGGAGGGATATCATCATAGGCATTGAGGTGTATAGGATTTTTAGTATTGAATGCTAGGAAAGCATGATGCCTAGCCATGTTGTCCTCAAATTCATCTTCACTCTTTTGATGTTATTGACTTGCAAAGTCTTCTATTCTTAAAATGTCAAGATAGGCTGAGGGTGTTGAAATTCAAAAATAAGTTTAGGTTAAGGAAGTGGATTTATAGGATTATTACCTATACTATTAATTGAACTAGTAAGGACCATGAAGTATGAACAAAAGGAATGATAAAAAATGGTATACAAATACATATTACGTTCAATAGAGTCACCAAATGCTGAGTAGAACACACGTATGTAGCTATGATGTTGACAAGACCAACATTCACCTTGACAAGATGTTCTTGAGACAATTGTCCCATCAGGAATGCCAAAGCTATTATCACTAAATATTTCACCCTGGAGAGGTTGTTCAAGCCTTATATAAATTAAGTGAAACATTGGATTACCTTTAGGCCTATGGGTTGCCTATAACAGAGGTAAAACTATAGGTTTAAGGGCTAGCTTCCTAGATTAGTCTTTGATAGCTTATCACCTACACTAATTTCTTGCTTGGATGAAAAGGGATAGAAAGAACACAAAATTAACCTATTATAATGAGGTGATACACCATATTTATCTCCACTAGACTACCATACACTTGCACTAAGAAAGATGACTCATAATACTGATTTCAACATCTTAGATTATTATAACTTAAGTGTTTCAAACATGGAGGTGATATGCATTACACTTCTCAAGATGAGTGAATAAGAGGTTAGGTTGTAGATGATAATGCTACTTCTTACACTTAGAGATAAAAAAATATAGTAACTAAAATTCATGTGACCTATTATAGGGAGAACTACTTGTACCAAACATGAAAGAATAAAGAGAACACAAGGATATATAGTTATCACTTGTCACTACACTATACACTACTTCACATACTTAGAAAATAGGTTATGAACTTAAAATAAAATTAGAAATATTTATTTCAAATTCAAATACAATATTAAAACCAATAGGGCTTTGCTATACCAGGTGTGGATCCATTAAAAATCCAGAAAGGCTTGTATATATAGAGGATATGAGAGGAGAGAGAAGAAGAAAAGTGGAAGGGTCACAAGGCCAAGTGTAAAGACTTAAAAACCAATTAAATTTAAAGATAATGAAGTGGAAAATAGGTCAAGAAATGTTCATGGACAAGTTCCCATCATAATTGCATCATTCTCTTGAAGTTGGCATAAAGACCTCAATTAGCCTTCTTAAAACTACCTTGTTTGATGACGAGTCCACTTGACTATCCTAAACTACCTTAGGAGAATTTAAAACATATGAAATGGCTTGATAAGGTAGAATATTTATTATGACAATCATCATGCACCCCTCAACTAATGAACTCCTCATGGAAACTTGTTCACTATTTGTAGTCACTATTCACTAGCCCTTTAGGCCTTATTCACACATTTGTCACTTAAATGACCTAAAGTTGTTAAATATGATACATTATAGAGGTGTTAAAAACTTTTTAAATACCTATTTGTCTTCTAGTCAATCAAATAGGCCTCAATAACCTTAGTGTCACACTTCTCACTATCACACTTAGGCAGTCATTTTGCCTTCTCACTATCCTATTTAGATTGCCTACAATGAATATTATAGAAGAGTTGTTTATATGATTAAATGAGATGAGATATGAGTATGAGGAGTCACATTACATACTTACATATATCCCTAAATGGCCTTATTTCATTAGTTTCCCTCTGTACCTATTAGACACCTCAAATCCTACAAAAGATAAAGAATTAGGCTTGTCCATACAAGTGATGGTATGACAAAATTGGATGGTATGGAGATTGAGAGAGTGATAATCATGTATAAGTTAATTTATAGGCCATTTGAATAATTTTGAATGCATTCCCATTTATTTCTTCTCCATCGGGTTTAAATGAGGGTTTTAGGTCTCTTATCTTCTTAACATTGATTCATAAAACTTAGACGCTCAACCCTCAAAAAAATCCCAAAAATTTTGAGTTTAGGAACCTACTCAACTAACCCATAAGTTATTTATGAAACATGCACACCATCCATATAGATATGAGAGGATGAAGTTAGCTCTCAAGCTCTTGCAATGCATTCTAAGTAGGCTTGAGATGAAATTAGGCCAAAATGATGAATTTAACATATTTATCTACAAGCTAATAGTTCTTGTAGAATCTACACTCTTACATAAAGTTCATAAAATGAATTTTAAGTATCATGTATTCATGTGAAATAATTAAGGTACCTTGAGGGTTTAGGCCTAGTTCCAGGCCTAATAGACCTAGAATGTGTGCTTGTGTGTATGACCACCTATAAATGTTTTCATTAAATGTGAGTGTTTATAAACCTTTTTTTGTATTCATTATAACTATTTATATATTCCAACCATCACTTAAATATCTACCCTTCATCCCTTCTTCGTTCACACACTATGCCTGAAGGGTGGTCTTAACTGTGGATTGTTCTCTATCTGAGATAAAATAGAGGGAACTTCCCTTATTTATTTAGCCTAATTGAGACCATAGAGGGATATATTAGGTCATGAGGAAATTTTTTACAAAGTTTCACATCCATATCCTACTTCTAGGTTCTCAAACACTTCAAACTCTCCACACTAGCTTAAGATGGTGACTATGTGTAGGGTTGACTAAGTATGAGGTTAGATCTAGTTTGTTCAAACTTATCTATTTATACTTGCCTTTGAGGATTATATAGAGTGTGATAAAACCATTGTGAGAGTGGTTTAAATGTGATCATTCATACTATACCACTACCTATCAAAAAAACTTACACCTTTCATTTTCTATAACTAGTCTACAATTAGATTGTATGTGTCTTATTAAGGAATACAAAGGATTCTTGTAGGTTCTTATGAGTGCCTAAGTACTATGTCTCTCTCCCATGGTTCCTTATTGAATTCATTATGGCCATTCCATCTATTGGTGAGCTATTTTATACTTTGAGACCATGTTCTCATGCCTTACCATTAGTACATTATAAGTCACTGCACGTTATGTTGCTTTTAATCATCTTAACACCGTGTTTACTAAGAGTTTTAGATTAAAACTTATATAAGTTAGAAACCACTCAAATATCATTCTCTCTTCATCAAAAAACCACATTCTTATGTAAATAAATTATCTCTAGGCTTGGGCTACAAGAGAGAAACTATTAGGCTTATCTAGACCTCAAGACAATTCACCATGGGAGGATATAGTGTATGAGCAAAACCTAATTTAGAGAAGTTAAGGTAAAACTTCTCAATTGAAAAATTTTCAACCTGTGAACATGGACCTAGGTTTGACTACATATAATGGCCTCACAATTATCACAATGATCTTCTTCATGCTCTCATACTTGATTGAAGGTATCAATTGAGTTCAAACACCTCTTATTAAATAATACTCTACCTCTTTTGGATTGATTTCAGACCACTTTTTGAGGCTTCCTATAGTTTCCATCAGATATAGGACTGTGTGATAAGTTAGAACTTTTTCATCATCCTAATAACCTTTCACTATGTACATGGACTTTGTTTCAGATTCTAGTTAGGTTTAAAATATTTAAACACCATTATGCTTGTTTTTATGACTTGATTCTTCTTTTAGATTTGAGCATGAGACCTAAAGATGCCAGCTCCAAAGCTACTTGACTATATCAAGTATTCTATGACTTATATTTCATAAAGGACACTATTGAGACCAAATTTTTTATGAAGAATATGATCAAATGTAATTTCATAGGTTGAAAATAAACATTATAGCCTTGCCCACTAGTCACTCATAGGAAAATAAACTCTGGAATAGGTGAAACACTATCTTCAACCTTCAATGATATCTACTTATATCTCCATGAGAGTGATTCTACTAATAATTTCACATCCACACTTGAAAAATATATTTAAAAACATATGATAAGGATGTTCATACTCTTTAAGGTCACATACACCACCTGGTTTGCTCAGATCAATGCAAATAGAGAAGAAAATTGAAGCCATTGGGGATGTGTAGGTAGTTTAGAGTCACTAAATTTAATAGTGATGGTTCATGAAGCATAAAAAACCAAAAAAAAAATTATTTCCATGAAAATGAATTCCATAAAGGCTAATATAACCCACCAAGTGCACTCACTTGAACTCTACTCCTATCCATACTAAGTGTAAACTAGTTGACCTATCCAAGAGAGCGATGAGAGAGAGAGGTTAGTTTTTGGACATTTTGGACTTGTAAAAGCTACCTAAGCATGTAAGTGAATTGTGGGGATCTCAAGATACATCCTTGAAGTGGTCACATGTGTCAAGTGGGTTATATTAGTCTATATGACAATTGAAATTGACTTTTCTATAATGATCTTCTTGTTTCCATGTTGAACCTCCATCCTTCTCAGTTTCAAAATGTCTACTATCATATTTATGAAATGTAGTACATTATATGTCCCCTTAAAACTTTTGTCCTTAGTAAAAAACCATATAAATTCATTTTTATGACTAAAAGGTGACATAAAATGACTACTAAGACAAGTTTACAAATATGAAAAGATACAACATATTATTTGACCTTATTAAAGACTGTGGGACCACTTTTCGACCTAGGACACCATATGACAAATTTAGATATATGAGGGTGTTTAAATGAATTTTATCTAGGGTTAAAATTAGTCAACATGTCCCTAGTCACTCCTTTATTTATATATAGGTGAAAATGTCCCCTCTCTTTTTAAGATATGGCTCAGTCAATGTCCCCTCTCCTTTCTCTATATAGGTGATAATTCCCCCTCCCTTAATTTTAAAGAATACCTTGATAATGACCCATATCATTTATCCCTTGATGCAATAATTCCCACTAAAATGATTTTAAATAATGATAATAACCCCACTCCTTACAAGATATGGCTTGGGTATTCAATCAGGTAGACTCAAGTAAGATAGATATAATATGGATTAGATATGGGTATTCAAGATCAATGTATGGTTCATGTATTCAATCAAGTAGGGCATACTAAATTAGGTGCGGTATACTAAAATACATAAGATAATAAATATAGGTAGGTAGGTAGGGTATAGTCAAGTAGACAAAGTGGGTAGGTCATACTCGAGTATAAAAAGATAGGTAGAGAATAGTTAAGATTAATATATGGCTTATGTATTTAGGTAAGGCATACTCAAGATCAAGATATGGCTCTAGTATTTAATTAGATATGGCATGTACTCAAGTAATTAAAGTATGTAGGGCATACTCAAGTATTTAAATTAGGTAGGGCATACTTAATTACAAGAATGTAGGCAGTGAATAGTCAAGATCAAGATCTGGATCAGTTATTCAGTCAAGTAGGGTATACTCAAGTAGCTAAAGTAGGTAGGGAATACTCAAGTAGGTAATTTAGGCATACATTCCTTAATTTTATAGATCTATTACATATGTAACATGATTCAAAACTTAATTTATCATTTTATCTTATAATCCTAAAATTATGAAAACTAAGTATTGACCAAAATAGATTTTAAAAAAATTAAATTCTAAATAGTAACTTCTACAGCTATGTAATCAATTTTAGAAGATGTAGAGTGACCCAAATTTTTTATATTTAGTAAAATAAATTTAAATTATAATAATATAAAATTAAATGTAAACCTATATTACACTTATTTTACTAAATATTTGCATATATATATAACTCTAACTCACTAAATATTAAAAAAACCTATTTAAACTAAAAATTGTGCCTCTAAATAACCAAACACAACAAGAACCTATTTGAACACAAAGGGCATATGCCATTTTCAATTCAAAGTTCATACACCATTTTACACTTCAAAAGGTGTACACTCTTTAGGATCGAGACCAACATAGATCAAATTTATGATGGTTTTTTCAAAAAAATGGTGGATGCCCTTTACAAAAAAATATCTCCCCGTGAATGTCACCTTTTTTGTGCCCTAACTTTGTGCATCGACTTAGAGATAAAATGCAGACATACATAATGTGTTTAAGGTAATAGTTTGGTTAGGGCATCGTAGGTGCTACCATAGTATTAAAAGTTGCAACAAACCAACCCATAGTAACAAATGGGGTTTTGTCATTTTCTCATAAAAATAATGTATCTCACTGAGATTTTCATGCATGTAAATTTTTTAAATAGTCATTTCTGGTATGGCCAAAGCCAAACCTTCACATCTTCACTTTATAAAGAAGATAAAACTACTCCAAGAGGTTGCTCTCAACCAGGATGCTCCAAGAAATAAAAAAATTAACTTTTTAGAGAGGGTTTTGGATGGAAATATTATAGGTATTTAGAAAAGACCCAAATCAAGATGATGGCATCTTTGATTAGTTATTTTTTTATTTTCCATGTTGAATTGATTGTGGTAGGGCTCCATGCCTAATTTTTGGTTCAAATCAATGATGCAATGCTACTAATTTGGGGAGAACAAATTGAAGTCTTAGAGTCTATTTTTTATATTTTATTTATCCATGCTATAGATTACATTGATAGATGTGACATAAATATTGAACATGTATCTACCTATGGTTCATCGAGTGTGTCACTTGAAATACATTGTCATTTTCTATCACCATAACCATCCTATGCACCTTGAAATATTTCACTGAATCCATGTTTTGTGTGGCCTTTCACTTCCTCACTACTTTACCATTTCTCAAGCTCATCATAAAATGAAATGTTTCCTCCCTCCACAACTCATTGCCATTCCATATGAAGGAACATACATCCTCATTTTCCACTATCACCTCCACAACAAATATTAGATTATTATTTTAAATTAGCATCTTAATGGAACGTAAGACAAAACATAATGAGAAAAAATCATAAAATATAAGACCACAAACCTAAGGACCTAATTGAAAAAAAATGATCATAACACTAAAAACATATAATGTAAATTTTTAGGCCCTAGATATGTATAATTTGTAGTTCTAGGAAAGACACCATCAACACATGAAACAAGGGGAGAGGGGAGAGATAAGGGATGAGAAAGAAAGAGAGAAGGCACATGAAACACAACAATAAAAAACATAGAAAAACATGCCAAAAAACTTAATATTAACCAATAACAAAAAAACACACAAGTACACATGCAATAAAATAGCTAGGAACATAGAAAAATATGCCAACAAAGCCTAATATTGATTAATAATAAAAAAATAGAGGCACCCTGGGATAATAAATTTTTATAAATAATAAATTCCTAAGGGGAATTTATAGGTGTATACACAATGCCCCACTTTTATTTGTGTGTGTACGTACATATTAAAATAAATTATACAGAGTGTGGATAAGAAATTTTGTGCCTTTATAATCTTTTGCAATAAAATTCAATGCACCATTAAAATATGTAAGGAAAATTACTCATGGATATGTTCCCATAAATAATGATATTATGAAATATAGAAAATAAAATTTATAAATGATACACCTAGTTTTATTAGAAATGTGAGGGTGACCCTATCAGAGTTCAGTGTTTCTAAATATTTTTTGAATCCTTTTTCACCAATGATATGAATATTTCCTTATAATTTTTTGTTTCTTTGAATTTGTTTTATATACTACATGAATTTTTGAGTATAACCTTTAATAAACACAATACAAGGCTAAATAAATTATATGAGTACTAAAGAGTGGATGTTAATAAATAACCTAAATATATCCTATGGTGGGAATAGTTATTGCATGCTTGGGAAGTCTAGGAGTAAGTAAAATGTAAATGCTCTATTCTATGGTAGATAAAAAATATTGAATGTCACCATTTTAGTTACATGGAGTTTGGACTATGGATAAAATAAATTGAATACATATCCCATTTTTTATATGTGAAATGAACATATATGAAAAACATTACATGCATCATTTTTAAGATAACATATGAAATCATTGATGTTTTACATCAAAAAATATCATCTTGGAAGCATGTATGTTTCAAATAAATATCCATATATATAATTTTTATGTAATAAATGTAATATAAAGTGTGATCTTACTTATATACACCTCATTTTTGCCACCTTGGTGTCATCATTACTCATCAATCCACTATCCAAACTATTTTGCATATTAAACTCTAATTTATCTCGTAAATACAAATCCATTACATTTTAATCCTAACATCATCATAAAATTCCTTAATCAACCTATCACTATTCACTACCATCCCTCACAAAATTAATCATTATATCATAATATTATATAAAATCCCATCTAATTCTCATCTCATTAGCCTATGGATTAATCCATCAAGAAATCAATCCATCAACAAGGGGACTTATTTTCATTTTTCATTCACAGATTAACATTGAGTATCCACATCCCATTTTATCTTTAATCAAAATCCAGAAATCAAGAGAGGTTTCATTCATATTTGATAAGTGAAGGTAAGCACATTTATCTCTTTTTATCATTTGAGGTGTTTTTCTTTTGTTAAAATAGATATTTTACTTTTTTTAATTTCTAGTTTGATTTGATTATATTGCACTAATATTTACACTTGCATACAGTCCCGAGTAGTGTAAACATAGGAATAATATTCCCCACATGGGAAGAATTTTATCAGCTCAATATAAGCAATGTATAATAGGTTTATGTTAGAGTTTTATCATCTCAAACTACTCATAATATTTTTTTTTCAGATCCATTTGTCAAAGGCATACAATCAAACAAACACAACACACATTTAAAATTTTAAGCTTAATAATTTATGTTGTTTATCATATCATTTATTTATCTTTTCTTGTGTGTTTTTATTAGACCTAAGGTAAAGTATGCTCTTACCTCATGCCACAAGGTGAATTTGGGAACCATAAATGATCTAAGTCTTTAGTGTCCACCTATGTATGCTCTTCCCTCATGCTATAAAGTGGACTTGGAAATTAGAAACAACTCACACCCTATTTATTTTATCTTTTAGGGTCTTTAAATTGGTATTTCATCACCCAAATTAGTGATAAATCCCATGTTATAGTGGGATATATAAATTCCTTGGGTAGGAAGTTCATTGTCCACTTTATAGACATTGTGAAGTGAGATGGTTCCATCCCACCTATACCTAGGTCTTCAATAAATCTCTTTTCTCATGGATTTAGGATTCAATGTATGATGATTTTTATAAAGGATGCCCTTAGATATCCCTTTTCACCCTATATTATGAGACTCTTTCCCGCAGAGTGATAGTGGCGTTAGAAACACCACATTACCCAAGATCACCCACCATGTAACTTTTAGGGTACATTTAGTGGGACACTAGACCATTATAATCCTACTTGATTATATAGGTAATAATTGTGTGTTTTAATGATCCCCTTATGATAAACCAATGTTATACTTGATCTAAAATCAAACCAATAAAATAAGTGAAACATTCAAACATATTCCACTCAAACTAAGTAAAAAAATCATAAATCAAAGTTAAGTAAAACATAAAACCAAATCAAACCCAATCCTATGGCATATCAAATGAATGAAAATGGTAATTTTAATCCAAATTAATTCCATTTACATGATGTTAATAGCCTATTATCCATTATTTATAACCCCCAAACCTAATATCTCACCATACTTTCTTGAAACCAATAACCTAGTCAACACATAGGAGACCTATCCTACCGTATCCATCCTTCCACATCAAGACCTTCATCACCCAATCAAATATAGATAAATCATCAGGTAATAAAGCCATATTAGACCTACCTTGTCCTACCCAAATCAATAAATAAAAAATCAAACTCATCCTAATCAACCATCCAACATCCCATATTAAGCTACACTTCCCAAACTTTCAGACAAACTGGGAAATCAACTATAACACCAAAAACCATACCATACTCATTCATCTCCTGAGATGTGAAATCTACTCTTTATTAAAATTTGGAAGAAATGGGATGAGAAACAAAACATAAAGTAAATATTTGAGAAGCCTAATTTTGACCAACATGACATACCATATGTTGACTCATCATCCAATCTCTCATCACATATATAAGCTCCCAAAAATACACCTCAATTTACGAAGGTAATTGTAGATAACACAATAAAAAATTCCCTTCATGTGTCTTCCCCTATAATCCATGATGATCCTAATACAAACCAATAATTATAATTGACATCCTATCAGTTTGGGTCAACATCATTTATCAAAATTAGTCTTCTCATAGATGAAAAAATTGAAGAGCCTCATGACTTTTTTCTACACAATGATGGCCTAACATCTTTTTTTAAATTAAGGAATATCATATCATAAATCAGATCTAAAAAATAATTAACTATAAATGCAAAGGACTCAACCTCCATGAGCAAGAAATTTTAGAACCAATCCATATATACACAAACAAAGGATCTCATGGCATCAATTAATCTCATGGCATCAATTAATAACTCACTTATAATCAATCCATGAACAACACATCATTAACATAGTTACAAGAGGAACACACCATCTAAATTAATATCAAAATGGATAAGTGATCCAAAACTTAGAAGTTATAGTTGATAAATATCTCAATAGCATATACATAACACAGTAACAATGAATTCTCTGAGAAGAGATGTAGTATTACTCAAGGCCGCAATACAAATATATGCTTATCTCTGGGAAGAGATGTCTGTCTTTACATTTTGGGTTACCTCTTAATTTACACACATTTTTAAAGAATGGGGATGATGCGGAAGGTCACAAATATTGAGGGAGATTAAGTGGTTCAAATTCTACGATTTAAAACAATATAGAATTTGAGGAATTACTATTTTTAGAAACTTACTATTTTTAGACTGCACTACTAAAATTGAAATTTGGGGCACTTTCATTGGGTTTTTTAGGGTCAAACTTCATTTAAAAGATATAAATTCCATTTCACAATGGTATCCTCATTATTATCTTTCTAATGGTTCAAACAACGAGTCAATTGGAGCTACGGTGCAAAAGTTATGGCTCTCAAAAGTTCCGTCATCAATTGGGGTGGAATTGTCACCCGAATTGTCACCTAAATTGTTTCCCAAATCATTTGTCCCTCTTTGAAAAGCAATGGTCCCCATTGCATCAATGTTCCCCATCAAGTGTGGTAGTTTTTTCTTGATTTGATTCTCTGTGAGTCACTCACCTTGATGGATAAGATGGCCCCTTTTGACCACTCGATAAAGTGGAATAAAGCGTCTTCTTGTTGTCTTCATCCAAGTATCCACAATCTGATCCTCTTCCACTAGAGAAATTTTTTTTGGAACAAGCTCATCAATGTCTAGTTGTTCTGCTATAACTGAAGTGTCCAATAGAGGTGGGTGATATGGTTTGAGGAGCTTCACATTGAATATTGGATGCAGACCAAGGTAGGCTGGTAGGTTCAACTCAAAAGCATTTTCTCCAACTCTTCTAGTGATGGTGTAGGGACCATATCATAGAGCCCAAATATTTTTGTGTGGGCCTACAAGTCATTCTTTCTGAAGCCTCAGCCAAACCTTGTCACCCATAGTAAAATGGTGTGAAATCCTATGTTTGTCATGGCATTGCTTATATTTCTGATTCATCTTCTCCAGGATGTCATGAACTTGTTGCTAGATGTGTTGCATTTGTTCAATAAACTTTTTTGTTTTTGCTACCTCAGATCTTCCAAGAGGTGTGTATTCCATGGTGGAAAATAGAATAACTATATCAATTGGTGCCATGGGTTGGAACCCAAAACATACTTGGAATGGACTGTGCTTGGTCAAGCTGTGTAGTACCTGATTATATCCATGTTGTATGAAAATAAGTCCCTCATCCCATGTGCATGGATGTTTGGAGTGATAAATCCAAATCATGTGAACAATCAAGCAGTTTACCACCTCTATTTGACCATCAGTCTGTGGATGGAAGGCTGTGGACTTCATCAGCTTAGTATCCATCATCTTCCATAGAGTATACTAGAAGATGCTCAAGAACCTGCTATCTCGATCTGAGACAATGGACTTGGAGAGACCAAAATGGAGCCATACATGACTAAAATATAGCTGAGCAATTTCCTTAGCAGATATATTTTTCTTACAAGCAATCATGATAGCCATTTTTGAAAAATGATCAACTACCACAAAAATACATTCCTTACCATGTTTTGAAGTGGGAAAACCTGAGAGAAAATCCATTGAGATGGATTCCCAAGGCCTGGTTGGTTCTGGCAATGGTGTGTACAATCCTTGCTTCTTATTTGTTGGCTTGGCTATTACACATGGGGTGAAATATTTGAGATATCTTTCCACATCCTTTCACATATGGGGCCAGTAGAAGTGTTTTTGAAGAACTACCAATGTCTTTTCAATACCAAAGTGTCCAGCTGTCCTACTAAAGTGTGCTTCTCATATCATCTTTTGTTGCTCTACAATTGGAACATAGATGTGCCCCATGTGACAGAGGACATTATCTTGTAAATAGAAATTAGAAACATGTTTACCTTTTTGAAGTGCTTGATATGTATCAGCAAAGGTAGGATATGCTTCATATAGAGCACCCCAAGTGGCAATCTCATGTCTGTACAGGTCTAAAATTGTTGTGAGTGCAGTAATTGGTGGGTGGCTCAGATAATCTATAGCTGTATTTGAGCTCCCCTTTTTGTGTTTGATTATTAGGTGGAATTATTGAAGATATGTGGCCCACTTTTAGTGCCTCTCATTTCATAGTTTGCTTTGCATTTGGATGAATTCCAATGGTCTATGGTCCATGTGGATGACCGTTTCTTTCCCCAAGATGTAGTGTTTCCATTGTTTTCAGGCTTGCATAATGGCATAGAGCTCCTTATCATATGTTGGATATTTCCTGATCGTATCAATGAAAGTTTCACTGTGATATGCAACATGATGGCCATGTTGCATGATGATAGCTCCAATGGCATATTCAGATGCATCTGTCATCAACTCAAAAGGTTGATGCAAATCTGGCAAAGGCAAGAATAGGGGCTAAGCAGAGTCTATTCTTTAAATTCTCAAATGCCCTTTGTTGTATTTCACCCCACTAAAATGTATCTTTAGCTCTTCCTTTAGTCACTTGGGTTAGTGACCAAACAACATGTGAAAATCTAAGAACAAACCTGCGGTAGAAATTTTCAAGACCCAAAAAGCTGTGAAGCTCTATGAGGGTCCTTGGTGTGGGCCATTCTCAAATAACCTAAATCTTTTTTGGATCAACATGGACCCCTTCCTCATTCACAACATACCTGAGGTAATGAATTTTTGTCATCCTGAATGTGCATTTGTCAAGATTTACATACAACTTGTGCTCTTAAAGAGTTTGAAGCACCTTACAAACATGTTGCAAATGTTCTTCCCATGTTCTACTATAGATGAGTATGTCATCTAAGTAGACAACCACAAATGAGTTGGTGAAGGGCCATAGGATGTCATCCATCATCCTCATGAAGGTTGTAGGTGTGTTAGTTAAGCCAAAAGTCATAACCAACCATTCAAAGGGCCCCTCCTTAGATTTGAATGAAATATTCTAGACATCAGTGGGATTGAAGGGAATTTGGTGATAACCAGATTTGAGATCAATTTTGGTGAAGAACTTTGCATCACAAAGCTGGTACAGTAGGTCATCAATCTTGGGGAGAGGATAGCAATTCTTCACAGAGATTTTATTCAGGGCTCGGTAGTCAATGCAAAGCCTCCATGTTCCATCTTTCTTCGGTGCCAATACAATTGGGCTACCACAAGGTGAATATCTTAGCCTGATGTGACCCTTTTGGATTAATTCTTGAGTCTATCTTTTTATCTCATCATTCTCTAAAATTGATCTATGATACATAGGACTGTTAGGCAAAGGTGATCCTGGGATCAAATCGATAGAATGTTTTACCTAGCAATGCAGTGGAATTCCTATGGGTGACTTGAATAAGTCATCATATTCCCTTGTGATTCATCCTATCTACTTTTGTTGTTGTGTTGATTGTGTAGTCAGGATTGCAACATCGACCTTCTTGGATTTTTGTGGTTTGACCACCATGAGAACAAATTGCTTTGTTTTCTCCACCAATCTCTTCCATTTCTTAGCACTGATCAGGGAGACAGATGTGGGAGGTGGTACCTCTAGTACCCTATAACATTGTGTTCCAAGAGTGAGGGTGATCCTTTGGGTTCATGATTCATAGATGCCATGTCACTCATACATGAAGGGCTGACCAAGGAGTACATCACAAACATCTAAATTGATCACATCACACAAGACTTCATCTTGGAATGGTTTTATAGCATATGAAAGAAGACACTGATGGGTGACACGGAGGTCTCTCCCTGGGCTCAACCATCCAATACTATAGGGCTTTAGATGAGGCTTCATGGATAGATTTAGACTTTTCACAACTTTAGCAGGAATTAAATACTTTTGACTCCCACTATCAAGAATGAAATGCAGAGGCTTACCTTTTACCCATAATTTGGAGTGAAACAATCTTTCCTTGTCATCTGGTCTTTCCTCATAGGTTTGTGATGAAGCGATGATGGTGTCAGGCTCAGCATCTATAATTTATTCTTTGTCCTCTTTGATTTTGGGTTGTGTATGAGGTAGAGTAGTAGATGTCGAGTATTGTGACTCAGAAAGCAGTGACTTGATGGCTCAACATTCTTATTTAGAGTGAATTCCAATTTTGTGGTAATCACACCATTTTCTAGCCTTCCCCTTCTGGGATTTCTTATCCTAAAACTCCTTTTGCTTCTAATTTTGGCCTCGTGTTTGACCTTCCTTGTCACTTTTCCATTTTGAGGGTTGACTCTTCGTATTCTTTCTTCCATGCTTCTGTTCAATCCTCACTGCCAATTTGTATGCCTCACCGAAGGTTTCCAAATTAAAGAGTTCCATTTCCCCCCATATGTACCATTGTAGTCCACCATGATATTTGAGAGTTTTATGTTTCTCACTTTCTTGAATGCCCAATCTTGCAGACAAAGAATGAAAAGTGTCTATGTAATCTTGAACAGATTGGTCCTTACCTTGGCAAAGTTGTTGCCACTATATGTACAGATCATCATATGCTCTGATGGGATAGTATTCTTCTTTCACCATTTCCACAAAATCATCCCAGGTAGGTTCCACCTCAAGGCCAATGTCATCTATACTGAACCTCTTTTTGTACACTTCCCACCAATTTTTCACAGGTAATGATGATTTCAAAAGAGCAAAAGTAATCTTTTCTCCATCGGTGAACTTATTTACAGAGAAGTAGGAAGATAGTTGATCCAACCAATTTTCTACTACATCAGCATTGATTTTTCCTTCAAATGGAGGAATATCAAAATTTACCTAAACCTTGAAGGGTGTTGGGGCACTGAAAGGACGTTCCCTAGATGAGGAGCCAGGAAGTGGAGCTGTGGAGCCAAGATTTTCCATCAAAAGTGTTTGAATAATTTGAGAAAATTATTGTAGCATCTATGCTTGTTTCCATTGGAGGGCTTCATTTACCATTTCCTTGAAAGGATTAGATGTCTCGATGTCATCCACCATTTGAAGTCATTTGGAGTGAATAGGTGGAAAATTTGGAAGCTCTGTTATATCCCACCCAAGCTTCTTGTAGCTTGACCTCATCCTCAGGATCATACACTCTCAAGACAAACCACTCTGATACCATTGATCCAAAACCTAGAAGTTTTGGTTGATAAATATCTCAATATCATAGAAATAACATAGTAACAATGAATTCTCTGAGAAGAGATGTATTATTACTCAAGATCACAATATAAATATATGCTTATCTCTGGGAAGAGATGTCTATCTTTATATTTTGGGTTACCTATTCATTTATACACATTTTGAAAGCATGGGGAGGATGTGGAAGGTCACCAATCTTGAGGGAGATTAAGTGGTTTGACTGCCAAGATCTAAAACAATATAGAATTTGAGGAATTATTATTTTTAGAAACTTACTATTTTTAGATTGCACTACTAAAATTGAAATTTGGGGCACTTCCATTGGGTTTTCAAAGGTCATATTTCATTGAGTATAACTTAATGCCATTTCACGATGTTATCCTCATTCTTAGCTTTCTAACGGTTCAAACAGTGAGTCAATTGGAGCTACGGTGCAAAAGTTATGGCTCCCAGAAGTTCCATCATCAATTGGGGTGGAACTGTCACCCAAATTGTTGCCTAAATTATTGCCCATATCATTCCTCCCTCCTTGAAAATCAATGGTCCCCATTGCGTCAATGTTCTCCATTAGGTGTGGTAGTTGTTTCTTGATTTGATTCTCTGTGAGCCACTCCTAAAATCATTCATATTGCACAAACTCTTAAGCCTAAGGAGTGAAAATCTCTTGTTATACCTTGAGAGAGTTTTCAAATTCTTTGATCCCATAACATCTTAGATCATGTCATATAAAGAACATAAAAATTATTCATAATTTTTAAGGGTGTGTGATATTATTGGTCCCAATCCCCCTTGGCCTCATTACTTTTACATCCACCTTCATGATCGTATCATCCATTTGGATCCTTAAAAAAAAGAGTCAATACTTAATCCAATATACATCCCACATCATCCTCTTTAGTGACACCCTATTTTATAGGGGACATGATAGAACCTAGTTAAGGTATTCAAAATAATAGGCCTTGGGTGTTTTTTTGATGTGACACACAATTTTTTTTTGGGTACAACTTTATATTTAATTCTCTTTTGACAAAGTCATCAACTCTATCACTCTCAACCCAAGTAACCCACATGAATTCACCATTAATTTTATGTAAATGTTCCCACTTTAGATCACTAAATACAAACAAATTTTTTTTCGCCTTCTAAAGTGGAAGGTGTACAATTTTATCCCACCTTCCTATCATCTGATCCAACCTAAAAGAAAAATGTTTCATTAAACTAATAGATATTAAACATTATGAATTATGAAATAGTGCAATCTATGAACAATAATGATGTAACAACACCTACAACATTTATGAACATCGAATCTATTTCAAAAAAGAAATTGACATCTATGAACAACATATAAGTTTCAAATAGTTGATAATTAGTGAGTCAAAAAAGGCAAAGTAAAAGAAAAATAAAAAATAGAAAGTATCTAAAAAAAAAAAAATTGTCACAAAGATTTATTAGATGTCTATGGTGAAAGATAATATCTTCCATGTTATTGATTCTATCATGGCTGGACATCTTTAAATAAAACCAATAAAACTAGCATCCTATAAGTTTAGAAAGAAGTAAAATTCTTCCTTTGCTTGCAAGAATATATGTAGTATACAAAAGTATAAAAATATGATCATGTAAGCGCAATGAAAAAAACATGATAAATATGTATTGACCTTTCATATTTTTATTTTGAAATATTTATTGTATCATGTTCCACTACTGATAATCCATTAGTTTTATTCGTTTTAATATTAGTTGAGGATATGTTTTCTTTGTGTTGTTTTTTAAATCTAAGGACGTTCCATTTTTTAAAATGGAGATGACTTTGCCTTCATGATCAAAATTAATACAACCTTTGTTTTTATAAATCATTCCTCCGATTGATTTTAACCATGATCTTCCAAGGATAACATTCTATGTATTTGTATTAGAGATAACACTAAATGTAAGATGACACTCTTTTAAAGCAAATAATATTTTTAACTAAATTGATCCTAGACATGATGTTGATGTGGTAGCTTGATCCATGTACTGAAAGTTATAACCAGGTTTACAATAAATGAAATATAATAAAAAAATATGTATTGATAGTCCATAATATTGAGATCGGTAAATTTCTTGCCATCTATGTGAGTAGTGAAGTGAAAGGATATTGATATGAAGAAGAGATTATAATTGCCTCTTTTGGAACTATACTTGTAACATTAGATTTTGTAGGCCTCTCTTGAATTTTTTTGTTAAAAAACCTTTGTTAAAAATACTTTCTTGCATGGATTGAACTTGTTTTGAAAAATACTTATCTTTTAGTAATTTCTATTTTTCTTGTTGTAAATTATGTAACCTTTACTTTTCAAACTATTCCTGTTGTAATTTTTATTTTTACAATATTTATTTTTCATCCTGTAATATTTATTTCTTTAACTTAATATTTTATTTCTCTAATTTTTCCATTTGTAACTATTTTTTCTATGAGTTATCCTTTTGTATCCATACTTATTATTTTTGTTCCTTTTGTATTGGGTCTAGTTGTGCCACTTGTTTTACTTGCACTTGTGCCTTAGGAGACAAACTAATAATTTGAGTGGGTTTCTTGATTGAGATATCTATTTGAGGATCACCACTATCAATGATTTTTTATTTTTTCCCTTCAAAGCCAAACAACTATTTGTATGATGCCCATGTATTCTATGATATGCACAATAGTATTTTGATCTTTTGAGAGGATAGATAACATTTAATGTAATAAAATTGTTTCAAATAATTTATCTTATAATCTCACTTGAATTCTTATTATTTCTTTGTACACTTCTTGAACCACTTTTTTGAGATATATATTGCATTTGAGACACAAAATAACACACACACATGTGTGTGTGTGTGTGTGTGTGTGTGTGTGTGTGTGTGTGTGTGTGTGTGTGTGTGTGTGTGTGTGTGTGTGTGTGTGTGTGTGTGTGTGTGTGTGTGTGTATACACACACACACACACACACACATGTATATGTATGTGTGTGTGTGTGTGTGAGAGAGAGAGAGAGAGATTAAAACTAGCATGTTATATATTGATTTTATTTTTGATTGATGTGATATTTAAAATAAAATATTATTTTTTATTTTTCAATTATTATATTGATTTTGTCTTAGTGATGATTTGATCTTTAAGGGATTCAAAAGCCCTAACTTTAGGTATTTCTTATTGAGTATACATACAAGAAACAAGAAGAGGGGATGTGTAAGGAGAAACATCATGATTAGTAGTATTGGGTTAGGGAGTAGAGGAAATGTCATGAAATATGTTAGAAAGAGGTGTAACCAAGTAGGAGTCTACAGATGGAACCAAAAGGAATATAAAGATGAAATGAAAAGATGATATAGAGATGAGTCCAAAGATGAATCTAGGGTGAATCTAAATAGGGATTCAAGTATGAAACAAAATGGGATTCCAAGGAAGGATATAGATATGAATATAAAGAGGGATTCAAAGATGAAACAAAAGGTGCATGTTGCTCCTCAAGATGATGTTGGATAGTTAGTTCTATGTACTCATGTTCACAAGAGTCATCAAAATCATATTGTCTATTAGTTGATACATCATCAAAATTATAATCATACATATATACTTCTTCCATAAGTTTTTTATTATTGTGATTTTTCCATTCATTATCAAATTTAATATTCATATCATGAACATATAACAAATTAGTTAGAGGATGAACATCACTAACATATTACTTTAACTATTTAGGATATATACAATGAATTTAAATACAATATATGTAACAAATAAAATGTTTAGTGCTATCAAGTAATCATGCATGCAAAAAATAGATATTGACAATGAAATCAATACAATAAAAAATCAAGGTATAATGGGTGATCTATGAAAGGGCTTGAATGATTGTGTGATATCTCAAATATGTTTGTTCATTCATAGATTATAGTTAGATCAATGTTTTAGATAAATAACTACAAAAGAAAAACCATGATTTTATCCCACTATCCCAACTCCAAGGATATGATGAGAGTAACTTCCTTGGGTGGTACGATCCTTTTAGGTGCACCATAAAATAAACAAATAAAAGAGGCTTTCTATGGTGAGGTATAGGTAAACTAAAATCCATACAAAGTGTCATACAATGGTTAAGTATTGGGTAAGTACCCCTCATATCATGGTGTATATAAAACAAATCACTCTTAGCCCATAATGATAGTCAGTAAGTAGTTTTACAACTTCTGCAACATAGTTATAAAAAACAAGAAACAAGTAGTAGAAAATAAAGTATAAATATTTGTGTGTATAGATATCAAAAACATTCAAGCCAAGGTCAAAGGAAATAATTCAATATCAGATTTATCCAAGGTTAAAAGGTAATTTATTTAGTGTTAGATTAATATCCAATGTTTAAGATTGATTGACTTGAAGTGTTAGAATTAAATCCAAAATTTAAGATTTTCTTTCAGTGTTAGGAGATTATAGAAATATGTATGAAATCCTAAGATGAAAATCAAACAATAAGCAATGTTCTAAAATAAGACATAGGTTCACCAAAATGTTTAATCCTATTTAGTTTTTTATTTAAAAATGAAATTCTATGAAAAAATAAACTATATAATATTGATTTAGCTTAGATAATATAAAAAACCTAAATATGAAATATTGAAATTGAAAAAAACTAAAATGAACTATAAATAGTAAGTGGGCAAGAGATATGAAAACCTAGGTCAAATTATAGATGCTTAAATCTAGATTTATATGTTAAACTAGTATTTTACACTTGAAAAATATCACTTAAGGCTCTACCCTTCAATTCTTAACTTTCATTACAAGTTAAAAGGCTCACATTCACCATCTCTCTAGGCCTAACTAGTTATATTTTAGTCTGACCTTGATATTCTAATGACCTAAATTACATGTAGTCCACAACATTCTTAAATTATGATATATATCCTTCACTTTCAATTATAGATATATAACAACCTTCCTTCTTAGACAGTTGAATCTATACATGGACAATAGCATCGATACTAATGTCCCTATCCCAATGCAAGTGCCCTTGCCTTCTAAATTATCAAATTTTCAAATCTTCTAATATGTACGAGTTCACCTATGATGCTTCATTAACCATTCCATGAGGAAATTTTCAAAAGAGGTAGCATAAATACAAGTTAAATCCAATCTAACATCTATCTATCAAATTCACCTCTCAAGCTTATACTACATGACTGCAAATAATTTACACAATTAAGATATTCTACCTTATTCCTTCCTATGTTCATATCAATCATAGGAATAATCATATTACAGGTTTGAAGCATTCAAAGAGTAGCCCATGATCCATATTTTTTAATTTATAAACTAGATCATTACATGCACTCACATATAACATTTTACACCATTGTACACACATAAACTAACACATAGGGGGGAACTACATATGTCTAAGGCCTTATTTGGAGTAGTGGCTATGTAGGCATTGATCTTGATAGAGGAGTATTTGAGGTCAATTTTATACCATGAGCCCACTGACCAATTTTTAGTGAGGTAACCTAAACTAAGGTGAGGAACTAGGGTTTTAGATATACACAATCATACAAAGCATGTGTGCACAATATAGATACATCAATAAAAAGGCAAAAAGATTACTAGAAAGACCTAGGTAGTCATTTATCAATATAATGATTGTTTCATACTAGATAATAGTATTGATCCATAGATAAAAGTGTTGACACAAGTGTCCAGGCCTCCATATATAATATTTCCAAAATATGATGACTGGTTCCTAAGCATCAATCTCCATATTTATACACCTATAAATCTCAGATCTACTTACACATCATTGCATAAGCTAATTATTATTTCTTCTTCATGATTACACCATCATAATACTATTTGGTATTGTATATATATATATATATATATATATATATATATATATATATATATATATATATATATATATATATATATATTAGCATTTTATATAATTCAACATTGTGATTGAATATTGTAAACTAAATTATTTAATTGGCTTGATTCTAGAGTAGATTATTCCTCTTTGATTAGGCTAATCTTTCTCTTAACCATATCGCATGCCAAAAAGGGTTAAACATAAACCTATCTTATGATGATTGGGAAGTTGATTACTGATATGAAATGGATTGTATAGACATTCAAACTATGTTGAAACTAAAATAATAAATATATGATGTATAAGGATAGGGCCACACTAGGAGGATAAGTCTGAACTATGATGGTTTTTGTTAAATTTAGCCACATCTATGTTGACTATACAACTATTTTTTTTTGATTGGGTACTTGCACCTATCTAACAAGGTTGATTTATTGACTATAAGAGCTAATTTGACAAGCAAAAGACCTACAATATCTAAACCCTCATTCCTTCCCATAAATAAAATATACATAAAATATAAAATGGGGAATATTGTTAGGGGAATATTCGATCTACCATCATAAAAGCCCATATAATCTGACTATTACCTGCATAACCCAAATGGGTCTTAGGTTGATTTAGTTCTCCCTCTTAGAGTGAGTGTGTGAGTCTTGATATTTCACTATATGAATGCAAGTATTTAAATTAACTTAATACTTGACAATGAGCACCCTTGACTTAAAATAAATAAACTTCAGATTTGGCCTATGACTATTAGAATAAATAAAAATTAAAAATGGGAAGAATAGTGCTCTTTTTCTCAATGTAAAATATTTTTGAAATATGACCAAGTTATGTATTGAGTGGGTTTGACGTGTTTATATAGTGTAATATTTGAAATATTTTAATTAAATAAATTTATGAAAGGTGCGGGATAACCTTCTGAACATCTCAAATTTGAAAAGTGATTATTGGATTAAAAGAGACGAGGTCGAACTAAAGCACAAGGACACATTGCAGCCTTGTCCACTTAGTGCCATATTTTCCTATAAAGACAAAGATTGATGAGACTTGGATGATAAGGTTTTTAATCATATAAGGGATGAATAAGAATCTATACATGATGTTTATTGGTATTTTAAGATAGTAAGGCTCTCATATAGAATATGAGTTAATGGAATGTAGAATAGATAAAGTGAGGTAAGGATATCAAGATTAAACATTATCAAGCACATAAAAGTGATTTAATTTTAACTTCTACACATACATGGTGAAATAATCATGAATTCTTATATAAAAATCTAGAATATGGATATGTGGATTCTACTAGGAGATAAATTATGGGTATAGGGGTCAAAAAATACTATAAATACATCTTGTAACTTTGAGATTAAATATACAAAATTTTCTAATTTGTTTTAATACATAGATTTAAATTACAAATTGTTGAAGGCATCCTTGGTTTTGAAGAGCATAATAGATTGAGTCTTTGAGAGTTATTTACAAAAGATTTTATATGATAATAAATCACTACAATTATATCATGGAGTTTATATAATGACTGAAGTAATGCCTTTATATCTTAAGTAATGAAAATAATACTTGACGTATATGTTGAATTTTTTATATGCTTCCATGCTTATTATATATGTTTAGCCTAGGGTTTGAATGACTTTTGCACACTTATGATCTTTATGTGTATTTATAATAATAATTAATTTAGTGATGTCTCATTGTAATATAGGTGTGTGCTTGGATATTTGATTCAAATATGTAAACATAAGACTATTCTATTTATTGAATTTAGTTAAGTTTGCATAGAATGAGGAAGGTGACTAGGAAAGTCCAACAACAATAGTGAGTACACTTTTGGGAAGTGTGAAGTATGCAAAAATAAATAAAAACTTTGTTCATTTAATTTAGAGCTCCAAAAATCTCGATTATTTTTTTTGAAACTTCAATGTGATCACTGATAAAATACAGTTCTTTACATTTTCTTTATTAGTTAACTAGTTAAAAAAATGTTAAGGAAAATAATATGTTTGAATCTGCATTACACTAAAGAATCACCGAATTTCCTTGATAGTTGTTAGGGCACTTAACAATGTACTATATCAAAAACATCATTTTAATAATTATGATAATCCCTACCTAGGCAAACTGGAGCAAGATAATGTGTCACTAAATATATAAATTTCAATGGTAGTAAACTCAATGTTTTCTAAATGCTTGACTTGTCTAAAACTAGTGTTGGTGTAAACTATATTATTAAAAATAATAAATGTTAGATATTTTTTTGATGATTTCTAGATACATAAATGCACTAAGATGTATGTGTATTTATATAAAACTTGAATTTAAATTAGGACTATATTAATCATTATTAATAAATTTAAATTTGAAAATAAATTATTTTAAAATATGTTCATTAACCTATATATCTTTACAAATAAAAATAAAAATAAATAATATATAAATAATTTTAGTAGATATTAATTTTTTAATTATTTAATATTTTATTTATATATTTTTATTTTATTTATGATATTAATATATTTTGATTTTTCTACAAATATTTATTTTTTCAAATAACTTTAAATTAAATTAAATTTAATTAATAAATTTTATAATTAAAAAAATCTAATAAAAATAAATTTTAATAAAATAAAATTATTTTAAAATTAAATAAATTAAGTTTAACTTCAAAATTTATAATATTTATATTAATGACACTTTATCTTATTTTATTTTTATAACTTTTCTTACCATCTCAGATTTGTGCTTAATTTAAATTAATATTTAGATAATGTTCTATAACATACAAGATCATAAAATTAGGAAATGTAACCAAATCCCATATTAAATAAACAATCTAATTCACCAAATTTAAAAAAAAATTCAAATTATAGTTTAATATAAATTTACTTTTATCAATGTAAAAAAAGAAATCAAATTATAATATAATATAAATCTACTCTTATTAGTAAGCTTCAAGTGCTATTAACATTCTTTTGCCTAATTTTTAACATTAAAAAAAACACGCACATAAACTAATTTTAGCATTAATTTCTAATTTTTAACCATCAATCCTTTAAATTTAAGAGGGGATTTTTAACACTAAACACTAAAATAAAAATAAAAATTGATATATATATATATTTTTTTTGCATTTATGTGAATTACATTAGTAGCATTGACAAAAACTAATTTTTTTTGTTAGGAGGTTTGGTGATCATTTCAGTCACCTTTTTTAGTTGATGCTCTCTACATCATACAAATTTGCAATAGGAATTTTAATTTTATTATGTTTGCTATATTTTTTAATTATTTTTTGGACAGGAAAAAGTTACATAAGCATTTTTACATCAATGAATTTAAATATATCAAAGGATGTAAGTTGGACTACGATTTATTTACTAAATAATACATGTAAAATTTAAATTTATTAATATATTAAATTTAAGTTATATACAAAATAAAAATTAAGAATTATGATAATTAATAAAAATATGTTTAAAGAGACTAATATATTTTATAATACCTAACAATTAAAATTTAAATATATATTTTATAATATTTGGAGATGGAAAGTAGAGGAAGGAAGAGACAAAATGTGATCATGCATAATGTTTTTTTAAGGTAGCGGTTTGGTTAGGGCATTATCAGTGTTGCCATGGTAGCAATAGTTGTAACAGGCCAACCCATAGAAGCAAATGGGTTTTGAGCCTTTTCTCTTAAAAATAATGTATTTTAATAAGATGTTCATGCATGTAAGCTTTTTCAGTAGTTTTTGTTGGTAGGGGAAAATCCAAACCCTCACATCCTCTCTTTGTAAAGAAGATAAAACCAATCCTATAGGTTTCTCTCAACTATGATGCTCCAAGAAAGAAAACTTTGTAATTTTGAGATAGGATTTTGGTTGAAAAATTTAAAGGTATTTGGAAAAGACCCAAAGTAAGAGGATGACATATTTGATTGGTTGTTTTCTATTTTTCGTGTTGATTTGATTGTGGTAGGAATCCATGCCTGATTTATGGCTCAAATCACAATGCAACGATACTAATGTAGGGATAATACATTTAGTTCTTGAAGTCTATCTTTTATCTTTTGTTTTTCCATGCTAAAATTTACATTAATAGGTGTGACATAAAATTTGAACATGGATCTACTTAGGGTTCATCGAGTCCATCACCTAAAATATGTTGTCAATTTACATCACCATAATTACCTAGGTCACCTTAAAATATTTAATCACTTCCATGTTTTGTATGGCCTTGCCTTTCCCCACCACTTTACTATTTCTCAAGTTCATTGTAAAAAAACTTCTCCTCCTTGCATAAATCATTTCCATGCCATATGAAGGAACACACATTCTCATTTTCCACTATCACCACCAAAAAAATTATTAAATTATTATTTCATATATCATTATACACAAAAGATGACATGGGGTCAATATGGATGGATTTAAAGTGATAAAAATACTAATTTACCCTCTTTCCCTTTACAAAACCATGCTTTATTATAATACACAATTACATCCCTTCTGACATAATTTATAACTTTGGGGAAAGTGTTAGTAATTAGTAGAGCTATCAAGAATGTCAAAATTATAAATCCATCTTCCACCTTAAATTTGAGATTCAAAATATTTTTGGACTCCAAATGGATAAAATAAAAAATAAATACAAAGGACAAAAGAGAGCAAGGCTCAAGGTGTGAACATAATTAAAAGGGATTGGAGTTGGAGGGTAATAAGTATCCAAATGGAATTTTATTGGTAAGAACTTTACATATAGAGCATTACATTTATTCTAAAACATAGAGTAACACTTAAAGTGTATTAAAGAGTCTCTTAAGTTCTATGTAGATGACACTATGGCTCTCAACATGATACAGAGAGAAGAAATGAATGCCATTGTGAATATCTATGATGAACTATTGGTGGGGAATATGAAAGAAATATACAAATAAATCTCTAAGTTAGAAAGCTTGAATCCATCCATGAGTGTAAATACTGTGCTTACTCAACTTGTGGGGTTGTGCACACCACCCCACTCTATTAATGTGGACATTCATCTATTAATGAAATATGTGTAGAAAATACCAAGGCATGTGATTAAGCTTTCTGGGGAGGTAGAAGGAAATTTGAAGTGTCACTATGTAAATGTATTGGTAAAACTACCTCAATCACTCTCTATCTCAAACTTGAGCATTTTCCCATATTATAATAATTAAAGAAAATTGTAATGATACAAGGTGCTCATGATGTGAGAGATTTCTTATATCTTATTATGGTAGAAGACATTGTGACACACTCACTCCTACAAATCATCTCTGTTATCCATCCAATTAATGAGATCATCAAATCCATTCTCCTTACTCACAATCCATAGATCATTTTATTTTCATATCTTCATCACCTTATATTTTACAAGTATTATGTCTTTTTAGCACCCTTTTTTGTGTTGTCATATGTTATAAATAAATAGTGTTTTGGAGACACTAAGTCCTTGAGAAAGGAATATAATGGCATAAAGACTCATGATCTCATTATCATCTCTATAGTTTTTTATTTCTCCTTAATTTGTTAATAGTAAGCCCAATTTTATTTAAATAAATTTAATTGAAGACAAATTATGTATAAAAAATTGTTAATTTTAAAATTTTGATTCTCAATGACCATTCCCCGATCAACAATTATTGATCATGAATTAACCATTGTTCAAATAAGTTAATGAAATAAAAATCATTTAATTTATTAATGAACAAATGTGATTTATTTATTTTATTTAATTTTTGTAAAAAAAATGTTTTAGTAAACATGTATAGTAGAAAACATGATTATAAATCACTAATATTTATATAGATAGGTGGGAATAAAAAATATGGTATTGTCAAGCACCACAAAAAAAAAGGGATATAAATATCTAATATAATTTCATAATTTAATTGGTGAGTTTCAAGTCAATCTCCATTGACCCATATTATATGAGTAATGCATCATAAGAATCCATCTCTTATTAGAGTGAATGGTCCTCTTGGTAGTTATTGCTCCATCACTATATGAATGGATGACTACTCGAGAAGTCTTAGGGAAGTCTTGGTGCTTCACCTTTGTGAGCATAAATTAGATGCAATAAGTGCCAAGTGGACTATTTATGCTCATGAGACATGGGTTCTTGTAAATAAATACTTGTGAAATATGGATTAATGTATATCAACTTGAAAGTATGTTGCTCAATCATGATAGACCATATCATATTATTTGGTGCACTAAAAAATAACACTTGTCTAAATTGAAAGAAATAATTAGATCCATAATGAATGGTTCATAAGCTAAAAATATTGATGAAGATTTTACAAATGAGATAACAAGATAAGTATGTTTTATTGTGGGGAAAAATATATTGTTAAGTTTACTTGATTTAGAGTGGAAAATAGGATGGGTGAACTCTCATGAATTTTGATGTTTTAACCATCCAAGTATCGTCTAGATGAAATGAGTGAGAATTAAATCACTCATGCTCATGAAAGATGGGTTCATGTTAACCATTAATTATGAAATTTGGGTCCATGTAGGCTAACTTTAAACTATACAACTAGATCCCAATAATCAATTCACATAATTTTATGCACTAGGTTAAAACCACCTATATAAAAATTGAGAGAGCTATGGAGATAGATAATTAAAGCTTCAAAAGGAAAATAACTTACTAGATGTTTTAAAAATATGGTAATAATCTAAGTGAGCTTTCTTATAGTGGAAACTTTGTGGTTAAGTGTAATTTAGGTGGATTTATATTGAGATGAGTGACCTTCTAAGAAGCCATGATGCTTCACCCATGTAAGAATAACCTATATTAAATAAGGGTAGAAAGCTAAGTGGGATTGATTGGGGGGATTTTTTTGGTTAGTGTACTTGAGGTAGAGTTATGCTAGGATAGGTGACCTTCTAAGAAGTCCTAATGCTTCACCCCATTAAACATCACCTATATGCAATGAGTGCCAAACATGCACTTCATGCTCATGAGAACCGTGTTCCTCTAAAATAATACTCTTGAAATTGTAGACACTAAATATGAATTATATAACACCTCAATCTTGTACACTTGGAAAATACACATCATGGATATAATTTCAACTTCTAAACCACATGGCCAAAAGGCTTGTATACACTATCTCTCTATGCTAAATTACTTATCTTTTAGTCTGACCGGTGTTATTATAATAAATCATGCCTTATATCATGCTCAGAGTATTATAAAAATACTTATGTCTCTATAAGTTTGGGACCTATGCTTATTTTACAACTTCCCAGACACTTGCTCCTAGTCAGACACCTACATCAAAGAAAGTGTCTTGTTTTAATTCAAGTGTATAGTGCCCTAAAGTCATCAATTTTTCAAATGAAATGTATATCTATAGTCAGTTTAAGTGATTTAATGTAAGATATTTCCAAAATTCACTCTCTCTCTCTCTCTCTCTCTCTCTCACACACACACACACAAGATTAACCCTCATTCATTTCTCAACTAAAACATACCTAAAAAATCACAAGGAAACTTACCAAAAGCATTAAATCAAACATTCAAGCAAATAAAGCTTCCCTATTTTATACCATTCCCATATCAATCACAGGGACAACACATATACATGTATGAAGTAATGAAGGAATAACCCATGAGTCATATTTTCCAAGTTACAAAATAGGTCACTATTTTACTTAATTTCCAAATATTTCATCATTATGCACACACAAGATGACACATTAGGAGACAACTACATTAGTCTAAGGCCCTTTTCAGAGTAGTGGATATGTAGGCAACACCCACTGATAGAGGGGTTTTTGGGGTTCGCTCAACACTATGATCCAACTAACCATTTTCCTAAGGTAACTATGAAGATGAAGAAGTAGGGTTTTTTTATTTGACAAAGAATGACAATCCATGATCCAAATATAATTAAACCATAACAAAGGTGACATATAGCCCAAAATATCCTAAGTGGTCACATCTAGATTCAATAAGTATTTTGTATTAGACACCTATGTCCAATATAGACAAAAACATCAATGTAACCATTTAAGGTTGACATAAGTGTTTGAAGCTACATAATGCAATTTTATAAAATACCAATGAAAGGTATTGATCCAATATAATTCTATCCTATTTCATATCATATTTGAATGTGCATAGTTGACTAGCTAAGTATTCTTATTTTCATTTCATTGCTATATCAATCAATAATTATACTTACTATTTTTGGCATATCTCAATATTTTAATTAATAATATTGTTTATCCAAGTTTGTAAATTCATTGGCCTATTATAGATATCTTTATCACCCTTGTTCTTATTCATTTATATATTCTTAACCCTATACTATATTTACCCATGTCAATTTAGGGTTAAACATTTGGTGAACTCGACCTTTGGTCCCTAAAACCCTAAATATTGATCTAAGGTTTACTAATTCTCTATTAATAATTTATGATTTATGATTTAACAAGATTTCACAAATTAAAAATCAGATTTTATTTTATTACAAATATGTATAATATGGATGCATATGTAGCCCATTTTGGTCTCCATTTATGATTATAACTACAATTTGTTATTATAATTGCTTAATCAAACCTATAATTGTATGAAATATGAAAATCCATCAATTTAATAAGAGGATTTTAAAATGAAATAAAGATTTAATCTCTCTTCATAACTCCTTTTACAATACCATAGAATTAGTATCTATATGCCAACATGCATACTCACAACCATTTATACCACCTAGATCTTATTCAAGTGATGACCACTATCTTGCACCCATTATTTGACTATAACTTATATTGGATTCCATGGTCCATGATATAATTACTTGAAAAGGTAAGGGTATCCAACCTAATCCACCACATGTTAATATACAATAGGTGTCTCCAAAGCATAAACTTATGATCAAATCTAAGGGATATAACCTTATTGACCAATTAACCTACACAACTTCTAAAGCAATTCACTATCTATAAATATATCCTTTAAGAAGCATTACATTATACCAAGTTCCAAGAGATATTGAACAAACTTACTTTGTGGATATTTTA
This sequence comes from Torreya grandis, assembly GCA_037957365.1. NCBI lineage: Eukaryota > Viridiplantae > Streptophyta > Pinopsida > Cupressales > Taxaceae > Torreya > Torreya grandis. The sequence continues at coordinate 3,875,844 of JARHVA010000923.1, forward strand.
AAATACCTAAAAAATAATGTAAAACTCATTACCTTTGATCCAATAGATTTACCATCCAAAGATATTATTAACCAAGATTTGCCTTTGTTTATATAAGTGACTATGTGTAACAAGGGAATCAAAAGAGTGACTATTGATAATGGATCAGGCCTAAACATTTGTAGCACAAATTTCCTAACCACCATGTGTATTAACACCAATATTTTTCAAAAATCAACTATGCATATCAATGTATTTGATAATTCACATATTCATCCATTTGGTAAAATCACATTGGATGTGACAATGGGGCCAAAAATGGTTCCAACTAATTTTTAGGTATGTCATTACATTATAATTTACTTTTGGGTAGACCTTGTATACATATAGTGGAGGTTTTCCCATTTAGTTTACATCGATGTGTAAAATTCATACAAGATGGGACCTTATTGACAATGCCTCTGATGAAGATCTCTTCAAATAATGAAAAATAATACATTTTGATATAGAGGGAAATATTATAGTGGTACCACCTACACAATGTATTCCTCTTAAGAATATCAAACTTATGAAGTGGGTGAGTCAAGTAAAATGGATCCATGATCTTCGGATGTAAATAAAACACTACACATTGAGGAATACATGGATGCACATCAATAAAAAGAACCATTACCAAAGGAAATAATAATACTAAAGCCACAAAATAATACAATATTTGAGCATCTTTTATTGGTCAATAATAATCATAAAGATGGTCATATTTCTAATTACTATGACAATGATGATCATTCTGTCTATGATATGACATATAAAAAATTACAAAAAATAATTTTTGATCCACTTGAGCATATTTTTCATAACCTATTCAAACGTATAGGTCTTATTACATATAAAATAGATACATATTTAGAGGAAACAAAACCAAATCTAAATAAGAGAAAAAATAGCATTTGAGCATGTAAGTGTTTGTTATTCTATACATCTCTCATGGATTCAAAAATTGAGTCAACCTTATAGGGGTGAAATGTAGATACATGTTGTAAATAATGTGGAGATATCTCATAAGACTCCATAAAAAACTTTTTAATCACAATAGACCAAGATACTTAGGAAATAATACTTTATATGTTACTTGAACATAAGACAATATCTTTATCTTATATCAAACATAAAACACATGATAAACTTCTTCCTAAATAAAGAGTACCATATTTTACTATCATCAGATCATTGGCCATCTTAAAAATTGATGTGAGGCATTAAAAAACCAAATTCAGAAATAAAAGAATGGACACATCCAAATTATGTCTGAGAAAAGAAAAAGACTTAATATTTTCAATTCTTTAGAAGAGATCCATCCTTAAAAATGATCAAGGTATGAAGCCTTCACTATTAATAAAAATATCGATTGGTTTCTTTACCAACATATTAAGGTGGATAAAAAACATGGAAAACAACTTGTAGTATTACTACACTACAACAGATGCGACATAATATACATGAGTTAAATTATTATCTCACTTTCCCAAGATATATTGGGTACATCATACTACCCATTTCATGTAGATAAAAGGTATTATACCTTGTTATATGGATAGAAAATCAATAACCACATTTGACTTAAATATTGGACAATAATGGTTGAATGATATGAAAGTAAATATTAGTACTATAAATAAATACCTTATTTTCCATCATGAAAACAAAGAAATTTGTATCCCACATGATGGATGTGATAATAGCCACATACCAATAATTATTTGTAGAGAGCGATAAACAAATACAAAAGAATTGGAAATAAGGTAATAAAATCAATTTTGGAAAACAAGGACACCACATAGTATCTTAGATATGGAATTTGAAGACTTGTTGGACTAAGTGGTTTCACATCTCAAATACTCCAAAAATACAAAAAAAACTTCAAAATCCAAAAATATTTTCAGCATGTACATATTCTTATCGACTCCTTGGAGTCTATGTTGTTGGTTTCATGTTGGTAGATGACATATCATTACATTCTATATACACGTGTTTCACACATCATTTAAGTGTGATACAAGCATACACAGATACATGATCTATTCCTATACGAATATTGGAACTTCCTTCTACTCATGTCATATAGACATTGGGGGAATTTGATTATTTGATCTCGATACACTCAGGGTATATGGTTCTATGATCACTTTTCATTATCATGTTTGAGATTATTTACTTACATGTACCTTTATTCATGATTATATATTTCACAGTGTACTTAATATGCTATGTACTTGAGGTTTTTTTATAACACATATATCCAGGGGATAATATACTATGTTTATGCTAGTTGCTTATGCTTTTCCTTTATGCACTTCCTTGAGTGTCTTATTTTACTTATTGAGTATTTGAATATGTTACATTATTTTTGACCACTATGACTTTGTTTACTTACTTTGAAATTTGCATACGTGATTGCTTGTTGTATAAACATTTGAATATGTCATTCCTTGCTTTGTGGATATTTGACTAGGTCACGTCCCTTTGATTGTGTGACATTTGAACATGACCCTTGTTTGAAGTCTCTTTGGAAAATTTTATTTTGATTTAATTTTGAGTGATCTTGTGTGTGTGCTTAATTTCTTATTGATATTATATTGTTACTATCTATATGTTTCCATGATCCATATCATGCATCTTAGTGTTTGATGTGATCACATTTTGTGCTCTCTAATGATATATCTCCCTACAAATATTTTTCCCATATGCTACATGGTTCATACACAAATTATACAATTATATTATATTTTTAGGTAAGGTAACCACTAATTTTTACTTACCCTCACCTCAAATGGGGGCATATTAGTGGTTACATGTCATAGAGACATGGCTTACACATTTTATCATAGTTCACATATTTAGATATATAGTGGGGGCATGTTATGGAAACATGTTCTCCATATTTGTCATAGTTCATAGATTCATATATACATTGGTGGAATGTTATGGAAACATGTTCTCCACACTTATACCAGCTCTCAGTTTGATATTTTAGTGGGGAATGTTTTGGAAAAATGTTACACATTTACATAGTTTCAAATTGCATAAATTGCACAATTATACGATTCAGATACACATTTGTGACATGATTATAAACATTGGTACCATTCTTATATCTAGGTTTTAGTATGATACATATATAAGGTGCATATGATATGAAAATAACACCTAAATTGAAAAATTAAAATTAGTTTTATATTTAAAAATACTAATATAGACTTTAACTTACCAAGTTGCACTATTATAGACTATTATTGAGCCAAACTACTATAGTAGTTGGTTCACTTTTTGTATGGTTGAAGTGATTAAATTACCTAATATTTGAAAAATTTATAGGTTGGACTTTATTACATCATACAACCTCAAAATATTTATAGTATGGGTTGACTTGGATCAACTCATGTTCACTAGGTTATAAGTATGATTGGGTTACATGGTTGAGCTAATTTCAACTTTTGGGTTACAAATAATCCTTTTTACAAGGTTGGGGGAAAGTTTGTCCTTTAACCTCTCTATATATACATACTTACATATTTATATTTTTCCTAATATCAATTTAAATGGTTCATAAATGATACATCTTTTCAAATCAAGTTTACAAAAGGTAAGGCGATTGCATTGATACACATGTATACTCCTAAAACCTACTCTTTCTATTTCAATAATTTTAGTGCTTTCAATTTAAAATTATATGCACTAATTATGTACTATAACATGATCTTAGTTGCAATTCAATCATTAAAAAATAACTCAAGTGGGACTCATGTAAAATCAAGGTGTGTAATACACATTTCTTTTCCATTAAACTAGAAATTTCATTGTTAGATTAAAGGGGAAAAATCTAGATACTAAATATGAATTATATATCACCTCAGTCTTGTACACATGGAAAATACATATCATAGATATACCTTTAGATTATAAACCTTCCTTCTATTGAAAGGATCACATACACTCTCTCTATGCCAAATTACTTATCCTTTAGTTCAACCATTGTTAATATAATACCTAGGCCTTATATGATGATCATAGTACCATAAACCTACTTATATTTTGTCTCTAAAAGTTTGGGATCTATTCTTATTTTCAATATTTTTGAACATGTGCATCCCAATTAGATGCATATGTCAATGCAAGTGCCCTATTCCAATGCAAGTGTCTAGTGCCCTAAAGTCATCAAATTTGAAAATGAAACTTATAACTATGGTCAACCTAAGTGATATAATGTGATATATTTCAAAAAAGGATTGATATATACAAGATCAAACCTCATTCATTCCTCACCTTACAAATACCTAATAGCTTAAAAGGTAACTTACCAAATCATTCAATCAAGCATTCAAGTGAGAAAATCTTCCCTATTTTATCCTATTTACATATCAATCATAGAGAAAATACATCTATAGGTCTGAAGTATTGAAGGAGAAACCCATGAGTCCTATTTGCCAAGTTACAAGCTAGGTCACTATTGTATTTGATTTCCACATTGTAGACACTAAAATCGTGTCTATCCCTTGGTCATCCTCCTCGACTCCTCCCCTTCATCCCCTTAGTCCACTTCAACACTCCTAACCTATGTTTTATTAATTTAAAATACCTATTTTAAATTAATAATTCCTCCTCTCTCTCTCCTTGCCACCTCACCCATGACACCTCACCACCCTTGGATGCCTCTCCTTGGATTCCCTCCATCACCCCATGGCCAATATTAATTACTTAACCCTTATTTCATCCCTTTCACTATTCTCCCATGCCTATTTAATCACCTTCGATCGTTTCTTACCCTGACCCACTGACCTTGGCTGATGGGAAAATGAATAAAAGGCTATTTTTAGCCTTTTTACCCACCTTCTAGCCACCGACGTCAGTCAACTATCGACCGACGTCGGCGGTATTGCCGGCATCAATTTCTTTTAAAACTGCATTATGCACCCAGAATGTGGATCTCTTGGACTCGAATGCCAATTCTCTAACCTCTCTCTCTCCCTATCTCCCCGACGTACACCAGTAGCATCAACAACAGGTCTTATACACTAGCAACATCAACAACAGGTCTTCTACACTAGCAACATCAGTAACAAGTCTTCTACATCAGCAACCAGTCTGCTACACTCTTTCTTCAGCAAGCCATAGCTAAGTATTTCTTCTGTGTTTTCATTTCAATTATTTAGACTATGTTAGTGATTAGTTTTCTAGTTACTGCTTCTAAGTAATATCACAGCCCAGACCTAACCTACTCTTCCTGGAGAGGTTGAGAAGCCTTCCTCACACCCTTGCCCCTTTTTGACACCCTGTCCCTTACTTGACTCCTTCCTTAGACCTTATTTGTCTCCCTGCAACCCTGCACAGACCTCTAAATAGACTCTCAGACCATCCAAACACTCTCAGATCATTTTGTAGACCATAAACCCATCCAGACCCTGTCCAAGGCCATTGCCCTAACCGACATTGACCACTGCCCCCACCGATGTCGACAGGCTAACTGACGGTGGCAGACTTGACCAATCGACGTCGGCAGACTAACCGATGGCGACAGACTGAAAACCGATGTTGGAAAACTAACCAATGCTTGTGACTGTGGAAGGCAGATTGCCCCATCTAGGTATGCATTTGCTTCTATTTCTTTTGATTTAGTCTTTTATCATTTTTATTTCTAGCAACATTCTACTCTTTATCAGACATTCTTTTTATCAACTAGTGGGTTGTCATCCCTCAAGCAAGTCTTTGTACTTTTGGGATCAAGCTTTGCTTGGCAGCCCACCATTTATCTATCTAACACCTTCTTTGTTTGAGTCTCTTTCTTCTATAGGTGTCGTCCTCCACAGCCAAAGAGGAGTCCCTTCAATCGTCTGGATTCGATGCACAAACTTGATCCGGGTATCATCTAACCCTAGACCATTTCTTAGTTTCTTATTCCCTTTTAAATGTAGAAAGCAAAAATTCATTGGAAACATTCTGGCACGTTCGATGGGACCTAGGAATTCTCCTTGGGTTCATACTTTTTCTTCTAAACAAACTTTTCATATCGGTGCATCAGGTCTCTCCTTGCATCTTTCTCTTCTATCTCTTCCAAAAGACACTATCAGCAAAGTTAAAAAGAATCCTTCTTTTTCTTTCTTTTTTGCATCTTAGACTAGTAAAAGTCATACTCTTCAACCTTTTCTCACTTGTCTGCATACAAACACACATTTCAATTTGGGCTTAAAATATATTGCATTTCATTTCTTCCTGAATGCATACTTAGCTCTCACATCTAGTAATTAAAAATGCATCATGAATAAAGCGTAGGCCACTTATGTTACACATCCAAACCACTTGCACAAACTCAAACATATAAACACACCTGAGACAAGGCCTGACTAGGATTTCATCACTTAGCAGATACCTTACCCATCCTGACAATCTCACTTGGACTTCACTACCAAGGGGAAAGCCCACTCTATTCTCTGGTAGAGTATAATCTCTAGGGAAAGTATATACTGGCTAAGTGAGACCAGCTTATCACTGGGATCGTGAAGTGAGGGGAGCTTGCTCATTAGCACCAGGCCATGTACAGAACCTAACACAGACTCTTGAGCACTGAAAATAACCTGAAATTAACCTTAGACTACTTCTTCTAGGACCCGTTCTAAAAGCCAACTTCCCAAACACACTCTAAGGCATAAGCCGACAAGATTCTAAAAGATTATTCTTAGGAATTTAACGTTTAGGGTCTGCTTGTCTTCATCTTCTTTTTTTTGTTCTTATCTGGTTGTTTGAGCTAGTAAGGATGTATTATCTTGCCTTGAATGGTTTTGACATGTAGTCAAACCAGGACTCTTGTGACCATGCAAGGCAACAACCACTTTCGCCTTCACCTCCTATAACTAGTCCTCTAATGAAGTATCATTTAGAGACCGAACAAACTCCTACCAGACCAACCCTGACCCAACCATCCATTGTCCCTGAAGGGGACCAACACTTTGAAAGGTTCCTTGACCTCAATGTGAAGGCCCTTCAACATTATCTCGCATGGAGTCAAACGCAAGACTCTTTAGGCAACCCAACTTATGGGATGCCAACCTCCTTAACTGAAGTGGCAATGATGTCAACATCGTCTGCTACCCAACCCATGACCACTCTAACCTTTGCTTTGACCATCAACTTGACCACGAATAATCTTCAAAGTGTGGCTTCTCCTTCTATCTCTGGGTCCACTTCCACCGGGGTTTCAGCCCCCAATCAACCACAAACTATTCAACAAAACTCTACCTCTTTCCAAAATCTAGTTGTCTCCATCCCACCTACTCTTGCCCCCATCAACACCAGGGTGGATTCTCATCCTTCAACCAATGTCACCACTATCCAACCACCTCTGGCAACATCAAGCCTATTCATGCCTTCTACCTTTATGACACAACCACCCTTGGTCTCCACATCTGTCCCAATGACTAGTTACCCATATGTTGCACCTATACAAGCGCAACCGACTACGTCATATGCCTCTTCTAACACCTTCCAAGCACCTTACAACGTAGGGGGCACCCCACCCACAAATCCATCAGCAGATCTCATCAAAATGTTGATGGACAAAATGTCTAGTCTTGAGGCTTCCATTTCTAGTTCAAGCAACGTCCTTTCATATGACCAAATTTGCAATGAACCCATTCATCCCTCTGTCCCAATCTGACCATATCCCAGCTAGTGGGAACTTCCTAATTTTACTCGCTTTCAAAGTAAGGAAGACCCATAGCAGCACCTATGAGCATTCAGACATGCTTGTTATCTTATAGCACATGATGATGCGTTACTGCTACGCACATTCCCCATGTCACTTTCTGGCCCTGCCCTTGATTGGTATAGCTCTCTCACCAATCACTCTCTCTTTTCATTCACTCAACTCACCCAATTATTCCTTGACCACTTTTTGATCAATATCACCAAAAAAGTCTCAATCACAGACCTTTACTCTATCAGACAGTTTGACGACGAATCAATCGCTGATTTTGTTGCCTGTTGGAGAGGCTTGATCAACTAGCTCTCCTTCTCTTTACCTCAACCCAAGCTCATTAAGCTCTTCTCTCAAGCATGTGCCACACACATCTCATCCACCTTGTGGGTTCAAACATTCTGCACTTTTGATGAAGCTTTCACCATGGCCTGAAAGCTTGAACTCCGTGCGATTGAAGAAGATAAGGTCAAATTGTGTAATACCAACGCAAAAGCTGATGACCCTTATTCTTCCAGAGCTTCTTCTTTGCCAATTTCAAGTCCAAAGGAGTGGCCAACACTGTGGTCATTAGATCACCATCTTCAACAATAGCCAACCAACCTCAACCTTCCACATCTCAAAGCATCACAAAACAATTCCAACAATGGTACATACAGCGTCAATACACTCTAATTGGAGAGTCATACGCTCCGTGTTGAAAAAACTCGTCAAATAGGGGGTCCTCAATCTCCCTCCAATCTAACCACCTCAATTCGACCCTTCGAAAGCTATCCCTACATGGTATAGGGAGGACAACTTCTATCACTATCACCGTATCCAAGGCCATGACATAAACAACTGCCGAAATTTCAAGAACATTGTCCAAGACATGATAGATAAGGGGGATCTTGTTTTGGATAACTCAAACGTGCCACCTAATCAAAGTATCGACATCTTCAAACAACCTTTTCCTAACCATCCTCCTAGCCAAAGCAATGTCCAAACCATGGCCGATAGCTCCCAAGACCATAATATACGCACGGTCAACACGGTCTCACCTCTTATCCCTGACCAACCTCTCTCACAAGTAGAAGAGTCTTCTTCACCTATTCGTCCATCACAGGTAGAAGAGCCTTCTTCTCCTGTTAGTTCTCCAATGACCTCTCTTATATTGGAGGATGCTTTGACCATACCAATGCCGCTAGGCCCACCTTCATCCTTCCTGCTACCAATGGAGGACCCTACCCTTCTTACTCCTTAACCACAAGTAGAAGGCACGATCATCCCTGCCCTCTATCCACTTGAGGAGCCACATTCTCCAATTTCTTCTCCACCAAGAGAAGACCCTATCTCTTCACCCACTTCAACTGAGGAAGACCTAGTGATGGTTTTCCCTTGCCTCTTTCCTGAGATCACTACATCTCACTCATCTTTGTCCACATCTAAACCCAAACCCACACAGGCGTCCACCATGCCAAAAGAGATTAAATCTCTTGGTGTTCACCCCATATCTAACCTTGCCTCACACCATAATGGCCCTCAAATCAAACCAAAGAAGGCCACTAAACCACACCAAAGAATTCCTCCCCCAACTTCATTATTACCTTCAATTTTGGGCCCACATCCATCCACCCTAATAGGGGTGCTTCCTACTCCCATACCTCACAGAGGCAAATCGCCTCCATTAACCCCTCAACCCATCAGACATATATTTCCTCCAAAACATCCAATGCCTATCACCACGAAAGTGCCATCTACATGTGTGGCTACACCACCCATGAAAAAGATGGTACGACCAACGTCTCCTACAACTCCAAAACAAAAGTCATCAACCCCTACTACAACAAAATGTGCAAACCCATTAACAGGATCTTATGCTTACTGTTATGACAATTGTTGTAGTCTTCTCGCATCAGTCTCCCACCTCTTAAACCGTATCAATCTCTCAAACCAAAACCCCCTTCATTTGATGACACTCAAATTTGTGCGTATCATCACACACCTGGAAATGATACCAAGCATTGTTGTGCCCTTAAGGTTGTCATTCACCAATGCTTGGAGAAAGACACCCTTCTTCTTGACCACACTGTTGACAAACCTTCAACACCATCTCTTGCCTCCTAGACCTCCTCACCTTCAAACTCATCAACTCTCGGATCAAGACCATCTTGGTTTGACAACACTAAATTTTGTCACTATCACCGCACTCCTAGACATGACACTGAGCGTTGTTGCACTCTTAAAGCTGTCACTCATCAACAACAGATAAAGGATACCCTTCTCATCAAGGATCCTCTTGACCACCCCTTTGAAAAATCATCAACACCATCACATGCTTCACAAACATCATCACCTAAATCAGGATCCCAACGCAAGACTATGATCCCTCCACCGCTTTAACCCCCTTATTCAAAATCAACACAGTCAATGTGACCACCAGCCCACCAACCCAAAAAGATAAAGGGAAAAGACATGTTTCTATCCCTTGGACATACCCATCTACCAAACCTTCACCACAACCAAAACCTAGGATTACTGTCTTGGGCACATCTCGACCAACATCTCCAAAGACAATCCTTGACTCCGTGGTGAAACAACTTCACCACATGATCCTTGTGAAGATGTCTTTGTATGATCTCAATCAAAGCTCTCCACAACATCATCAAACCTTCATCAAAGCCTTACAATCAATGGAAGTCCAGCCTGATGACCCCTAACCTCTGACCACTTTAATCAAATCATTACCAACCATTGCCTCTATCACCATCCATGATTTTGAGATTCTTGCCTCTGATCTGGCAGATCAAGATCTCACCCTCTCACACTAAATCTGTCAAACATTCTCCCTAGCAACTGGGGTAATTTGACCTTATACTAAATATCATGACCTTAACCAAACACTGACCGACCATCGACCAAGCATCAACCAGTCTCGACCAATCATCGACCAAATATTAATTGACCAAACATTCAACCCAATCTCGACCTAACCTCGACCAAACATCAATCAAGTCTCGACCAAACATCAATCAACCTTTTAATCATGACCTCAACTAGTCTCAACCAAACCTTGACCAAACATCAACCAACCTTTTAATCATAGCCTCGACCAAACATTATCCAAACATTCAACCTGACCTCGACCAAACCATCGACCAAACAACAACCAAGCATCAACCATCATCGTGACCAATATGGAAAGAAGTAAACAAGGTAAGTTTGCTCTAAATTGGCTCAAACCTTATATTATAACTTACAAGCATTGACCAGGGACTTATCAAAACCTGAGCCCTTTAATGCCTTGCATCTGTGACCATTCTACTGTTAGTCGAGTAATCAATCACTTGACATTTATCTTGAGCTCGTCCCTTGAGCAATCCCTATCATCATCATTCCTATTCCTTTTAACCTTTTTTCCCAACATTAGTCAACCCCTTTTGACAAGCATGAATGCTTTGTCCTAATAAAAGGGAACCCTTAAACCTCTAGAGGCTCGTCCATGGCTAAAACTTCAGTCAACAAAACATATCAAAAATGGGATACCTAACATATCAAAGGTCATAAAACTCTAAATGTAGACTTCTCCCTCAAAGGACAGCTACATAATTGCTGTATTCACTAGACTGCTCCCTTGAAGGACAGCTAGGCCAACATATCAAAAACATATAAAGAAAAATATAGACCACTCCCTTGAAGGATGGCTATGACTAAATATTGCTACAAACATCACTCTTTCAAAAGCTTCCCGCATCGATCAGCTTCACATATATGACCACCAAGCAAAACAACATCCCTATGTAGACTTCCTGCATCGATTAGTCTACAAAAAATAAAAAATAAAAAAAATTGACTGACAAGCTATTACGTCATGGACTTGCCTATAGTCATTCTCGGGTCACCTATAAAAGGGGCAAGGTTATTCCTACCAAAAAGGGTTACCCCATCCTCTCATATCACATAATCCAACTTATCACCCCAACATACTCAAGGGATTTCGAGCTCACTTAACGTCAAGTGATTTGAGTACTTCTCTAGCACAACCACTGGTCAACGACGTAATGCATGAACGGGGCTTTTGTTTCTAAAACCCCTTATCTATGCTGTCATCTGGTCCTTGTCAATGAAAGAGCAATTCGCCTTTCACTTTTTTCCCACACTTTGGTCACATACAACCAAACCATTTTTCTACCCAACCAAACCAAAACATCTTCAGACCAATAACATTATCATAGATCATTCACACTAGTTTCTATGGACAACAATACACATGGAAACTATCGACCACACAATTTATGTTAAGCATAAACCATTACTTGCTGAAGCATAAATAATCTCAATTCATTTTTAGCATACACCATTACTATTATGGAAACTTGCTAAGGGATGAAAGACCACACAACCAATGTTGCAGAATACACTATCACACAATATGGAAAAGGCTGTAACATCATCTTATCCTCATCATTTCAACACATGACCAAACCCACCTATCGACCTCTTTGACTCTCTTTCTTGAACTACATTGGTTTGAGGCCCTAAGACCGGGGCTATGTAGGCAGCACTCAGATGACATGACATTTTCTAGGGTTAGCTCGACCACATCTATTTGTTCATCTATCTAATGGACAAACCATTTTCCCTTTGACCATGACTTGACATCTCTCAAAAAAATCATCAACCAACTTGTCAACCATGCTCGAACTACATTGGTCTGAGGCCCTAAGACTAGGGCTATGTAGACAGCACTCAGATGACATGACATTTTCTAGGGTTAGCTCAGCCACATCCATTTGTTCATCTATCTGATGGACAAACCATTTTCCCTTTGACCATGACTTGACCTCTCTCAAAATAATCATCAACCAACTTGTCAACCATGCTCAAACTACATTGGTCTGAGGCCCTAAGACTGGGGCTATGTAGGTAGCACTCAGATAACATGACATTTTATGGGGTTAGCTCTGCCACATCCATTTGTTCATCTATCTGATGGACAAACCATTTTCCCTTTGATCATGACTTGACCTCTCTCAAAACAATCATCAACCAACTTGTCAACCATGCTTGAACTACACTGGTCTGAGGCCCTAAGACCAGGGCTATGTAGGCAGCACTCAGATGACATGACGTCTTTTGGGGTTAGCTCAGCCATTTTGTTTGTTCATCTATCTGATGGACAAACCCTTTTTCTCTTTGACCACAACTTAACCTTGACCTGTGACCTTGGAGATCGTGACTATCTCCTCTGACCTTGACCACTTCCAAGACAACTTTGCCTTGGTTGTTTTTGCATTTATGCTACCTCACAACTGGTTAGCAAATTGTTTGTAACCCATGTTTCAACTATCACAAGTATAGGATTGTGAGCAAGTTGATCCCCACTGCTTGTGGCATTTTCGTGTTTTTAAGAGCACTTCTTGAGCCCAAGATACTTGGAACACGATGACCATTGAAACTACAGCTGGGATCGAATAACCCAATTAGCTATGACTAAATGCTGGGGCCTAGTTATTTCAATTTTAGCACTCCTCGACCTCAACCTGTGACAATTTGACCTGACCATCACATGAAGTGGTATACGTGCAATCATGACTTTTGCTGTGTTCACACTGAAACTTCACCCTTTCCATCCACTCTCTGTCAAATCGGCACTCGATGTCAGGTTACCTTCCCTCAACTCCCACTTTGAGGGGGAATACCTCATCCCACATCTGGTGCAACTACCTCCTATTTTTGTCTTGCAGTTCACTTGAACAACCAACAGGACAAAAATGACCTTATCCTATACCTGGGGAAACTTACTCCTATTTTTGTCTTGCAGTTTGTCAAGAATAACCAATAAGACAAAAAGGGACAAATGTAGACACTAAAATCATGTCTACCCCTTGGTCATCCTCCTCGACTCCTCCCCTTCATCCCCTTAGTCCACTTCAACACTCCTAACCTATGTTTTATTAATTTAAAATACCTATTTTAAATTAATAATTCCTCCTCTCTCTCTCTCCTTGCCACCTCACCCATGACACCTCACCACTCTTGGATGCCTCTCCTTGGATTCCCTCCATCACCCCATGGCCAATATTAATTCCTTAACCCCTATTTCATCCCTTCCACTATTCTCCCACGCCTATTTAACCACCTTCGACTGTTTCTTACCCTGACCTGCTGACCTCGGCTGATGGGAAATAGACAAAAGGCTATTTTTAGCCTTTTTACCTGCCTTCCATCCAGTGACATCGGTCAACTATCGATCGACATCGATGGTATTATTGGCGTCAGTTTCCTTTAAAACTATGTTTTGCACCTAGAATGCAGATCTCCTAGACTCAAATGCCAATTCTCTGACCTCTCTCTCTCCCTATCTCCCAGATGTACACCAGCAGCATTAGCAACAGGTCTTCTACACTAGTAGCATCAGCAACAGGGCTTCTACACCAATAGCATCAGTAACAGGTCTTCTACATCAGCAACCAGTCTGCTACACTCTTTCTACAACAAGCCACAACTAAGTATTTCTTCTTTGTTTTCATTTCAATTATTTAGACTATGTTAGTGATCAGTTTTCTAGTTACTGCTTCTAAGTAATATCATGGCCCAGACCCAACCTGCTTTTCTCGAAGAGGCTGAGAAGCCTTCCTCACACCCTTGCCCCTTTTTGACACCCTGTCCCTTACCTGACTCCTTCCTTAGACCTTATTTGTCTCCTTGCAACCCTGCACAGACCTCCAAACAGACTCTCAGACCATCCAAATAGACTCTCAGACCATTCTACAGACCATAAACCTGTCCAGACCCTGTCCAAGGCCATTGCCCTGACCGACATCGACCACTACCCCCACCGACATTGATAGGCTAACCGATGGTGATACACTTGACCAACTGACGTCGGTAGACTAACCGACGGTGGCAGACTAAAAACCGGTGTCAGCAGACTAACCGACGCCGGTGATTGTGGAAGACAGATTGCCCCATCCAAGTACGCATTTGCTTCTATTTCTTTTGATTCAGTCTTTTATCATTTCTATTTCTAGCAACATTTTGCTCTTTATCAGGCATTCTTTTTATCAACTAGTGGGTTGTCATCCCTCAAGGAAGTCTTTGTACTTCTGGGATCAAGCTTTGCTTGGCAGCCCACCATTTATATATCTAATAGCTTCTTTGTTTGAGTCTCTTTTTTCTACAGGTGTCGTCCTCCATAGCCAAAGAGGAGTCCCTTCAATCATTTAGATTCGGTGCACAAACTTCATCCGGGTATCATCTAACCCTAGACCATTTCTTATTTTCTTATTCCCTTTTGAATGTAGAAAGTGAAAATTCATTGGAAACACACATATTGCATCCTTATGCACACACAAACCATCACATTAGGGGAGAAATACATCAGTCTGAGGCCCTCTTTGGAGTAGTGGAAATGTAGACAATACCCATTGACAGAGGGGTCTTTGAGGTTAGCTCGACACTGTGAGCCCACTAACCCATTTTTCCCAATGTCACTATGAAGATGAAGAACTAAGGTTTTTTATTTGATAAAGAGAGAAAAACCATGATAGAGATTTGAGCACACTAGTGTGAAGGTGACATAAAAACCAAAATATCCTAGGTGGTTGAATCTAGATCCAATAGGTATTTAATAGTGGACACCTATGTCTAATCTAGATAGAAGCATCAATGAAACAGTCTAGGGTTGATGCAAGTGTTTGATACCACAAAGGGAACATTTGTAGAATCTGATGAGTGATCCAAGGTGTTGATCTATTCTATTTCCAGCTTTTTTCATATTATATTTGAATACACATAGTTGACTAAGTACTCTTGTGTTCATTTCATTACTATATCAATCAATAGTTGTACTTATTATTTTTATCATGTCTTAGTATTTTAATTTAGAATATTATTTATCTAAGTTTAAAAATTAATTGGCCTACTATATATCTATTTGTCACCCTTGTACTTATTCATTTATATATTCTTAACCCTATACTATATTGACCCATATCAATTTAGGGTTAAATATAAATAAAATCAACATAGGTCAAATTTAAGCTATATAACAAGGTCCAAAAAATAATATCACATAATTTGAAGTACTATAGAAAACCCCTCTTGTGTAAATTTAAATAACTAGGTAGCTCCAAAAGCTAGAGTAGTATTGTTGGGATGGGTGATCCCATAGGGATTCTAGGTTCTTCACCTCTATGAGATTTATGCAGATGTAATGAGTGTCAAATAATCTATTCATGTTTATGAGATTATTTATTGTGAACTAATACTCATGAAAGATGGGTCAATGTAGATTGAATAAAAACTATACAGTGGGATTCTAATAAATAACATCACATAATTTGATGAACTTTGAAAACACCACTTGTATAAATTGAAAGAGAGGGATATTCATTATGAATGGTTCATAAGACACAACACTTATTGAATATTTTTTAAATAGGAGATAAATATAAGTGTGCTTCATTTTTGGTGAAATTATATGGTTAAACATGATTGAGATACAATAGTAATGGGATAGGTGAACTACTAAAAAGTCTTAATACTTAATTCATATGATCTCACCTACATGAAACAAGTGTTAGGTAGACCATTCATGATTATAATTTATGGTTTTAATGAAAAATAATCATAATATGTAGATTGATTTTAAATTATGCAATTGGATATAAAAACTAGATCACATAATTTGATGCATAGTAGAAACATGTTTAAATTAAAAGAACTAGGGAGATCCATATTGAAATAACTAGGAATGCCCATAATGAATGATTAATAAGGCATAAAATTTACTATAAATGTTTTAAAAATAGAGTAGAAAGATAATTAGGCTTGATTATGGGGTAAATTACATGGTTAAATTTACTTGAGCTAGAATATTGTTGGGATGGGGAACCTCTTAGGAAACCTTAGTACTTTACCTTTATGAGAATCACTTAAATAAAGTGAATTCCTAGTGAACCATACAATCTCATGTGTTATGGGTTCTTGATGCAATCATGGTTATGGAATCTAATGAAGGATGATATTAGACCTCTTAGGGATAATAATATCTACATGCCAACACCCAAGATTGGTGTGCATAAAATCTATACGTAGTGTAAAAAATAAGTTAATAATTTCAAATAAAATAAAGGAAAATGCAAACACAGGAACATAAAACTATCTCGTTATTATAGTCTTAAAATTTATATATAACAGTGATCCCAATTGAGATATCAAACAAAATGGTCCTACACTAGACTTATAGATTTTCAAGTTTCTTATTGAACCAACAATGATTAATTTTTATCTAATAGGTCATATAAATTTGTTGTGTTATTCTTAGACTTGGATAACTAAATTCATGCTCTAGTTTTCAATCCCATCCAATGTCTTCAAAAACCTAATTTATAGGCCTATGGAATTATTATAGAAGTTTAAATCATTCACCTTTATTAATAACCATTATTCTAACCTTGAGTATTTTCCTTTTGACCATTATGATCTAATTTTGACATAACCTCAACATCCAATTCTATGATGACCTAAGCCAACACGTGGGTAATGTTATATATATATATATTGTATATGTGTGCAAAAAATAGATGTTTTCACACTAGATTAATCACACTTCTCGTGTACAAAATCATAAGTTGTTATCCAATTTTAATAATGACATAAGTATTAATTATTTTGAATAACATGATAACATGTGAACAAAGTGAAACATAGGTAGGCTATGAATAAGGGTTGCATAGGATTGCGATAACTCACATTATTTATTAGGCTAAATTTTATGGGTTTGGTTTGATATTGGATCATAATACCTTTTCAAAAGGTTTAGATTGTAATATAAATATTCACATATGCTTAGTTATGTATTGAGACTCCATGTGCTCTAAAAATTATCTGAAGGATTATTAAAATGATGTAGAGTATGTGTTGAAACTCATAAAAAACCAACTAGTTTAGGTTTACACACACAAAAGATTGGGCAAAATGACTTATTCCTACTTTAAATATTTTTGGGTGATGTTGATTGCTCATGAATCATTTCTTATGAAATATTGGTCAATGTAGATTGACTCTAACTATAAATATAGATCTAAAAAATCACATCACATTACTTAGGGTACTACCAAAACATTACATGAATAAATGGAAAAGGATATGAATCTCCATAATCAATGATTCATATTATACAAATATTGCTGAAGGGTTTACAAATGGGGTATAAAGTTAAGTGTCACCATAACACTTTGATAAGTTTGCATCACTATTTATGTCAAAATTGAGAAAATTTAACACTAGAATTCAAAAAAACATTTCATATGTAGGATTTATTTTGATGCAAATTATGTTAACATCACTAATACAAACTAAGAAGTTGCATTATGAGGTTCAGTGGAGGTTTTAAGAATAAATTTGGTAGATGTTATAGTTGATAATCTCTACATCAAACAAAGTTGTAGCATGATTTTTTTGATTGAAAAACACACTTATATTAATAAAAAAATGATATCTTACAATGCTAGTCATAAGAAAAATTGGGTGGAAAGAGTTACACCCCATAAGAAAAATTTCATCGAGTTAAAAAAAGCCTCAAGAGATGAACTAATTTGATAGAGGGTCAATAATGACGACACAAAATAATATCACATCAATTCATATTGACATAAGTGCATAATAAAAAAGGGAACACATAGAAAACACAAGTAATAATAAATTCATTATGCAACATCAACAAACATGTTGTCTAGAGGGGGTGGTGGAGAAGGAGGATCCTATGGATTTCTTCCCTAGCACCCCTAAGTAGGGGGTCATCATCCACAAGTAAGGGATCCAACCCATAATTCTGTTGCTTGTTTTCATTTTCATTAACTTGCCTGTAGGGTGAAATAAAAAGGTCCAGGCATGGAAACTTGTCATGTGGAGGAGGGAAGTATCCCCCTCTCCATCACATCCTATATTAGAACCATCATACCCATCATGGTGAGGGGATGAATGATGAGAATGAGGAGAAGGGATCCTATGACATATTTAAGAATGTTACCTATGAAAACCATGTCCTCACCCATGAGGAGGAGAATGGAAACATGGAATATCCAAAGGCTCACGAATGATGCACAAGGGAATTTCCCTAGTGATCTAACATAGCCTAAAGATGATTAAGATATAAAAAAACTTTGTCTATTTTTATCTAAATCTAGAGTATGACATTAGATATCACAATAACTTTGTTAGTTACAAAAAATATTCTTTCCATGTCTTCATGATTAAAAAATGCATAGTTTCTAGCTTTCCAATTTTGAAAAATAATATTAGCATGGAAAATATGCCAAAACCTATTGTATCTTTTAGGTAACAAGGTAGAGTACCCCAAAAGAGCCATTTTCCAAGTAAAGCATTCTAGTCTGAAAGGCTTGAAAAGAGTGTGAATCTAATTCTAAGTTGACTAGGCATAAACATAAAACCAAAAGATATGTCTGATTGTCTCTAGATGATGACAAGTTAAGCAAATGGGATTTGAAACACCCATGTGCTTGAGATGGTCACTCACAATTAAACCCTAGTGAATAATGCACTAGAGGAATTTACAGTTTTTGTGTTCAATAAAGGTATCTTATATTTTGGAAAATATTCTAAACCAAACTACTTGGTTGGAATAAAGATTCTATCGGTGATTAAGAATGTCATATTGAATGTGTCAAGGAACTAAAATATTATACCCCAAATGAAGAGAATAATGGAAAAAGGGTGTAGAAATAGGCTAATGCCAATCCTTCTAGTAGGGAGTAAGGGAATTAACTCCAATATTATGAAGGTATTGTTTAAATATATAACTCTAAATTCATCTAATAGACTCGACATCTTCCTTGCTAAGGTTAAATATATTCTAAACCAGATTTCAAGGAAGCCAAGTACAATGAAATTTGTAACCAATAGTTTTAATACCCTTTTTGAACAACCTCAAACTCTTGATCCATGGGACTAGAGAAAAAGTAATATTATGAAAATTTAATGTTGGGGACCACCAGAGGGAGTGAGAACAAAGAGATAGGCCATTCCTTTAACCCTCTCCCACCCAAATGAGATGAGGTTTGAGCCATTATAAATATTTCCAAATACTATGAATAAAAAAAGTTCCATTAATATTAATAAGAATAGGGGTTATGAGAAGAATATATAAACCAAGACCATACCAGGCCCTTTTTCCACAAGGTTGTCCTTGAGAAATACAATTTATTAACAAAATCTTCTAGGATTCATCACCTTTTAGCCCTCTAATAATCTAATTAATGCTAATAGCAAGCCTTTGAATATTAATATCAATGAGGCCAAAGCCACCAACTTCTTTAGGCTAGAAAAATATATCCAATGATACTCTATGAAAGCCCTTGTTCCCTTTAGAATTGGCCCATAATAAATATCTTAAGATTTTTTCCAATTGGACAAAGGCAAGATTTAAGGGATACCAACATGAAGAGTAGTAAATGTGAGTAGAAACCAACACCTTGGATAAAATATGAAACTTACTTGCTAATAATAAGGGTTTGGTGAGCCAAAAAGAGATATTTTTCTCAACCCTTTGAACCACATAAGACCAAAAATAAGTAGGAAAGGCCTAGAAGGAAAATGAAATATCCTTAAAATTAAATTAAACTCAATGGAGGATCCACTGGCATGGGTATTTGTCCATCCAATGAGGTTTTGGGCAAGAGATAATGATGGTAACACTACATTTTCTTCCATTGTATGGATGACCTAGAGACTAGACAAAAAATGTGAAGGCATTCCATAGAGTTCTTGACTGAGGCTTCTTCTTCTTGAAGAGTGAGGAAATCATCATCAATAAAGTGAACCTTAAGAAATTGATGATCAAAATTAGGGACAAATATGCCCTTCAACAAATCCATAAAAGAAAATTTATCTAAGAGAAGTAAAACCTTTAGCCAACAAGACATATATATAAGGAGCTAAAGGACATCCCTATTTGATAGATATATGCAACTCAAACTAACTATATTGGGTCCCAGTGATAGTAATACATGCCCTAGCATATTAAAAAATCATATTCATAACTTGCACAAATCAAGGGCCAAATCTAAGATATTGGAGCATGGCCATAATAAGAGGCCACTCTATACAATCACAAGCCTTTTCAAAATCAATCTTGACAAATAATGACTTTTGAATAGGCACCTAACGCCATTCCATGCCTTCTTAGACATCAATGACATTATCCATAGAATATTTCTATGTTGGATAAATCCTATTTGTTAAATTCCAACAATTAAAATAATACTATGTTTAATTCTAAGGGCCAATGACTTAAAAATTAATTTTTAAGAAACATTCAAAAGGGTGATGAGTCTCTAATTATTAATAAACTCATGATCACTAGCCTTGGGAGTAAAATTGACATTACCTTGATTTATGAGAGTTCTTAAAGAGTTAGACAATATAATTTTAGAGTAAACCTTGTGAATATCAAGACCCAAAGTATCCAATAAGGTTTTATAAAAATCACAAGGGAAGCCATCAATACATTAGGCTTTGTCTATAGCCATTTACATAACTGCTTCCTTGAGATAGTTTAACATGAGAGTATCACAAGCAACCCACTGAGATTCAAAAGTTTACAAGGGACAACTTGAAGGCATTGAGATAGATATACTTCATTCTTGGGAGGTGTGGGTTAAGATAAAAGAAACACCATGATAATGGTGTATAAAGGCTTGCAAGATGTCAGAAAGTTTGGTAACCTTGGAAGCCCCTTCCTTAATGGCTTAATTCTATCAAAAAATATCCTAGAATGGATGAGAGAGAATATTTAATTTGTGATTTTATCTCTAATTTTAATCCAATTAATTTGAGCTTTAAGTTGAGTTACTATAGCCTTGTAGGCCTCCTCAATTTGGATTTTATGTCTCCAAACGCTGCTTGAGTCTAAAAGTGAACATTGAAAGGTGAGGCCTTTAGGTCATGTGAAACTTGAAGTTATTCATGGTTTGTAGAATTATGAATGCGCTAAAAAAATAACATCTTGCTTACCATACACATGAAATAAAATGGTATTACAATAAATGGAATCATCACACCACTAAATCTATCTATCATCCCCAATGGGTCTAGGAACTAAGTTCTAAATTTTGATAATATGCTCGACAATTATTTCATGCTTGAGATGAGCAGTACTAAGATAGAACTATATTTTAGTAGGCCTCACCTAAGGAGTATTCCATTCTATATTAAAGTATATAGGATGGTGATTTGACATAAAAGTGCCAGGGAGCACAAAAACCAACCTATCGTGAATAAGAAAAAATAAAAACAAATCTTGTTCTACATGAAGGTCATGATCAAGGAGTTTAAGCACTCTATACTTTCCCTACCAAAAATTAGACCAAGTGAACCAGGGCAAGTCTGAATCTTTCCTTTGATGGTGGTTTGGATTAAACAACATGAGTTTTTTTATGCATGTAATACCAAACCTCTCTTTCCCCAGCACACCAGTACATGGGAAGATGGCCTTTTTAAATCTTCATTAGATTCAACCATATTGAAATACCTTAATCTACCAATCATCACCAAAGCATGTTTCATTCCACATCATTAGAGGCATACATGTTAACCAACCTAATGATGTGATTATCAAAGTCAAAAAGAGTCTAGCTGGGTTGAGGTGTGGGGTTGAAACCCCAAGAAATAATATTTTAAGAAAGATATAAAGCTAAGAGGGTGATAACACCACCATGGATAGGTTCATGATTGGTAGTATGATAAAGTGCCTAAAGACATATGATGCATGTAGCATTTTAAAGGAGGAAGTCAAAAATATTGACTTCTTGCATATAGATAAATTTTTATTATAAAAAAACTAAAAACTATTCTTGATTGCATATATACATGGTGGATTAGTGAGACCTCAAAATTTTCAAGAATAAACTAACATTGGGAAACATCAAGGTTCATGTTTTTTCCATATGTGATATATTAAAAAGTAGAAAACCTATTAAGAGAAGGTTTTTTCTTCATATAATCTTCGAGCTTGAAAGGTTGCCACTTATGTGATATGAACTCCCCATCTTGTGAGTGGGATGGGTTTTGAGAACATCACAGGACCAATTTATAATCAAAGGTGATGAAGTTAAGTACATCATCTAAATATCTCACCCTAGGAAGGGGTTTTTATTATGGATCCAGAGGAATAGAAAGAAGAAAATAAATAAAACAAGCCATTATTTGAGGTGTGCACATAATCGATGATGGGGCCTAGTAAGTAGTGGTAGCTTTGCCAGTTGGATCCAAAGTGCTAGGACCACTTTATGGGTGATACATATAAGACTAGGGTTTACCATTATAGTAGGCTCAAATATTATTCTTATTGGTGATGGTGGTCCACCTATCAGAGTTCCCATTCTAGGTTTTGGGCTCAAGTTCACTTTTATCCTAAGGAGTAGGATGCATGAAGACCATCAATAGACACTCTTGAATCATAAAATATTAAGTTTGATACCTAAAATAGGAATTTGATAGATTAATGGTGGGTAAATAAATTATTTATCATTTTAATCTCAATGGAATCTTTGAGGTCACTATCTAGATCTAATTCCATACAAAATTTCTATTGTTCATGACATATGAAATGTACTAGGAGCTTTATGAGCTTGTCGACAAAACCCCATATAGGGAAATATAAGATAAGAAATTTGATCTATAATAGAATTTTAATTTTTTCATGTTTTGATACCTAAAAGTCTTGAGTCTAATGCCAACATGTTATGAATAAACCAAGGATTATGCTTGATAATGGATTTACAATATTCTAGGTTGGTGAATCAAAACAAGAAGAAACCCTAGGTAAGGTTTTAGACTCCTTCCAGTTTCACACCATGGCCTTGAAATTTTTTATGAACCCATTTATTCAAAAGGATCTCAATGGGGAATCTACCCATAAAATAAGCAACTAGAGTGAAAATTTAAAATTAATTGAAAGATTTATCAAATTTAGGGAGATCAAGTACAACATTAGGTAAAGGGGTGCCTAGGTTAGAACTAGTACCTTGTGAAATACCTTTAAAATGAATTTAATTTCTTGATTCGATACCATTATCAATTAGATTATCACTAGCTTTCCTTTCATCCAAATATTCAAAGATGGTGGAGGAAAAAATTTAATATAGGGAATGCCCAACCATCCAAAGGGCATATTACAAAACCAAATCATCACAATAAATGTGCAATGAGACTTGATAAATCCTACCTAGATATAGGATAAATTGATAATGTGATAGAGAGGGGAAACCCTAATAGCTAGCTATCATTAAACACTCTATACATCTTTGTCACATCAAATCTCAAAGCCAATATCACTCGCTCCATGATTTTGAATTTTATAGTGTTTGTCTTTTATTTTGATTTTTTTTGGGAAGTAAATAGTTGTGTCAACAAATTCAAATTTATTAGTTGATGTGGGTTGAATCATGATTAATTTATTAAATAATATGAAAATTAAATATAATAATATAAAATTTAATAAATCTAAATTATATACAAAATACAAATTAATAATTTTGAAAATTAATAAAAGTACACTTAAATTGATTAAATTATTTTAGAATGCCTAAAAATTAACATTTAAATATATATTTTATAATATTGGAGATGGAAGACAGAAGAAAGAAGGGAAAAATTTATAAAAGAGGAACACATTTTAGGCAACAACCTGGTTAGGTCATCATAGGGGTTGCCATCATGGCAATAATCATGGTAGGCATAACTATAGTAGAAAATGGTTTTTTGGTCTTTCCTTTTGAAAATAGTGTATCTTATGAACATGTTAATGCATTCAAGGTTTGGTAGTCATGGATATTATCAGGGCCAAATCCAAACCTCCCCAAACTCACTTTGTAAATAATATATAAGTGCTCCTAGAGGTTTCTGTCAACCATGATGCTCTAGGAAAGTATCTAATACTCCATTGAAGAAAGTGAATCCACACGTAGTTCTTCCACTTAGAATGAATGATAAATTATGATATTTTTATATATGAACACACATAAAACATGTATTTTATCTTGATAATTTTGGAACTTGAGCTAGCTTGGTATGATTTAGACATGGCTAATGACTGCTCCTAATGTATTATTTTAATTTTGGAAGATTATGGTAGATTTTGTTAATGTGCAATAGTGTAATTGATAGATACTTGAGAATTATAGATAGAATAACAATCCTAAAACTAATTTGTCTTCATATACACTCAATTAGGTATTTTATTGTACCATAGACACTTTAGGTGAATGGGATAACCTAAGGAAATGATATGGTTTTCAAAATAACTATTTATAGGAAAAAGATAGTAACATCCATTTCAAGGACCTAACATTGATGTTAGTATTTGAGTATGACTCTACTATTTAGGAAACATAAATGTAAATATGTTATTATAGAACTATTTAGGAAAGATATTTCGCTAGCCTATCACAAAATGAGAGGTTCTTTTAGGTGACTAATATAAATCTAGAATGGATCACAATCATAACTAGCATGCATGTGGGAATGCTGATTAAGAACTCTTTGGGTATGCTCAAGTCATGTAGGATAAGTTTAAGTAAATATTGATATTTACAAGTGTCAAATACCATATTATATTGTCTAAAATGAGATGCAAATCTAAAATTCATATGTAATAATTTTTTTTATCTATTAGAATAAATCTTAACATGTGTAAACATCTAAAGAACGAAGGTGTTCACTGATTTGTTTTAACTATTTATGGTTTAAGGGTGAATACCAGACGAAAAATATATGATGCAAAGTATTTTAAAGTATTTATAGTCTAAAGAAAAAATCAAAATCTTAAGGTGTTAAAAATAGGAAAACATGGAATAAGAAATTAATCAATGAAATCAATAGAAAGGAAATGAAAAAGAATGCTGGAATCAGAAATAGTTGATTATTATACTAAAAATAATAAAATGGATACGAGTTTTATGAGTGATAATGTAGGTCTCTATCAAATATGACTATTAAATTATAATTTTTTTATGATTAACTTATTATCATCAAATCTATACTAGGTGGACTTTGTAGACACCTAAAACTGGGCATCGATAACCTCTAACTAGGCTTTTGGCCAATTTCCACCCAAAATGCACAATTTGGACTAAAAGCACTAAAACATGCTAAATTATGTGAAGCAGACATATTTAAGTGCCGATTTTGGCTAGGGTATCACTAAATGGGGTAATGTAATTTAATGACCCAACTAACTTTAATCAAATCATTTTGAGTCAAAATGCCAATTTCACACCCACATGCTCTAAACTACTCTTTCCTATCAAATCCTTTACACAAGAATCATGCCTTTGTTATTTGTTGTTGGAAACATCCTAAATGGAAATACACATCCAACACATATGATAGTGACTTATAATTATAATCCAATCAAATTTAGGACCAATAACAAGACATTCTGATCAATTTGAGTAATTTGTGCACACAATGCTTAATCATGCTTAAGAGATAATTAACCCAAATCAAGGCCTAATCAATAATTCCATGGAAACTTGTTGAATACTTTGTTTTGGAAATGAATATTGAATATTTGCATCATCATGGGACCTTATTTCTTGAGAAGACATCCCTAGGCCATAAATGCCATAAATATCAAGATTCATGGCCTCCATTCCTCATCAATGCCTTCTATGATGTCCTCCATGCCTCTTAATTTCCCCTTCTTCCAATGTCATGATAAGGATAATTACAAACTTAATTCCAAAAATTGAATTAATCCTCAAACACACATCTTAATCTTGAGATGGATGGTTGAGGTTGGTTCTGATCAAATCCAAAAATCTATAAATAGGAGGCCTCACAACATCATTTAAAAAGTTATTTTGGTGTAAAGTTATAATGCACAAATATCTTCAAGGAGCCATTGTAACTAGTGTTACCATGCCAAATTGATTCCAATCCAAGCCAAATCAAAGCCAAAGGTACCAAGGAGAGATAGAAGTAGGCAAGCTTCCATTGCCAAGGACTTCATGAGCACAAGCCAAGCAAGCCACTGCTACAATTTTTTTTGTAACATCTAAGGAAGGTGAAGGAATTCTTGGGTTTTATTCCTTATTTTTTAGTTGTGTTTGTCATTTTTTTTTGTTAACTAAGCTCTCCCTAGTGTCTAGGCCTAGATATGTTATGCTATTAGTGTGTTTATTTCATTTTGTTTTCATTTTGGAAATAACACCATACTAACCATCCTCTCTTGAGTCAAATTCCTAAATTACATAATGGCATGCCTGGTGGGACTTGACGCATCCTACACCTGAAGGAGATCCTTTTGCAACTCTAAAATATTTATTTAAGCCTTTAAAACTCTTGTAAATTGATTTTCTAACTTTATTTTGTTATTTTTGATTACCATAGTTTTTACACAATAACCGACATCGACAAAAATACTGACATCGGTTACTTGTTTAACTGACGTTGATCAGTAAAACTGACAATGGCTAGATCTCGATTAGCCATAACCAACGTCGATGGTAATAACCGACATTAGTCACTGTGTTTTTCCAAAAGCATAGACCTAAGACCTAATTTTTTAAAGTTTATTATTTCAACTCAAAGGGGCTTCAAAGCTAAAGGACATGCTAACAATTTTGTTTCAGGACCAAGTTTAAAATTTGCTCAAAACATGTTTAAATCACCTTATGCATTCTTAAAAATGAATTAGGAACTTTGTTTTTTGTGTTTACAAAAGAATTTAGATGTTTTGGTGAATGTTTTTCAAAGTTTTGCGACTAAGACCAAGGGGTCAAATGAACACCACCAAATCTTTCATTTGGTGCTTAAAAATGAACTCATCTTTCTAAAAGTTTTTGGTCTTCAATAGTTGTTTGATCTAATTTTTTTTAGCAAAGAGAGGGGTGTTGCATGTATGCTCTTCTATTTTTTTCCTTTAGGGAACCCTTGGAATCAAAATCACCATTCCTATTTCAAAAAGCCTAATCCAAGGCTTAGAAAGAATGTCATCTAAAGCACTCCCTAAAAACTCGTCAAAGTTTGGGTGACCTTGAAAATGACCCTAAAGTATTTCTATTAGTCTTTTATTTTCATACAAACTTGGCTTGTGAGGGGGACGTCATTACCTCCCGTGAGTTCTTTAGGGAAGCTTTGACCTGGGGTTTCGTCTCCTGGCATTGACTTCACTTACTCCTTTAGAGTTGTACATGGGATGTATCTGCATTTGGACATCATACTACATTGAGCAAAAAATAAGATGTAGTGGTTGTAAAAAAGACTAGATCTTTTTACACCTAGCCAATGCCATGGTCAACTAATTTTTGTGATTTTATTTTGCATTTTTTGGCATGAAAGTCATTATGCAATTGATTCCCCTAGAACGATCGAAACCTTGCTAGTTTTAGTCAACCCCATTTTGCCATACCCTTGCTAGGATTTGGATGATTATACTTAGTATATTTTTGGATCATTTTCTCATTTGGTATGTTTTGAGACTAAAACTTGTTTGTTTGTTCATAAAGCCATGTCAAAACTAATTTATCTATACATCATTTTTTTGTCTAAAGATGTGTTATGCTGGGCATTTTACACCACACTTGTGCCTTTAAATTTTTGCTAAACTTGTTTATGTGTGTGTCATTTGCTCTGTAGAGGGTAGTATTATGCTGTCCAAATCATGCCAAAACATTTTGTGCCTTTGAGTCTTTTGAAACATAACATTGATCACATCATTCAAGCATGCTTACACCATTAGGTTATTCAAATCATTTCAAGAATTGGTTACCATTGTATCAAAAACCATTTGTTTCAAATCATTTTGTGTATACCATTTGGACCATTATCTTGTGTCGTCATGTTGTCCAATCTTGTCTAGCCTGTTTGGTCAAATCCTACTTTTCAACATTGAGTTTTCAATTAGCCCTATCAAGTTTAGATCCAAACATTGATTTATTTCTATTTAGGCCTTAATTCATGGGGTTGTTACATAAATCTTTCTCTTTTGGGTTGCATAACTTCGATTAATTGATTACCTGAATTTGAAAACCATTGATGGTTTGTTTATATAGTATCTATCCTAATCATTGTTTGTGCCTTTATTTGGGAGAAAATAACCTTTCTCCAAAATCCTTTTGCCTTATGCCTTATGCCAACTGATCATGTTTATGTTTGATTACATGTGCTAGTTCTATGTCAAAGTTGTTTCCAAACTTGTTAGATTAAATCAAATCACATCAACCTTTGTTTTAAGTCTAGATTTTGATGCTGTTTGGCCAAAAGTCCTAGCACATGCCTATTTGTTTGAGCCTATCTTTTGACTCCGTATTTGGAAAAAAGACTTAACAAATCAACTTTTTCCCTTTCATAGTTTAGACCTTGTTTGAAACACTTTGACCTAGACCTTTGACATGCCAATTTTTATTTAGACACATGACCTTTTGTGCATATGACATTTGATGTTAGAAATTTAACATTAAACTATTTTATACTAAGTTTTAGCACAAATCATTTTGGAGATACAACTCCACTTTCAAACCATATTGGAGATATGTATAACTCCACCCCTTTGACCAAGTTAGACTAAGCTTGAACCATTTATCCTTTAGACATAGTTTTTCAGAGTTTGTAGAAGTCTAAGCCTTTTTTGTTTCAGAGCTTTCATTATTTACATAGGTATGCCTAACTATACTTATGGTGGAGTCACTTACAATCCAACTTATGATAGAATGGCTGCACAAAATGACTTTTATGGATTTTGTCAAGACCCCAATGATGTTAATATGGTTTGTGAGATAGATTTCTATCTGCCTCATATTAATCATTGATGGGAACAAAGACATGAAACAACTTACAATCCAACTCAAGACCTTGATTGGTATAAAGAGGACTTTGAATATCTAACTACAAATAATGTTGTTTGGAATATAGATCCATACCCTGTTTACAATAATCAGTACATAGAACATAGTCAAGAACTAGCTTATGATCCAACTCACGACTGGGATGATATGGTTTATGAGGAAGACTTGGATGCTTTTGCTTGTGCAAGCAATCAAGTTTCATGATTTCCTTTTGTTATCCAATCATCAGCTACCCCTAATCCTCCTTTGGATTATATGAGTTATAAAGCTTCATAATATCTAAGGAATACCATTTCTATACCAAAACCTCATCCTTTGGTTTATGCAAGTAATCAAGCTCCATAACACCCCTTCATCATTCCAAGATCTAGTCCTTTGGATTGTGTGAGCAATCGTGCTCCACACTGACCTATCGTTACCATCTCAGGACTTTGTCCTTTAGCTCATGTGAGAAATCATGCTCCCCAATGCCCTACCATTATCCAACTACAAGTCATTCCTCATCTAGTACCAATCCCATCCAAACCTCAACTGATCCAATATTGTGAAGACCAAGCTATGTTCAAAACTAGTATTTTATAACTCATTGGAAACTAAGGCCAAGAAAATCTACCAATCTAAGATGTTTTTGTTGAATCAACCATTTGTGATAAGTCAACGTATGATGAATTGCCTATTGATCCTATACTAATTGTCAAAGAGTCTCACTCTGACAAGCCAGTCTTTACTAAGTCACTTCTTAATGATTATAACCACCTTTGAGAAAATCATTACCTCGACCATATGCCTATTTTTCAAGAGCCTCCTATTGACAAGCCAATCTCTGAGGAGTTGTCTCTTGAAAAATTTCCCATTGTAGAGGAGACTCACTTTGACAAACCAGTCTTTATGGAGCCCATTATGCCATTACAAGCCATTACTTATCAAAAACCAAATATTCAACAAGACATCATTGTAACAGATTATCCATCAAATGAAGAATCAGAGTTAGAGTCAGGTTTTACTCTTGGACTGACATCAGATTTAGCATCAAAATTAGAATTTGAATCAACATCAGTCTTAATATTAGATCAATTTGAATACATTTATGATCCTTTTATAATTTTTTATGATGATTACTTTAGCTTTGAAATAAGTTATCCTAGTATCTTCTCTGAGGATTATGTAGCCTCTCCCCATTTCATTACCATTCCACAAGCCATTACCATTAACCAAAATAACCACGTCATTGACATTCCATCTCCCATAAGTGTTGATTGGGATTGACAAAATCACACTTTGTTAAACTGCATCCATGGTGACATAGTAGTTGAAGAAGAGCAAGGAGGCCAAGACAACATTCATGTAGTAGAAGAACACTTTCCTAGTGAAACCTTTTCGGAGGCATTAGGGGACAATCAAAGTCAGAACTCAACATATTCTAGTGAGACTTTTTTGAAAGTGCTAGAAGAAAATCAAAGTTAAAAGTCAACATTCCTTAGTGAAACCTTCTCGAAGGTGCTATGGGACAATCAAGACAACTTCATTGATGAAAAATTCATTGAGGCACCAATAACTGAGCACAAAAGTTCTTCACTGCTTGATGAAGACAAAATCAAAGATCAAATCAGAATAGCTTCCTATCTACAACCTAATCAGATGGTATCCACTCTCAAGATCAAATAATAGAAAAATATGGTGGTCCTCTTGATAGAACAAGTCTTCGGCCCTACTACAACCAAAATTATGTCAAATCTAGCATCAATAGCATTATGTGTGACTGAAAGTCCTGATCTTCATTTGTTTCCCCATCATTACACATTCCATTATCATCTACTATTCCATTTCAAAATCAAACCTACCATCCATTATTTATCCTTGTTTACCATCCATGGTTGCACTTTCCTTTATAGAGGCTATAACAATACCTTGTCTTGATATTTGAAGGAATCAGAATCAATGACCAATGAAGATCACAAAAGCATTCTTGACAACCAAATATATATCAATATCTTGATAGAATAGTTATTCCAATGAGGTGTGGGTTAGAAATTAACATGATCAAGTATTTTATTTGTATCATTTGTTGATTATGACATGCATCTCCCCATTAGTAGGAACAATAAAATCAAAAACCACCCCCAAGCCAAAAACATGTACCATGCCATTGCCATTGTTACATATCCATTTACCATTGTTGAAGTACCTAGCTATTCACCCCACCACTTGGAGTCAACCCTCTTACCATTTTATCTATTCTATCTAGATCATCATTATCCTAAGCAAGACCATACCATCCTATCATTCCA
The DNA here is from genome assembly GCA_037957365.1 of Torreya grandis. Lineage (NCBI taxonomy): Eukaryota > Viridiplantae > Streptophyta > Pinopsida > Cupressales > Taxaceae > Torreya > Torreya grandis. The sequence goes on from JARHVA010000923.1 coordinate 3,907,712, forward strand.
TTCCTATTTAGACCAAAACCTATTTTTAGTCATCCTACCCAATATTATTTTGATCTTGGCTCATTTGGTTCTTCCCACACTTTTTGTGAGGGGATTTCAGTGAAGTTTCAATAATCAATCAAGTCTATGTTTAAATGATAGTCTATGAAAGTAGTGTGACAGTTGATTTGGTAATATATCTTCCATCCTATCAAGTTTTTTTATGTGAGCTTGATTATAACCACCTATGGGAAAATTAGTGTTTCACCAGTCTTGTTACTAATTATAACTATCTATGGGTAAATTAGTATCATTGACCTATGCCATTATATCCTAGTTATAATCGCTTATGGGCAAACTAGGGGCAATACTTGTTTATCATGCGTTGCCGCATCACCTTGCCATTACTATTTTCATTTGACTCGCCATTTTCCATATTTTAGAACTTGTTGAGACCTAGATCTCACCATTTTATGAGTAGGTATCTTGTCATTCTCTAACAAGTTAAGATACCTCAAATTTTCAAAATTATTCATAATATTTCAAGATCCAAAAACATTTGTCATATCTAAGCCTAGTCAGTTATCCTCAATTCGCCTTACTGGGGCATTGCCATTGTTAGGATGCTTTCTTTTGCTTTTATTTTTAGGATTTTTTTTTGTTTGTTTATTTCAGGCTGTTTGTTTGTTTGTTTGTTTATTTGATTGCCTGTTTGTTTACTTTCAGCACTATTGCCTTGACTTAGTCTATATGTGTTCATTAGGTGATTCCTTAAACACATTATTCTTGAGTCCATCTATATTCATCCATTAACATTTCCATCATGTTTTTTTATCATTGGTGTGTTATTTTTTTTAGTGTTTATTAGATCCGGAGTTAGTCCTTATGCATATTTTGGCCAAGTCTTTATGGTGTTCTATCATGAAGCCTACCATCACATGCTACAACAAAAATCAGCTTCAAGAAGGTCTATAATAAATGGAGCTACAACATTTTCTCCTTGGCACCTTGGTAAATCCTCCCACCCACCTTGATCAATATTAACTATTAACCATTCTAGTTGTATCATTGTTAATTAGGACAAGCATCTCCTCCTTGATAGGTACAACTGAATCATTCACACTGATCAATCTTATTCTTCCATTCATCTATTTCATCACTTTGTAACCACTCATATTTAATCAATATTCTAGATTATATCCTTTAGTTATGCTTTTTAATCAACCCTAACTAGGGCACAATCATCTTTAGCCAATCTAGGTCCTCTTAATGATTATAACTGCCTATGGGCAAATCATTGTTTTGACTTTTAATCTTGATTATAACCACCTTTGGGAAAATTAGTATCCTATTTACATCGATGCATGCAAGCATTTTCTCATTTGGATTAATCTCAAACCATAGATTAATTCCACCTTTCTTCTTATTTATTTTCAAGGGACCATCCATCAACAAATATGATGGCCACTCCCTTGAGGGGGCATCATCATAGGCTTCCCAAAATCATTTGGATATTTATTATTTAATCATCATCCTCTTGTTGGCATATAGGCCATTTCTAATTATTTGAGAATAAATTGCTATGCCTATGGTTTTAAACATCTTCCCAAATAGGGGCAAACTTTAGACACCTAAAACTGGCCACCGATAACTTCCAATTAGGCTTTTGACCAATTTCTACCCAAAATGCATAATTTGGCCTAAAAACACTAAAACATGCTAATTGATGTGAAGCAAACATATTTAAGTGCTGATTTTGGCCAAGGTATCACTAAATGGGGTAATGCAATTTATGAGCCAACTAAATTTAATTAGATCATTTTGAGTCAAAATGCCAATTTCATACCCACATGCTCTGAATTTCTCTTTCCTATCAAATATTTTTCACAAGACTCATGCCTTTGTTATTTGTTGTTGGAAACATCCTAAATGGGAAGACATCCTTAGGCCATAAATTCCACAAATATCAAGATTCATGCCCTCCATACCTCATCAATGCCTTCCATGATGTCCTCCATGCCTCTTAATTGCCCCTTCTTCCAATGTCATGATGAGGATAATTACAAACTTAATTCCAAAAATTGAATTAATCCTCAACCACACATCTCAATCTTGAGATGGATGGTTGAGGTTGGTTTTGATCAAATCCAAAAATCTATAAATATGAGGCCTCACAACATCATTTTAAAATCTATTTTGGTGCAATGTTATAATGCACAAATATCTTCAAGGAGCCACTGCAACTAGTGTTACCATGCCACATTGATTCCAAGCCAAGCCGAATCCAAATGTTCTAAAGAGAGATGTAAATAGCCAAACTTCCATTACCAAGGACTTCACAAACACAAGCTGAGTAAGCCACTACTATAAAAGCATTTGGAGCATCGAAGGAATGAATGAATTCTTGTGTTTTATTCCTTACTTTTTAGTTGTGTTTGTCATTTGTTTTTGTTAACTAAGCTCTCCCTAGTGTCTAGTCCTAGAGATGTTATGCTATTAGTGTGTGTATTTAATTTTATTTTCATTTTGGAATTAACACTATACTAACCATCCTCTCTTGAGTCAAATTCCTAGATCACAAATTTAGTGGTATGTAACCACTTAATATGTACTCATCCATCCAATTTACGCACTTTTGTTTTTGGTTTTTATTTCTATATGCAAGTGTGCTACGAAATGCCATACAATATTGTGCAATCAAAATATAAAAAAATCAGCCATAATGTGTTGAATTATCCTATCTCTATTCCTTCAAATAACCCTTGAAAATAACAATAAGACAAATTTTTGAAAAGTTGGTTGACTTGGGATACCACTTAAGGAGTTCAGATACATATTTTTAAAATTCTTGGAATCATAGTCAATCTAGTTATCTTTTCCATGTGAGTTAAATTTTGACTGAGAGCTTAAACTCCTCTCCCTAGTGATGTGTCATACAACTGCATGAAAATTCACCTAAATCCTATTTTGGTAAACTTGGATGAAGCCACAAGACTTGAAGTGATGAAGGATCAATGTAGGATGAAAATGAAGGATCCATTTCAAATGTATAAATTTATTTTATTGATGAAGGCTCTAAATTAGGGAATATTATATGTTTGAATCTAACCTAAATATGACTTGGTAGAATAACTATGAATGATTTGTATATATGGGGATATATAGGATATGAAACACTAAGGCCTACCACAAAAGTTTGAACCAATCTAAATTCATGGTGTGGAAAATAAGGACAACATATGAAGGAATAAAAAAATATGGAAGATAAATTTGGAAAGTCATTGAATCCATCTGAGATAGATATGACAAGTCTTCACATATAAACAATCATTGAATCCATCTGGGATAGATTTGAAAGGTCTTCACATATGATAAAGGAGAAATATATTCTTAAGAAATAAGGAAGAGTCCAACAAAAATGGATGATTAAGATACACAATCTAAAAGAAAATAACTATGCCATAATATTGAATACATCTAGAGGGCTCAAAAGTTGTAGAAAGTATAGTGTGAGATACAAACTATCCCAAAATATCAATCATATAGAGGATGTGACAAAATGGATAAAAAGTGGTCTTTTACAAAAATTATGTGTCTACATGGAATGAATTATTAATATTTGAGGCTTAGTGAGGATTACCCTTAGGTGAGAATTTAAACAAACCATCCATTTTTGAATGAAGAGATCATTTAACTAGTCAGATTCTAGATTAGCAAAATGATCCACCATTTTTTTCCTTCCCTATAAAAGTGTCCAGCCAAAAATTATGCTATTATTTAAAAAAATGGACAATTTTTTCATGGGAGTTTTTCCATATTCTAAAATTATGAGCCATGATTCTTTAGTGATTTGATGATCATCATTGAATCTCCTTTAATGGTGATATTTCTAATGCCACATAAATTAGCCATTAGAATCCCTAAGAGCATCATTTGGACTTTGACATCATTTTTATTTCCATAAATAAAATTCATTAAATATACCCTAATAATAAATCCTTAAAAATCCTTGATGACATACCTAGCTCTAAAGGCCCTAGGATTTTCTCTAATAGTTTCATCAAAATTTAGTTTTGAAATTTTTAACTCAAGAGCCACCCACTTTAAGTTCAGTGATCTATGGTGTTTCAAGAAAAATTTGGAATTTATATTGACCTATAAATAAGTGGATGGGATAACAACTTATATTCAGTAAATAATGAAATATCTTAAGCAACCAAATCATATTTTTTAGAATCAAAATGAAACAAAACCATTTTAGAAAGGGCCACTTCAATTTTGTTGATGACTCATTATACTAAACATGCTTTACCTTGAAATAACCTTCTATTTAATTCAATATAAATGTTTCAAAAGAGGATGGAAGGAGTAATTTTAAAAATGGAAACAAATATATCCTTTGAACATGGAGAGGGAGAAACCCAAAAATCCTGAAGGATAGGAGTAGTCACACTAGGCCCGTATTAGCATATACCATATCCAATCATAATATTTTGTAGTAAGGGAGATGATTCTACTCACTTTGGATAAAGACAACACCATGAAGGTTAAACTACACCCAAATTTCATAACCTATCATGAAATAATCATTCTTTTAATTATAAACCAAGTCAAGCCCCCTACTTTTGGCAAGAAACCTTTATCCCAACATCCATTTTTTGGATACTATGATCTAAAAGATGAGTTTAGAGTCATCTTGTAACCTATTTTCACTTCATACTTTCAATATTTTTTAGCCAACCACCTAATTTGGTCCTCATAATTACATGTATGAATTATTATTCTTTTAATAATCTCCCATATTATTTTCTAGTCTTAAGGTATATTATTGAGGCTGAGATCCTTCCATTGAACATGGATAAATCCATTTATCATACTAAATATAAAACTAGTCTTTGATTTTTTTTCTATAAATTATGGAGAGGGTATATTTAGCCTCAATAAATAATGGATAATTCACTAAAGTTGGATGTTCATTAGAATAATCCTCCCAAACATTTGATTTCACTTGATCTTGTTTCTCAAGAAATGTGCTTAGTGAGGACATGAAAATAAAAGAACAAGAAATTCCATTATTGAGAGTCTAGAGGAAGTTTTATAGTGGTTAGGATCCTTTTATAAGTGGGAGAGTCCAAATATTTTCTTTACAATATGCAACACCATTTATCCTAAGGTTGAGTATACATAAGTGATATTAGCTTATCTCCAAAGGTGTTATTTTCAACAACCTCTGATTTTATGATTCCTACATCACCCTAGGATTTATAAGATAATTATTTTTCCCCGATGAGTTAAGGGTTTTTTTCTATTTTTCATTCCATACTATATAAAATATCTCATTATTTTATTTAGCCAAGTTATAACTCCTACAAAGGATTCTAGAGTGGGCATCTTGTAAATTGAGAGAGTATTTAGAATTAAATTAATTAGCGTAAGCCTTTCATCTAGTGAGGGATAATTTATTCTCTAGAAATTAAGTTTAACATAAAATGAAAACACTATATTCTACCAATGGTTGGCTTTCCTAGCCCCAACAAATAGATGGATTCCTAGATATTTATTTGGAAAAGATTTTATTTTTCACAACTTGGGAAGTGTTAAATAATAAAATATTAGACATTAAAAAGTTAGAACCTACTCTTAGATAGGTCTGATATAAATGGATGGTAGCATAGGCCATTCCTATTCATTGACTATAGACTCATCCCAGTTGACCATGCTAAATGATTGACATGAAAATACATAAAGAATAAAAATTATGGCAATGATAGATAAATAAAAAACATAAAATAATTTTATATAAGACCATTTCATGAGGAAAATAGCATAAGTCATCTAAGTTGGTTGACCACATACTTTTCTTAGTTGACTATGATAAAAAACTAATTACTCGGCCTTCTGCACATGTGTTTGTTAAATAATATGAGATGTCACAATGTGGATTGTGCTACATAAAATTTATTATTTTATATTATTTATATTTTAAAACTCTAATAAAACTTTGATATCTTTAAAACTTAAAAAAAAAATGGAGTGTAATGGGATGACCTAACCTTAATCATCCCCTTGATGATTGACCACTGCCTACGTATCTAATACTCTAAAGAGATAAATCAAGCCTACATAATTTTCAAACCTAGAGTGAATATGAAGTTATGATACTTAATTATGTGTATGAAACTAGGAAAATGGATTTTTGATACTTAAAAATGATAGATCTTAATTTTATTTGAGATGCATTAAACTTGACTTATGCATACTCTTTATGAGTGATCTTGAATTTGGAAAGAATATGGAGTATTTGTTCAATGTGAAATAGTGAATAAGATTTAACCAAGTGAGTATAAAGTGGGAATAATGAATTAACCTTGATAGGTATTTATACATAAGCCTTTTGATAATTTCCTTTAGTCGACCTTATGAAACATGCAAGAAAACCTAAAAGACTAGTTTGAATTTCAAAAATTAGTTGTTTTTTGGAGTAGGACATGACCTACATAAGTGGATAGGAGTGTAAAAATGCTCATGTATACCTAGGGTGGATTTGTATTGAAATATTGGGGAGACATGTCCTAATATGGAGATAATATAATGGCTATTTTAAGAAACTTTAGCATGAAACCTTGAAACTTCTATGTAGTAGTAATGAAAAATGAAAAGTTAAGCTTGCATATGGATAAAAGGATTAGAGCAATGGGGAATAAGATTAATGTGTTTTTTAAAAATTCATGTGGTTTAAAATGTATCAAGAATTAACATTATCACGTACCTGTGATTAAATTTATGTGTCTACACCAAGAATACACCAAGTCTCCGAGACATAGTAGTTACTAGGTTCTTGAGAATATCCTAAGTCATTTATACCTAGTGGTTTTTAGGTTATTGAGAATACTTTAAGTCACTGATACTTTGTGGATTATAGTTTATATAAAATATTATAAGTTGTTGACACCTATAGGACACTAGGTTTTTGAGAATAATCCAAGTTGTTAATATCTAGCATTCATTAGTTTCTCAAGAATACCCAAAATTATTGATACAGAGTGTTTGTTAAGATTGATTTAATGATTACTCATGAAAGTAATTTTTAAATGACTTAAATACATATTTGTAAAATAATCACAATAAATAAAAAATAATTATGTCAAAGGCATTTTCATTGTTGTGCTTTCACCATAAATTGGTCCCGAGAAGTATATTCATCTCACATATTCATTTGATTTATGCCACTATAAATACTACCTATTTTAATAATTTTTTGTTGTTGTTCAAATAATGACAAATGCTGATTGGTATTACATATATGACCTCTATGATTGTGTGATGGGTGGAACATCCTCCCATGAATGGATTTACTTAGTAGACTAAAAACATTCAGAAGAGTGTGTTAGATACTATGATGAATAGATTCATGCCATAAGTTGTCCCTATGTACACAACCATAATACAAAAATTCTCAGTGTTTCATAGGTGGTTTAAATTCATTCCTACCTCCATGCAACCCAAAGGTGTCTTCATTCATTCAAAAACTTCCCATTGTGAAACAAAAAATGATGCCAAAAAACTAATCATATTTGAATTATAATGTAATGTACTATTTTTTTGTTTTGTTTGAAGATATGCTATTAAAATAAGGATATGATTTGCTACACCAAATTCAAGATATATATTTGGGTATTTAGGAATATTATTTATACCCCTCACCTATCTATGATTCCCAAACATTCTATTCAAATACTTATGTTCCTATTCTAGGGCTTCAAAAATCACACCCAAAAGTCTTAATATAAGTGAACTCACCTCTTCAGATTATGTCCTTACAACCTCTGTGTGTCAAAATTAAAAAAAAGTTAGTAAATTAACTTCTTGAGAGGAATGTTTCTTTTGTTAAATCGATACAAATAAATATTTGTCACTTCATTTAGAAATTTATCTGTAAATAACTATGGACTATTGAAGCCATGAATCTCAAGATTTTAATTTATCAAATTGTTGATAAAATTCAATTAAATGTCACATAAAATGCATGTTTAATATAATTAATTTAAATTAAATACAAATTGTGAAATTTAAGGAATCCTACCAATCATTCACACATAATGAAATTACATAAATAAAAGATCACATTCATTAATCCATGATTAGCATTAAACACAATGACCAATCTATAATTATTGGTTCATGTCTTGTGAGGAAACACCCTCCTAAATCAAATATATTCATTATCATTAAAATTCTCTTCACCCCTTAAAACTCAATAAACACATGGGAAAGGAAAGGAATGCTGCCAATGCATTATTAATCTCAAAGAAAAATAAAAATCAAGGGGTAACAACATATAGCACAAAGCACAGAGTGGAAAACATACAAAGAGATGGATAAAGAAGAATATTTAAACAATGCCACCCATAAAAATATGTTACAGCCATTATCTACTACCACTATTTGCCCTTGGGATATGCATTACCAACCAACTTCAACTTGTCCATCTTTATTCTAACTATCAACTACATCATGACATAATATTATCCTCATTACCCTTAATAATGTACTCTTAGTAAAATTTAAGCACCTAAATTTTAATCATGCATTTCCTCCCTTAATCACCGCTTCATTTCATTATTTAAATTTTTATTAAGTAATAATAAATATAATAATATAATGTTATATATTAATATTATATTATATTATTAATATAATATATAGTATATCAATAATATTAATATATTATATTATTATATTAAGAGGCATTTTATAATGATATTTGAGGATAGTGTTGGGTTGTAATGGACTGAGTTGTTTAATTTTAATTCCAACCTTAAATTTGACATCTATTTAAACCATCACTTAATCTTTTTAATAATTTAAAAAACTCATCCGAAATTATTTACTATATTAATTTTTATCAAAAATATAATTTAATGAATAAATGATAATATAAATTAAAATCTGATCAAAATTATTATTATACATATTAAATTTATATTTTTACATGCATTACATTTCGATTTCATCCTTTAGCTATTGATGAAATTATGTTAAAAATTCTCCCTCATACCCATCATAAAGGGGTACTAGAATGGAAAAAGTCTTGGAAGTCTTCATCATGCATGACCTTATCCTAAAAAACTGACCTGGTTTTTTTAAAATGCCAATGACAATTGTAAACAAACTTACTCATTCCAAAAAAATGAATCCATAAATAGTTGTATAAATAATAATATTTTCTAGAGTTTTAAAGGATGAGCATTGTAGAAATAACATATTTAAATAGATGCTAATAAAAATTGAACATCTTTTAAAAGACAAGGAGTTTTAGCATTGTACACGCAAAAGTGATGAGAAAAAACTTTGAATTATGTCAATAAATTTTATAAATTATAAAATAATTAAACCTTAATATAATTTAAAGGTTAGATCAATCTATCTTCAAAGTGAAGATATGTATTATAATAATCTTAATTTTTGAGGATAAATATTTTATGTTTTATATATTTCATCTTTGGTACTTTTATTATTATTTAAATTAAATAATATAAAGGGCCATTTCCATAATGACATCACCATAATTATCATAAAAAAATATGATATATAAGATTTATATGCTGCTATAGACTAAACCTTCCAATTACTATACGATTATTCAATTTAATAGTAAAACAATTTTAAAACTTTGTTGTTTGAAATATGTATCAAGGTAATAAAATAGTTGATGTTATTAATAAATAAACTATTAGATATATATTACATATATCTTAACTAGCATATTTATCTTAGATAAATATATGTAAAAGAACTTGAAATATATTATTCTCAATGCACATATATTATATTGTATTTGTGGTGAAATTGTAATAGATGCTTTGAGAATAATATATCTTAGCATCTCTTACATATATTTATCTAAATAAGATATGTTAGTATCATAGATATTACATTAAATCACTTTATACTAATGAAAATAAAATTATAAGAGTAAGAAAGACATATAGGCATGTATGTGAAAATATCAACATGTAGAGAGAACCAAACAAATGAATAATTGTTTATATGCATTGTCTATTTATGGAAGGGATAAAAGTGTAATGCATTATCCGTATGCATTAAACATATATAGAACAATGCATATAATACTAAATGGATTGAATGCATTATATGTATAGTTGAGGGATTGAATAAAATGGGTTGTATATATACATTGTATAGGATTAAATGTGGTATATTGTATGTGCAATAAAAAAAATGATGCATTGTTTGTACATTGAAGGGGTTGCATGCAATGTGTGATTGATATGCATTATCTAGGAATAAATGTAGTGTATTCTATGTTAAATTTATGTATTGAAGGTTTTCTAATCCCATTATATGAACATTTAATATATAATTAAATTAAACATTTGGTTAATTAAAACATATTTACTTGGAACTGAAGAGTTCTTCATTTCTTCTACCATGGCTAGATAATAAATACTTAAAAAACTAACTGAGAGGGAATGTATGTGGAATAAGGACATTATTATATATTGATTGACAATGTTATTTACTCTTCCTTGTACAACCTAAAGAATTAGGAGATATATAATCATAAGTTATACCAAGGATGTTAATAGAAGTTGAAATGAATTTATTTAAACCTTTTATAGAAAATTTACCTTATCTATATATACCTGAAATGGGATAAGATTATTAATAATAATATTTTTCTAAACATGCAAATATTAATCACCGTAAATAGAATAACAATGTGATTACAATATGTATATGCACACAATGAATAATGAAATCATTAAATTCTCCATGAATATCCCACTCAATCATGACAAACGGTTACAATATAGATGCACCATTGCATTGGGCTTGAAAAATCTTTCCAAAAATAAAGGGACTCCAAACTCCACCACCATATGCTCGAGGTATCATAATTTTTGAATCATTGTTTCCAAACAAGAAGAAAATATATTGTATGATGGTCAAATGAATGTCAAAAATAGGGTTAAAACTACCTTATGATGGTAAAATGGAACAAAAAAAAACTCACACTTTTTCCTCCACCACCACCATGGATGCCATTATATGTTCCACTAAACGATCCCAAAAAATGCCATCAGTACATGACATGATATATTTATTTGTCAAAATAAAAATATTAATATTTAAATTAAGACAGTCAATCGATTTTAGTGCAAAAAATACAATGTTGCATGTTATAAATTATAAAAGTTTGAAAATATTAAATAAACTTTGAAGGAGGAAAAATAAAATAAAATAATGAACTGAAGATAAATATACATTTCATAGCCCAAACCATAAGAACAAGGGAGCTAGTGAGTTTACATAATATATCATGAACTACATATCATAGACAATAGACTTCATAATCGAGGATAATAATTTAGCATGGTAGTCTATGGTAAATGTAGTAATTTAAAAACATGTTATATATTTCATTGGTTACTCATACACAAATGTAATGGTTGTGCCCTTTTGAGATGCTAAATTGATATTATGCTAAACAATATTTGAGATTCAACAATATAATTCATTATTGGTAACCAAAATGTATAGTAAATTCATCCTCTAGGATGGTCATATGAATGTGGTATGCACTTATGGAATTGAGTAATGGTTCACAAGCTCATGTAAAGGTAAAAAATGATAAGGTAATGGAACATGAGAAATGGAATAGGGGAAAGGCATTTAAGGAATGGGTATAGCTTTAAAATTTTAATATTAACATAACCTTATTAGGCACAATGCAAAGAAATGATGAAATATTCAATGATTTTTCATTCTTGTAGGTGGGATTTTATTTAAAAAATGAAAAAATTAAATAGAAAGAAAACTAAAGCTAAAAAAGTTAAAATAAACAATTAAATATATGAAATAAAAGATTACTTTTAAGGAAAGGAAAGCCTAAAATAGTGAATGTGTAACTGGTGAGATATTTCTAATAGGCCTCTAATGAAGAAAGTACCTCAAAATTAGTTGCAACAAATAAATAAAAGGTTAACTTCCTATTCACTTACAATATGTCATTTTGAAGTATGTTCTTCACCAAAGGTGTTATATAACTTTCTATTGTTTTTTTAAACACTCACTATGAGGTATTTATTTTATTCAATTTTTTTTAAAGATATTAAATTATACTTTTTTAGTTTAGTTTTATTTTACATTTAAAAAAAAAAAATCCCTCTTATCAAAATGAGGAATGACTGACTGAATGAATCATGAATGACTTAATGAATGAATGAGGAATAAAAGTTCAAGGTTAAAATTTAATTTTCCTCATGCCTAATGTTGAGATTAACTATTGCCATTTACTTTGATCATTATCATTTGACTTAACACCATCTTAATGAACATTAAATGAGTCATGAATCCATTTATAATCACTCCATCCATTACATCATCTTTTTATCCCTCTGTTAATGGGCCCCACTTCTTACATCCTCGATTCTGAGCTCATGCTGAATGTACTAGTTGGTTATGCTTAGAATCAAGGATGCAATAAGTGGGGCCCATAATAGGACTGCTAACATGCCAATTAAATGGATGGAGTAGAAGGTAGATGGAGTATTTAGTAGGAACACGGAGGTCACACAATGTGACCTCTATGTACCTACTGGATACTCTATTACCCTCCCCTCCATCCATTCTGTTGGCCCATTATCCCTCCTATGATGGGTCATGCTTCTTAAAATTACTCTATCTGCCATCACTCTATCTATTATGTTAGCCCTTTATTGATGGGTCCCACTTCTTACATCCTTAAATATGAGCATAATTAGCTGGTACATTCAATGTGGACTACCAATATGGACCACCAAGTTAGACATTAACATAATATTATATCATTATTTTTAAATATCATACACCTTCACATAAGATAAGGTTTTAAAACTATTTTAGGGCCCATTAATGGAGGGTTAATGGTATAAAAAATACATGGATCACTGGTAGATAGAGTAACCAAAGGGTATGTGGAGGTCAACTACCAATGTGACAACCTATGCTCAATGTACCATCTGGTTATGCTCAAAATTTAGGATAGAATAATTGATCCAACCCAAATAATTTATGAGCATTGAACATAACTAGCCAACTCATTCTGCTTGGATGGCCACACTTATAGTTTAAATTTACATCCCCATTAGTTACTCTATCTATTGGTACTCCATTTTATTAATTTATTTATTTACAATAATAAGAATAACAAAAAATCCTTATATAATGTACTTTCATTACAAGATAAGGCTTCTTGTAGTAAATGCCTCCACCTAATCTGGGATGTTCTTGTAAATCTCATACATGCTTATGAAACCATGTAATGACAATCGAGCTCTTACAAAGTTTGAAAATGAAGAGGTTAATGGAAAATGAGAAATGGAATAGGGGAATGACTTGAAAATTATAGGTATAATGTTTAATTTTTTTAATCAACATGCAGCTTGTTTTCAAATGAGGTTAACATATAATTTCCCTTAACCATTATAATTTGGATTAATCACTATCATTTAATTTAACCTTTATCATTTGCCTTAATTACTTATTAATGATTGTTAACCAAGCTATGAGAGATGAAAGTTCCCTTAGTTCTATCAGTTTTTGTAATTGCTATCATTTTCCTTAACTAGTGGCATTTCGTCCTTCCTTATCCATTTACAAGATAAGCCTTTCTTTATTATTGTTGTTATTGAGAAGAAAAAATGTAATATTTAATCTTTTATGTAATGGTACTATAGACATTAAAATGGAATAGGATAATGGTGCACAAGTAGACTCATAAATTTTACTTTTCTCAATCAAAGATCACAATATGTTTAAGTGAAATTCATTTCTAGTAATGTTATACCCATTAGAATTAGAATGCATGCTAAGTGTAACCAACTGGTACATTTAATGTGGACTACCATGTTATCCATTTACCTTTACGTCTTTGACACTTACTCCATCTACCAACACTCCATCCATTCCCTTGTAGGCAAGGATTGAATTTATTATTATTATTATTATAAAGAAAACAAGTAATGGGTTAACTCACCTTTTTTATGTAGATAGAGTAACCAATGGGGACATGGAGGTCAGCTACCAATGAAATGGTCCATGCTTAATTCACTAATGGGTTAAGCTTAGTGCCTCATTGCGCTCAAAAAAGATTCTCAATTCTAAGCATAAAAAGCTAGTATGTTCAATGTGTGCTACCACATAGGTAGTTGACCTCCACATCCATGTTGTTTACTCTATCTTTTAGTGGGGATGTAGAGGTCATCTACCATCATGGCCATCCATGCTATACTAATAATCAAGGATATTTTATGAGTGCAATGAAGTGCTAGGTGAAATTATTAGTACATTCAACATGGATTGCCACATTGGTAGCTAACCTAAACATGTTTTCTGGTTACTCCATCTACCAATGGAGGTTCTTATTGTAACTAAATTAATTTGACATAGTAACTAGTGGGTATGTGAACATACCAACTAATAATGCCAAATAAGTGTGCATAAAAAGATATTCAATTTTGAGCATAACCAACTGACACATTCAATGTGGAATGCCAACCTCCACTTGCCTACTTTATTTACAATAAAATTACCTGCTTACTTTAAAATAACAAAAAAACATTGGTAGATGGAGTAACCAAAGGGGAAGTGGAGGGCAACTATTAATTTGGTAGTCCATGCTGAACATACCAACTGGTTATGCTTAATGCCTCATTATGTTCATAAAAAATCCTTGATTTTGAGTGTAACCAACTAATATATTTGGCATGGATGGCATCACTAGTAGATGACCTCCACGTCCCCATTGATTACTTTTTCCATTCCATTAGGGAAGGTCTTAACTAGATAATATATTTATGTTGTGATTGATGTTTCTACATGGATATTGGTAAAATTTCCTTGCTCATGGATATGTTAATGATCATTAATATGGAATTAAGACAAACAAAAATGGTTAAGGCAAAAGAGTGATAATACAATAGATAATGGGTACATAATATGATCTTGTTAAATTTGTCACCATCATTAATTAGAGCATAATTAAAGGTTATCACTTCTTTCCTTAGACCATAAAAAATATACACATAATTTAAACACACATTAATTGTATCATGGCAAACATATATACACAAGACATATATGATGGATATATTCACCTATACAAAAATAGAAAACAATTATCAAACATAGGAATTTGATAAACAAGGGGAATTGATAAAAAAATAGTATTGATAAATAAGTGACAATGATAAACATATGTAAACATATGAAAAAAATAGAAAATAATTAAAAAACATCAACATTGATATGGTGTCTATAATCAATATGTAGGCTTCAAATAAATGGATTAGAATGTTCTAATAATTATGTTATACATATTTTATTGTTATAATTTTATAACCAATCTTCACTTTAACTAGTTCCAAAAGGTAAAAAATGACATAAATGTTTGATACATTAGACTTAAAAGGAGTACATCAAACCCTTAAGAAGAAAGAATACATTAGACCCTTAATTTATTAATTAGTGGAGGATAACTAATATAGAGTAATGGAGATGATAATACAACTCATCATAATATATTTTTTACGTGTCACCCTACAAACAACATAGGTCTAGATTGGTTGTGGGCTGAAAGATCCTTAATTATTGGAGGGTAATTACAAAACTTTACTATAATTGACAAATTATTCTTCTACTATGAAAAATCCCACAAGATGTTGATCTTTTCGACTTCCTAATGCCAATTTTATTAATTTAGTAATAAATAAAATACTTTTATTTAAAAATGTAAATCCACACATAAATACCAAAAAATGTTCTAAAAAATATATTGTCTCCTTTACCTCATAAAAATATATCAATGCATCGTAAATAGGTTAGTAATATCATATAAGCAGGATAAAAATTGTAGTACAACTAAGTGAATATAGAATTGATTCTATTTTTATGTATTCACATCCATAAAATATTCCAAGGTATTCAAGATTCATGTAATAATATCAAGTTAATGAAAATAAGTTGGCACATCCTAACCTTAACACTTTGATAGGGTTATCCTTAAAGAGTGCGAGAAAATATAAAATTGAGAATGTGCATTTTTACCATACATTGCATTGACAAAGTGCATATAAAGATACTAATGAAAAATTTCAAATGCCATCTAATACTAGGGTATTGAGTTCTTATCTCCTTAAATTCTTATATTTACTATAGTTCTAAAATTAAATAAATTATTTGAGTGATAGCAACCCAACATGGTATAACATGAAACAACTCACATCACATGCATCTTACTTATCACAGCTAAAAGTGATTTATATAAAATTCCAACTTTGTCCCCAAAACATGGTAAGTCATATACACTAAAAAATTAAGGATGTGCACTTATGTGATGAATATATACCCATAATTAAGTAAATATAAAAAACCATAGCAATTCAAACCCTAAAGTAAGCTCAAGTATGAGTAATCATGTTGTATAATTATAATGACACGAGACCTAAGTTTCAAGTATAGCCAGGCCTAACAAGTTCTAAAACCAAAAGTTTAGAGAGGCTTTAACAAATAAAAAAATAACATTTACACATAGTTTAATCTTATTGGAGTGTTCAAAATTTATAAATAAAATAGGGGTTAAATTTCTCAAATCATTCAAATTATTTTATAGCCTAAGTCTGAGTATAGTGGTTTTAAAATCCACATCTTCATTACTATATAAAAAATTCTATAAGATTATAACTTCCTTCAAGTACTAAACAATACAATCAACTCAACACAACCCAATTGTATTATATCAAATCCAAACTACTCTGAGACTAACACAGTCATTCATTTTGAATTTTTTATGTGAAGGGTATCCCTAATACTTAAGGCCATTCATAGTGGGATTATCAATACTAAATATTATTTCAAAAGGATCAATTTCTTTTAAAAAAACATGCTACAAACTCAATATCACATAATCAACTAAAATACTTAAGAATGTAAGGCAAAAACAATCATTTAATGTATTATCCTATAGGGAACAAGGCATTTTGAACTCATGCAATTAGATAAACATTGACCACAACTAGGATAAGGTATAATGGAACCCCCTTAAATGATATTTTTAATGTATAAAACCTAACTTTACCCCCAAAATATGATAAATAATATACACTAAAACATTATGGATGTGCACTTATATGATGAACATATACAGATAATTAAGTAAATAGAAAATGCATAACAACAATTCAAACACTAAAACAAGCTCATGTACAAGTAGTCATGTTGCATAATTAGAATTATACGAGACCTAAGTTGTAATCAGAGTCAAGCCTACCAAGTTATAAAATGAAAAGTTTAGAGAGGCCTTACTAAATAACAAATAATATTGACACATAGTTTAATATTATCTGAGTGTTCAAAACTACTAAATAAAATTAAGGTCATAATTTTCAAATCATCCAAATCATTTTATAATATGTGTAAGTATAGTGGTGTTAAACTTCACAACTTCATTACCATATATAAACTCCTATAACATTATAGATTCCTTTAACCACTCAATAATATAGTGAACATAACAAAACCCAAATGTATTACATCAAACCCAAACTAATTCAATCCCTTAAATATATAACACTAACATAATCACTCATTCTATTTTTTTTTTAATGTGATTATATAAAAAATCTTAGAAATTGACTAGTTAACAATTAATAATATTGCTAAGGATTCATTCTTACTAGTTTTTTTATTAGTAGAAATCTTAGATTTTTTATTTTCACCATTATTATTTTTCTAGGTTTATGTCATGAAACCTCACTTTTTTTGCTTTTTCTACCCCTCTTTTGTAATAATTTTAAACAATAAAACCACTCCATAGAAAGTAAATGGTTTCTTTACCTAGTTTCTTATTTGAATGAGAGGGAAATGGCATGCTTGGTGAAGAGGAGGGTAAATTAACCTTACGATCTATGTTAAGTTAATCTATAGTGGCAAGCCATGAACTGAATAGGGGAGGGGATGTAGATCTCATAAAATGACATGAGATTTGAAATGAGGAATAGATATGCATATATCTAAAATCTAAATTATTAGAAGTTAATAAAAATAACATTGGTTAAGAGAACTACTAGAAGGAAGGCAATGATTAAGGGATATGATGGAGTCATTGAGGGTGACCAGTTATAGGTCAATGTATAGCATGGAAAACCATGCCAAACATACTAGCTAGTATACTCAATGGTATCAAATAGTGTCTTAAGTTCTTTTTTGATGATACTATGGATCTCAACATGATAAAGAGAGAGGAAATGAATGACATTATTATGATCTATGAGGAGTTATTTATGGGGGAGGTGAAGGAAATATATGAATAAATATTTAAGTTAGAGAGACTGAATCTAGCCATGAGTGTAAATAACCTACTTACTCAAATTATGGTGTTGTACACACTACCCTGCTCTATTGATATAGACATTTGTTTGTTGAGAAAAGATGTGCATGAAATGTGAAGACATAGATTGAGATTTTTGGGGAGGCAGAATGGAATTTGAAGTGTCCCTATGCAAATGTATTGGGAAAATTTCCTCAACCACTTTTTACCTCAAACTTGAGCATCTTCCCATACTATAACTACTATAGAAAACTAGAAGTGTTGGAGTATATGATGTTGTGCAAGGGTGTAGGAATTTCTAATAATGTGAATTGAGTGGTATTTTTTGGGTCAAAGTCATTGCCTCTGATGAGCATCATGTTTGCCATGAATCATCTAGAGATTGGCACATTTGAAAACTATAATATTGATCACAATGCCAATGACTCCCACACTGATATCTTGTTGCCATAAAGAACCTATCTTATTACTTGTGACATGTTGAAGTTGGCATGTTATAATGTTATATTATTGGATGCATTAGTAAGATTTAGCATAGAGGAGAAGGTAGAGCCTATAAATTATATTAGGATACACATGAAATATATAAGTGTTTTAATGATACAAAGTGCTCATGGAGTAATGAATTTATTATAATTAATTGTGGTATAAGAAAATGTTATGACACACTCACCCCTATAAATCATCTTCATTATCAATCTAGCTAATGAAATCATCAACTCTATTCTCTTTACTCACAAGCCATAGATCCCTATGTTTGTACGTATTTATCACCTTATATTTTATAAGTATTATGTATTTTTAACACCCCATATTGTGTTATGGTATATTAGTAGGAAAGGAATCAAATGACATGCACACTCATGCTTTCATTATTGTCTCATTTTCTCCTTGATTTTTTGATCCTAAGGATAGTGTGATTTAAATAAATGTAATTTCATATAATTTAAGTTTAATAAATTATTAATTGTCAATGTCAGATTATCAATTACCATTCCCTGATCACCAATTATTGCTCATGCATCAACCATTGAACAACTAGGTTAACAAAAACAAAATCCTTTATTTTGTCAATAAACAAACATAATTTATTTATTGTATTTTATTTTCACAAAAATATATGTTTACGTGAACATATATAATAATAAACATGATTATAAATCACAATAATATATATGAGTAGGTGTTAATAATAAATATGGTATTTTCAAGCACCACCCAACAAAAAGGGCGATAAATTTATGATATAATTTCATAATTTAATTGGATATTTTTAATTCAATTCGCGTTGACCCATATTTTATTAATAATGGTTTTAAATAACCCATCTCTTATGAGAATGAATGTTCCTATTGTTACTCATTTCTCGAGCACGATATGGATAACCAATTGAGAAGTCTTTGAGAAGTTCTGATGCTTCATCTTTGTGAACATCACTTAAATGTAAAGAGTACCAATTGGACTATTCATGCTCATGAGAGATGGGCTATTGTAAATCACTACTTGTGAAATATGGGTCAATGTAGATTAAATTTAAATTACATTGTTGGATCATGATATATCATATCACATAATTTGGTGTATTAAATATATAACACTTGTTTAAATTGAAAGAACTAGGGAGCTCCACAATGAATGGTTCATAAGGAAAAAATCTTGTTGAACGTTTTATTAATGGGATAACAAGATAAGTGGGTTTGATAGTAAGGAAAAATATATTGTTAAGCACATTGAGTTATAGTAGTAAAAGGGATGGGTAAACTCCCATGAAGTTCTGATGCTTTACCCCTTTGAGCATCATCTATGTGAAATGAGTGTTAATTGGATCATTCATGTTCATAAGAGATATGAATTAGTCCTCAAGTGAGTGCATTAGTGATTTTAAGTTAGCACACCACATTATTAAATATTGATTAATGTATATATTTAATATGTGGAGTAAATAATTCAATAATGTAAGTTTGTTGTGAAAACAACTCAGTAGTGTTTTAGACGAGATTTAAGGGATAGAGTGAGAGATAGTAAGTGATAAGTGTGTGAGAGATTTATGGAGTAGATTAGGGAGACATTCTAGAGATTTCAGATGAGGAAGATATCATTATTTTTAGGATATTCTTCTCTATAAATGTAACTATCATGATAATGAATAATATGTTGGATGATTGATAAAAATTTGTGGTGGTGCATTCTGACATTTGAACTTCAGCGCTATTTAGATATGAGGTAAAACTTACATCTATTATTAGGTCATGTTTCTTCAGACACCTCTCTTCTCATTGTTTGTCTTTCGCTCTTGATTTATTTTCAAATTAGTGTAATGGCTATGTAATGAAGACCACTTGTAGATCTATTGTTTGTTTATTCAAACCCTTATTGCACTTTGTTAATGGTCAAATAGTTTAGACCACATGTGAAACTTCTTGTCATGCACCATTTATCTACATATCCTTCACATCCATTTTGTTCACTCTTTCCTTGGTATCTCACTCCATTTTTGTTCATTCTGTTAATGCTTAGTTTAGGTGTGTTTGCATAAGCACTTGTGAGATTCATTAAAAAAAAAAAAAAAGGGTTTCTAATAAAAATATACTTCATAGTTAAATTTATAATGTCCAAAACCATTGGGATCCGTTATTAACAAACCATATTTTTGTTTCAATTATTTCTGAACTATTTTGAGTTTTTTTAGATTTTATGTGTTCATTCAAATCTACATGAAAAAGAAAAAATGAAAGAAAAACCATTTTTTAGAGTGTAATTCCAAGCTTTACTTAAATGCAACTCCTTAAATCAATATTTGTGTGTTTGAAAATCTAATTAAAGATTGAATTATTTGAGTTGTTTTTGAATTGTTTTTTATTAGATTGATGGTCTTGTACATTATATGCTCTTGTAGTATCATTTAGACCATACTTATGAAGTGTATTTTCGTAAGGGTTTGAAAGTGTTAGATCTTCCTTTGAGAAGGGTTTCGAATCTCAACCCTATTAGCATTGGATTTCACTACATCGAAGACTCTCCTTAGCTTACTGAAATAATCAATGAAGTCACATTGATTTGTATCAAATTTAACAATCGTTCAATCTGACTTTAGGTCTTGGCATGTTGAATTTTGCATCAAATGACAAACATTTGTAATACCCTCATCGTTGAATCGAATCGGATCATATTTTCTTGGCAATTCAAATCTCGAAGGATCAAATTTTTAGAATCATTTTGTTCCCCTGAGCTTATTCAGACTGTGAGAACCTAAATCAAATTTGGCTTTTTGGCCATGTACATTCACTTAGCTATGAGACTGTGTTTACATGGAGTAGAGGTGAGAAGAGACACCACCAGATGGTGTTGGATGTTGGTCAAAACCAGTTAAATGGGATTGAGGATTCATGGTTTATGTCAAAAGGGTTCAAATGAAATGACTTTAGTAAGATATCTCAACCAAGCCCCTACACTATTTATATAAGTACTATTTTTTTATAGAAAATCAAGTCATGATTTTAAAATATATAAACAAAATCCTCCATTATTTTTGTAAAAAGAATTGGTAGCCGGATTGGTAATTAACCTTTGCTAAATACTTGTAAACTTTTAGGTCAAGGGTTTGACCCTCCAAATAAGCCTAGGGTAAATTATTGTAAGGAAAATTTAAGTTATTTTTTGAAATATTTTAATTGGATGTATTATCAGTTGAAGAGGTTATATAAAATAAGGGGGCATCTAACGTCAATAAAAACTGATATAGGTGCATGTTTGTACATAGTTCAAATATATTGGTTTGTGGTATTAAGTAGTCTTATAGATCATATTTCATCAATAAAGAGCCTTTTATAGGATTCATTAATTATTTAGGTGCAATTTCAAGTTTCCTAAAAATTTGAATTTGTAGTGAGAGTTTAAAGAGTCTTATCAAGTTGTAAAGGCCCTGAACTTTAAGTGAGGGATCCTTAGGTTCTAATAGTCTATTTTAAATGTCTTTTAACATTTTAAACTTAGTTGTAATTTCCTTCAATCATGTTTTGATCAAATAAGATGAATGCGACGTAAGGGAAGGTTAAACTAAGTATATACTAAGTCGAGATTTGATGATTGAAAGCATTTGGTGATGAGAAATAGGCTCAACAAAATTTTAGATGTTTGATAGACTTCAAAACATAAGTGAATAAGGTGGAGAATGCAAGATTTGAAGGAAAGAGTTTAATTTAGGAAACAAAGGTGTGCAATTTTGGTAATTCTGTATTGGTCTATCAAAAAGTTATAGGTTTGAATATTAAATTTTAAGTCTTTTTGAATAAAAACAATTTTTGTTGATTAAAATATAGTCTCAAGATACATTTAAAGGTGTAATTCCATGTGATAATTTTTTTTTCTTGTTTCAAGTTAAAAAACATTTTTTTTAGTCTACAAGAATTGTAAACAGAGTTTTTTATGAATACAATCTAATAAAATAGTAACGTTTCACATATATTTTGTGAGTATATATCCTATAAAATATTTTCAAGGTTAAATTTACATCTTGGAGGTACAAATACAATTGGAATCAATTCTGTATTGGTCTATCAAAAAGTTATAGGTTTGAATATTAAATTTTAAGTCTTTTTGAATAAAAACAATTTTTGTTGATTACAATATAGTCTCAAGATACATTTAAAGGTGTAACTCCATGTGATAAAGTTTTTTTTCTTGTTTCAAGTTAAAAAATAATTTTTTTAGTCTACAAGAATTGTAAACAGAGTTTTCTATGAATACAGTCTAATAAAATAGTAACGTTTCATGTATATTTTGTGAGTATAGATCCTATAGAATATTTTCAAGGTTAAAATGACATCATGGAGGTAAAAATACAATTGGAACCAATCCTTGAAAGTATTTATATCCTAAATTATCTTCCATTTAGTGCCCTCGAGTAGTCTACAGATTGTCAAACCTTAGTATAGGGTTTAATAAACTAAATTTGCTTTTTTCTTGAGATTTATCCATTAAAAATATTTGAAACTTTGTGATTAGATTCTAGGGGAGAATTTACAAGTGTTAAATGTTGTTTGGGAGTTTAAAATCAAATTTAAAATAAGATATAAGGGATTATGTTATGACAGACATGAAAATATAACTCAACTCAGGAATTAAGGATGTGAAAATATAATTTTCTTGAAACTGTTTTCCTCATATCATTAAAATTTTTGTATACACTTACTAGAGGATGTTTTGCATATAATATAATTGTTTTAATTTATTGAAATTTATTTGGGAAAAATTTATTTAAGACCAAGTTTCTATAGACTCCTCAATAGGTCTAAAATAGGGCTAGAGAGAAATTGTAATTTTTTTTGAATCTTAAGGCTAAAGAAGAGTCTGAGGTTTGTTGATAATAATTTGTCACTTATATATGAATATTTAAGGTCATTCCATCATCAAAATAAATAATTTATTTTGGTAATCTCCAAAAATCCTAAATAGACTTAAGAAAATTAGACTACAAACCTAATAAGTCAGAATAAACTATTGACAATTTATACCTTAAGGACACCCTTACACCATTAGTGTTATTAGACCATAATATAAATTGTTTTAATATTGAAATGATCTCACTTATTTGTTTAAAATTTATGAAATTAATTTGACATGATGGTGATTAGATCAAGAGGTAGAGGTCAAAGGAGACAACCTACTCAAGCAGTGTTACTTGAAGAAATGAGGAATATTCAGGCTAGGTTGTAGGCCATGGAGTTTTATTAGAAGAGATGAATTGACATGGGTTATGTCAGTGATAAAAAATAGGAATAAAGGCCTCAATATTAATGGATATAACTATAAGAAGAAGAAAGATTGATTAGGGAAGTCATGGGGTTTAGTTCTAAGCCCAACTTGGAGGTACCTATGTATGAAGGCACCTAAATGTAGAAGAGATAGTTGATTAGATTAATGCCATGGATAAGTATTTTGAGTATGAAGGCATAAAATATGATGAAAATAAGATTAATTTTTCAATTACCAGATTAAAAGGACACACATTTCTCTAGTGATGGAGTATAAGATGAAAGGAGGAAAGGAAAACCCAAGATCAAGATTTGGGAAAAAATGGTGGATAAGTTGAAGGGAAAATTCATTTGAAAAGACTACCAAATTAATCATTTAAATAATCTTAAAAATCTAAGGCAAAAAGAGATGACACTCAAAGACTATACAAAAGAGTTCTATAAGCTAACTATCAGAGCTAGTCACATTGAATAAGATTCTAAAAATGTGGCAAGATACATGAATGGATTGAGGTTCAAAATTCAAGATGAAATAAATATTTTGACACCAAGATCAGTTAAAGAGGCATATCAATATGTCTAGAAAATATAAGAGAAAATTTCTAGAAAATAAACTCAACACTCAAGGGAAATAGGTATAAATTTTAAAGGTAGAGGAAATAATGTAAGTAGAAGTCAATTGTAGATACATGATGAAGAATAAAAAATCTCAAAAATCCCAAATCAGTTCACAAGAGGAGACTAATAATTCAAAGGTAGATGACCATATGCAATAAGTAGAGATTCATGAGGCTTTTTATGTAGATGTTTCAAATGCAATAAGTGTGGGCATAGATCATTTGAGTGACTAGAGAATCCTCAAATGAGATATAAAATAACTAGAGGTAGTAATTAGATTATACAAGATGATGAAGAAAAGAGTGTTGGATCACCATCTTAAGAGGATTAACTTGAGATTGGAGAATATTTGCTCATGAAGAGAGTGTTTCTTAAGCACAACAATGAGACTAAGGAGCATGATCAAAGGAAGAATTTATTTATAACTAATTTCAAGTCTAAAGATAAGAGATGCAAGGTTATTATATATAGTGGAAGTAAGAATAATTTCATGTCATATTTTTTTTTTAACAAGTTAGGATTAGAAAAGATATCACATCCCACTCTATATAAGGTGTCATGTCTTTAAAAAGGGCACCAAATCTTGGTAAATAAGCAATGTAAGGTAGAGTTTTAAATATATAACTACAAGGATGAGGTGTTATGTGATGTAATGTAAATAGATGTCTTAAATATCCTATTGGGTATACCTTCTCAATTTGATAGGAAGGCCATACACAATGGGAGAAACAACACCTACACCTTTGAGAAATATGGGAAGAATAACACACTCATACCATTGAAGGATGGTACTGTAAAATTGAAAGGCAATGTTAAGATGTTACTAACAAGTGAAAATGATTTTTTGTAATAGGATACAAAAAAGAGATAGGTTATACTTTAATTTCTAAGCCAATGACAACTGCTATAAGCACTAAGGTAACTGATTTACTCTTAGAAACTCAGATTTTGTTAGATGAGCACGTGAATAAGGTGGTTAATGAAATATCATTAATAAGAAACATAATACATATTAAAGAGATAATTGAAAAATTCTAATTTTATAAAGGGTATTGTCATGGAAGGCAATAGGAACAACAAAAATAAATGATTCAAGTGCAAGCTATTATACATGAGGATAAGACAATCCTCATAATTGATGAGAAAGGACCTCAAAGTCAGAATGAACATGTTAATTTCCTTAATTTATTTAATCCATGTATAGGTACAATACATAAATATAATAAGAAGTTACAAGTGAAAAATACAGAGCTAAGTGTAGATAATATCCTAGTCCTAAATGTAGCTCTATCACAAGAAGAATACAATAAGAGTGAGAAAGAAAGACTTGTGAATGGATGCTTGGAAAAGGAACCAAAATAAATTTTGGTAAGTTTTTATTTTGAAAAAATTTTAACTTATACAACTCATCCTTTTGATATAAATTCAAAGAGAACTCTTGTTACGGAATCATGTAAGTTTCAAGATAAATGTATCAAAGTATAATCAGTTGGATGTATATTTGAAGACGAAGCAAGTCTACATTAGCCAAACAGGCCATAAATTCTAGGAGGGAATAATATAAGAGGTTTGAGTAACCGAGAGAGGAGTAATTTTGAAGAAAAGAATAACATCCATCATAAGAACATGTAAATGATAATAAAAAATATAGAAGCAACATTGGAGATTTCATGAGAAGGAGCTCATGAACAAGTCTTTTGTTTCTTGGGAGTATGATGCATATACATGATTGTATATAATTAAAATATATTGGTTTGTGTTATTAATTATTATTATAGGTCATATTTCATAAAAATATATCCATGTATAGGATTAATTAGTTATTTATAGGTCATTTAGGTGCATTTTCAAGATTCCTACCTAAATGAGAAATTCAATAATTTGAATTTATAGTGAGAGTTTAAAGAGTCTTAGCAAGTTGTAAAGGTCCTAAAATTTAAATGAGGGATACTTAGGCTGTAATAGTATATTTTAAATTTATTTTAACCTTTTAAACTTAGTTTTAATTCCATTAAATCATTTTTTTATCAAATAAGATGAATGTAATGTAAGGGAAGGCTAAACTAAGTATATATACAAAGTTGAGTTTTGATGGTTGAGAGAATTAGGTGATGAGAAACAATCTCAATACAAGTTTATAAATTGGATATAATTTTAACCATAAATATAGGATTTTGATAATGCAATATTTGGAAGATAATAGTTTAGTTTAAGAAACAACGGTGTGTAATTTTGGTAATTTTGTATTGGTATGTTAAAAAGTTTCAAGTTTGACTAAATTTTAAGTCCTTTTGAATAAAACAACTTTGTGTTTATTAAAATATAGTCCCAAGATAAATTATAATGTGTAATACCATAAGATAATTTTTTTAAATTTTTTTTTCAAGTTAAAATGCAAATTTATCAGTTTACAAGAATTGTAAACAAAGTTCTCTATGAATATAATCTGATAAAATAGTAAGGTTTAACGTATGCTTTGTGAGTAAAGAGCCTAATAATATATGTAAGGTTAAAAGGATATATTTTAGGCCTAAATAAAATAACAAATCATTGAAAGTATTTAAATCTTAAATCATCTTCAATTTGGTGCCTTTGGGTGGTCTATAGACTATAAAACCCTAGTTTAGGGTTTAAGAAACTTTTTTTTTTTTTTGAGATTCATCCATTAAAAATATTTGAAACTTTGTGAGTATATTATAGGGGATAATTTCCAAGAGTTAAAGTTTGTTTGGTTTTTTAAAATTACCTGTATAAGAAGATATAAGGGACTGTGTTGTGATAGACCTAAAAATGAACCTCAAATAAGATATTAAGGATGTAAAAATAGAATTTTCTTGAAACTATCTTCATCATATGATTAAAATATTTGTATAAACTTACCAGAGTACATTTTACATATAATATACACATTTTAATATCTTAAAAGTCAATTTTTAAAAAATGATTTAAGATCGAGTTTCTATAGACCTCTCAATAGTCCTAAAATAGGGCCAAAGAGAAATTTCAAATTTATTTGAATCTTAAGGATAAAGAGGAGTATGAGGTTTTTTTATCATCATTTTTCACTTATATATGAATTATTAAGGTTAATCCATCATCAAAATTACTAATTTATTTTGGTAATCTCCAAAAATCCCAAACATACTTAAGGAAATTAGGCTATAAGACAAATAAGCTAGAATAAACTATTGACAGTTTAGACCTTAAGGGAAACATTAAAATAATAACCCCAAAAACTATGTCAATAGGCAACAAGGCCAAACAACATTGTGACTGAAGAATGAGTACTATTGTGTGCTTACTTCAAAAAGATGTTTTTCGGATATTTTATCCCGTGTCAGCACTGGGGGGATGTTAGGCCTTAGCCCTCACATGGGTGCATTAGTGAGTGCATGTTATTAATCCAAATTATCATATATTAATTAGTGTGTAAATTTAATAGATGGATAGGTTTATTCAAAAAAATGTAAGAGAGTTGTGAAAACAACCCATGTAGTGTTTTACGAGAAATTTAGGGCATAGGGTGAGAGATAATAGGTGATAAGTGTGTGAGAGATCTAGGCGGTATATTAGGGACATATTTTAGAGATTTTAGATGAGAAATATATCCCTATTTTAGGATATTATTGTCTATAAATGTATGACTATGCTAATGAATAATATATTAAATGATTGAAAAAAATTTGTGGTGATGTATTTGCACACCTGAGCTTTAGCTCTACCTAGATACGAGGAAAAAATTACATTCTTGTGAACCAATAATCAAGAAATATGGGTAAATATAGGATAAATATAAACTATATGAAAAGATCCCGATAATCAATTTATAAAATTTGATGCATTTTGTTAAAACAACTTATATAAAAATTGACAAAGTTATGGAGCTCCATAATGAAAGGTTCATAAGGAATAACACTTAATAAATGATTTTAAAATAGGGTAACAATATAAGTGATCTTGATTGTAGGGGATATTTTTGGCTAAGTGTACTTGATGTGGATTTGTGTTGAAATGAGTGACCTTCTAAGAAGTCCTAATGCTTTACTCATATGAGAATCAACTATATGCAATAATGGTAGAAAGATAAGTGGCTTGATTATGGGTGTAATTATATGGTTAAGTTTACTTGAGGTGGATTTTTTTGAAATAGGTAAGCTTGAAAGAAGAGTTTATGTTTCACCCTAGTGAACATCACCTATATGTAATGAAGGCTAAATAGGCCATTCATGTTCACAATAAATTGGCTCCTCTAAAATACTAATATTAAAATATGGTAAATTTAGGTTAAATTAAAAATAAATTACAAGTTACAAAAAATAATATCACATAATTTGATGTTATGTAGAAAATCCCACTTGTATAAAATTAAAGAGCTAGGTAGCTCCATAAGCTAGAGTGGTACTGCTGGGAGGGGTGTCTGCACATGAATTATGGTGCTTCACCCCTGTGAGAGTTACCTAAATGTAATGAGTGTAATATGAACCATTTATGTTTCTGAGAAATTAGTTCTTGTGAACTAATACTTGTGAAACATGGGTTAATCTAGATTGAATCAAAAATATATAGCTAGATTCTAAAATAATATCGCATAATTTGATGAACATAAAAAATACCACTTGTATAAACTAAAAGATCTAGGGATATTCATAATGAATGGTTCATAAGGAAATTTTTTTTGAAGGTTTTTGAAATAGGATAGAAATCTAAGTGTGCTTAAGTTTTGGGTAAATTATATGGTTAAGCATGATCAAACTAAAATAGGAAAGGGATATGTGACCTCCTCGGAAGTCTCAATTTTTCATTTGTATGAGCATCATATACATGGAATGAGTACCAGGTGGACCATTCATGATGATAACAGATGGTTTGTTAATAAAAAATAATCATAAAACTTAGATTGATATAAACGTATTCAATTAGATCACATAATTCGATGCACTATGAAAACACCACTTGTTTAAATTGAAAGAACTAGAAATATCCATATTGAAGGAGATATGAATCTCCATAATGAATTATTCATAAGGAATTAAATTGTATATAAATGTTTTTAAAATGGAGAATAAATATAATTGGGATTGATTATAATGGAAAATACATGGCTAAACATACTTGAGCTAGAGTAATATTGGGATGGGTAACCTCCTAAGAGGTCATGGTGCTTAACCCTTATGATCATCACTTAAATAAAGTGATATCCAAGTGGACCATACAAGATTATGAGATATGGGTTTATTATGAAATCCAAGTTAGGGAATCTAATGAAGGACAATCTTAGAACATGTTGCCCATAATATATACATGCAAATACCCAAAATTTGTGTGTGCAAGATCTATACATAGTGGAAAATAATAATTAATAATTTAAACTATGAAATATGAAAACATAAACATAGGCACATAAAAGTCTCTCTTTATTATAGTCTTCAAATTTAAATATTACAATGATTTCCTAGGAGGGGTATCAAACAAAATGCTTCTACACTATACTTGAAAATTTTCAAGGCTCTTCTTAAACCAAGAAAGGTTATTTTTCTCTCTCATAGGTATTAGCAACTTGTTATCTCATTCTTAAACTTGGATCTTTGAATTCATACTCTAGTTGTTAACCCCAACCAAGGTCTTCAAAAATCCAATTTATATGACTATGGAGTCATTATGAAAGTTTAAACGGTTCACCTCCCTATCCAACCATTATGTTGACCTTGAATATTTTATTTCTAGATATTATGATCTGACTCTAACAAAACCTCAACATCTGATTGTATGATGACTTAAGCCAACACATGGGTGATACTTCTTATGCATACTTCAAAGATGTGTGCAAACACTATATGTTTTCACACTAGATTAGTGACACTCATCATGCACAAACTCATAAGTTGTTATCCAATTTTCACAATGACATAAGTATTATGTCACGTACCCAACATGATATCATATGAAAAAAGTGCAATGTAGGTAGGATATGAATGGACCATAACAATTCACATAATTTTCACAGATAACATTTATGGGTTTGCACCAATATTGTATTATAATTACTTTCCAAAATTTTTGGATTTTAGTATAGATGTTTACATATATTTAGTTGTGTATCAATACTCCATGATATCTAAAAATATTTAAGGATTCTGAAAATGCTATATAAGATGTGTTGAAACTCATCGAAAATGAACTAGTTTAGGACTTCACAAATAAAAGGTTACACATAATTACTTATTCCTATTTTAAATATTTTTGGGAAATGTGGATTGCTCATGCACCTAGATGTTCCTACATTAGTTCTTGTGAAATAGGGTCAATGTAGATTAATTTAAACTATAGAGATAGATATAAAAAATCATATCA
This sequence comes from Torreya grandis, assembly GCA_037957365.1. Taxonomy (NCBI): domain Eukaryota; kingdom Viridiplantae; phylum Streptophyta; class Pinopsida; order Cupressales; family Taxaceae; genus Torreya; species Torreya grandis. Next base: position 3,938,804 of record JARHVA010000923.1, read on the forward strand.
CATTATTTAGGAAACTACCAAAATGTTACATGAATAAATGGAAAAGGATATGAAGTTTGATAATAAATTATTCATATGTTATAAATATTTTAGAATATTTAAATGGGGTATAAAGTTAAGTGGCACCAAAACATTTCAATGATTTTGCATCACTACTAATGTCAAAATTAAGCAAACTTAACCCTAGAAACTAAAAAATAAAATTAGATGCAGTGTTTACATTAATGCAAATTACATTAGTAACATTGATACAAGCTTAATTTAATTTACGTCAGGATGTTTGGTAGTGGTTTTGGGCATAGATTTGGAAAAATTTTCAACTAATTCTCTCTGTATCATACGAATTTGCACCAAGATTTTAAATTTTATAATGTTTGTCTGCATCTTTTAATTATTTTTTTGGGTGGTAAAACATTATGTAGGTTGTATCACAGTTCATTTACTAAATAACATATTAAAAGTATATATATATATATATATATATATTAATATATAAAATTTAATAAATTTAAAACATATACAAAATAAAAATTGGTAAATGTGAAAATTAACTAAAAATATAGAGGAAATATGGAATGCAAAGGAAAGAAGGGGAAAATGTAGAAAATAAGAACTCATTTAAGGTAACGACCTAGTTAGGGCATTGTAGTGGCTACCATGGTGGAAAAAACTATAAAAGGAAAAACCATAGTATCAAATGGGGTTTTGACCTCTCCTCTTTAAAACACTATTTATAAGTGAGATGCTAAGTCATTCAAGGTTTAGAAATGACCACTGCTAGCAGGGCCAAAATAAAATCTACCCAAACACACTTTATAATGAATATAGAAGTACCCTATGATGCTCCATGAATGTATCAAATACTCTTAAGAAGGAAATGAAGAGGCACATATTTCTTCCTCTTATTGTGAATTTACATTATGTTCTCTTTATATATGGATGCACCTAGAAATGTATCTTTGATCTTGACAAGGTTTGCACTTGAATTGACTTGGTATTCTTTAGACATGGTTAATGACTACTCCTAGTGATTTATTTATAATTTGGGAAGATTAGGGTAGATTTCCTAAATGTGTAGTAGTGTAATTGATAGGTAATTGGGGAATTCCATATGGATGAATAAGCTTGAACTTTATTTTTATTTATATACACTCAATTGGGTAATTTCCCATGCTACCAACACTCTCTAGGTGAATGGGAAAACCTAATGAAATGATTTGATTTTTAAAAATAGCCATTGTTGAGTGAAATATGGTAACATCAGCCTTAGGAAATTAATGAGTCAAATAATAATAGTGTGTCTCACTTTTTAGCATAAAAAGGCCACATACAATTCCAATTTTTCCTCAAAATATCTTGAGATTGGGTCATTAATATTAATAAAACAAATGTGTTTTAGATTATATATACAAAGATGTATTGCATATACATTTTTTTATTTAAAAAATAAATCATTAAGTATTGTTTAGGATTTATTTTTGAATTTTTTGTCTGGCTGCCTAGTGGGACATAATATTAGGTGGGACAACCACTATCTGAGTATGATGATACTTTTAGGGAGACATACATTTAAATGTGGTATTTAGGAAGTGTGTGGGTAAGATATTTCATTGATTATCACAAAAATATAGGTTATTATAGGTTACTGATATAAACTTAGAATGGATCGCACTCATAACTAGAATGCAGGGGTGTAATAATAGTGATTGAGAAATGTTTGGAGATGCATAAGTAATGTTGGATAATTATAGGTCAATATTGATATTTCTAAGTGTCAAATACTAGATTGAAAATCTACAATGAGATGCAAATAAAAAAATAAGATGTAAAATAAAACATTGAACCATTGAAATAAATCTTAAAATGTGTAAGCATTCAGAGAATGAAGGTGTTCACCAGTTTTATTTAACTATTTATAGTTTAAGGATAAATACCATATTAAAAAATAATCAAGCCTAAGGAAATAAGTTTGAAAATAGACACAATTGTTTTTTATACTAAAAATATGAAAGTGGATAGGTTATATGGGTGAGCATGTAGGTCTATGTCAAATATGACTATTAAATTTAAAAAAGTAATTTGGTTCTTAACATGTTATCATTGAATATGTACTAGGTGGATTTAGTGGCATGTAACTACTAAATATGTCCTCATCCATCAAATTTATGCATTACATTGTTTTGGATTTTGTATTTTTATATGAAAGTGTGATATTATATGCCATATAGTGTTTTACAATCAAAATATAAAACTTTTAACCATAATATATGTTGAGTTTTCCTATTTTTGTTCCTTGAAATAACCCTTGTCAATAAAAATAAGAAAAAGTTTATGCAGAGTTAGTTAACTTGTGTAACCCCTTAAGGAGTTGATGTTACATATTTAAAATACTTGAAATCAAAGTCAATGTATTTATCTTGTGAAAGTGAGAGAAATTGTGAGTGAGAATTTCACCTCCTCTCCCTAGTGATGTGTGATTAAACTTCATGAAAATTCACCTAAACCCTATTTGGTACAATTAGATGATGTCACAAGGATTCAAGTGATAAAGGATCAATGTTAGTTAAATTTTAAGGATCTCTTTAAAATGTAGCAGTAAATTTGGCCAATAAAGTATATAAATTATGGAAGATTCTCTATTTGATTCTCACTTGAATTTGACTTGGTAGAATGTCTATGAATGATTTGTATATTTAAGGATATATAGGACATGACACACTAAGGCATACCATGAAATGTTGAAACAAGATAAATTTAGTGTGGGAAATTAGGAAAACATAAGGACTCAAAAAGATATAGAAAATTAATTTGTAAAGTTACTAAATCTGCATACATGAGATTTGGCAAGTCTTGACATTTGAGCTAGGAGAAATAGATTCTTAGTAAAAAGGAAGAGACATACAAAGATGGATGAGTATGATATAAAATCTGAAATAAAATAAATTTGACATAAGTTTGATTATATTTAGAGTGATCAAAAGTTGGATAAAGTCTAGTATGGAATATAAAGTGTCCAAAAATATCAATCATATAGAGGATGTGGAAAAATGAAGAAAAGACACAATGTAAAAAGGATTTTGTACCAATGTTGTTAAGAATCCCACCAATAGAAAACCATTCAAGAAGAAAGACACAAAATATTTCTTAGGACCGAGCAAGAGAACTAAGGGCCACTTGAAAAAATAATTAATAAATAATCCCAAGTAAAATACTAAGGTTACTAATATAGTGGAGTACTCCAAATCTGAAGACTTTTCTACTTAATTTATGTCATTTCTTTTCTATTAGGATGCTTTCCTTTTTTTCATTTTTTGGTAGATGTTTGTCATAGTTTTAGTGATTTAGTGGTGGAAGACTGGCATAAGTTTCTCTGATTCTAGTTTATCCTTGGTGGATTTTGACTCATGGTTTGATCATTTCTAGTTTTTAATGTTTATATTTTGATACTTTTATCAGCTACATGAACCTTTAATCCTTTTTTTACCTAATCAAATAAAAAATGATATTGTACCAAAAGTAGGCATCTACATGAAGTGAATTATTAGCCTTTAGGGCTTAGTTAGGATGATCCTTATTTATAAATTATCTAAACCTTCAAATTTTTATAATAAATTATCTATGAAGAGAGCATTTTACTGGTCTATTTCTAGATTGACAAAGTTATCTACCATTTTATTTTCTTCCTTGTAGTAGTGTTGAGCTAAAAACATGAGATTATTTCTAATATTGGAAAATATTTGCATGGTATTTTTTCCATATTATATCACTATGAAGAATGATTATTTAGTGTTATGATGACCATCATTAAATCTCCTTCAATGGTGAGATTTGCATGCCACACATATTAGCCATTTGAATCCCTAAGATAAAAAAAATAGGATTCAACATCATTATTATTTCCATCAATCAAATTATTTGAGTATGCCATAATAAGGTGTCTTAAAAAATCCTTGATGACCTAGTTATCCCTAAAGGCCCTAGGATTTAATCTTACAGTTCCATCAAATTTTAGTTTTGAAAATTTCAACTCAAGAGTGACCCACTTTAAGTTTAGTGATCTATGGTGTTTTGAGAAAAAAATGGAATTTATATTTGATTTATAAATATGGGGAGGGGATTTTTTTTTAAAAATTCATTCAATATGGAAGTGTCTTATGCATCCAAATCATATTTTTAAAAATTAGAATGAATAATAACCATTTTAGGAATGACCATTCAATTTTGTTGATGACTGATTCTACTACATATGCTTTACCCTAAAATATCCTTCTATTTGTTTAAAGAAAAATATTGAAAAAGAGGATGGATGGATTAATTTTCCAAATGGAATAAAATATATACTTTGAACATGGAGAGGGATAAATCTGAAAATCCTAAAGGAAAGTAGGATTCACTCTAGGCCCATCATAACTTAGACTGTAGCCAATTGTAATATTTTATAGTAAGGGAGATGATTATCTTAATTTTGGATATAAATACAAAATCATTAATATCTATCTACACCCAAATTTCATATCCTATCATTACAAAATTATTCCTTGAATTTTAATTGAAGTGAAGGCCCCTATTTTTGGCATGAAAATCTTCTCCCAACATCCTTTTTTTGGCCACTATGATCTAACAAATGAGTTTGAAGTCATATTGCAACCTAGTTTCACTTCATGTTCTTAGTATTTTTACCAACCAACCTAATTTTATCCTCATAATCATTCAAAGAAAATCAATAAAGATTATTGTTTCATGAAATTATTTGTATTGTTCCTATTAGGATTTTTACTTTGCTAGTTTTTGGGTTCATCATCCTCATAAACATGCTGGGTGCATTAGATAATCTAAATAACACCACCATATAATCATATATGCCATCCCTAATCTTTAATGTTATTTTACATTCATCTCCTTCATGAATTTGAATCTGATAGTAACTATTCATATCAATCTTAGTAAAAAAAATTTACACATACAATCACATCCATCATATCATCGAAAAGAGGTATAAGAAATCTAAGTTTGATGGTGATTTTATTGATTGATATACTATCCACACATCCTCCATGTCCCATATTTATATGGAGTTAACAATTTTAGTGTTTCACATGGACTCATGCTCTCCCTTACTACACCCTTTCTCATCAATTTAATAACATGTTTATTCAATTATGCATATTCTATTGGACTCATTCTATAAACTGCTTGATTGGGTAGAGATGATCCTAGAATCAAATTGATATGATGTTTAATTTCTCTATATAGTGGTAAACCATTTGGTAACTCATCAAGTATATAGTTTGTATATTATTTTAGCACTTATATTTTTTATTTTGGTATAAGCACCACTTCTGTGTCTTCTTTATTTTCTATTAATGCATAACAACAACATGTCATCTTCATTTCTTTGATAAATTATTTTTTGGACAACATTCTCCTAATTTACCTTATTCTTAAGAGGTAATAAAATTACCTTTGTACCACCTTTACAAAAGTATATAAATTCTTTTCTTCATCATGAATTTCCTTTCTTTCATATTACCATGGCCTTACAAACAACAAATGGCATGAAAATTGGAATACCATCACACCATATTTCATCTCTGTAAGGTTTTCCTATATAAAACTTGATTAAACACTTTTTATCTATTATAACTTCTTTCCCTTTATTACACCATGAAATAATATAAGGATAAGGATGCTTTTCATATTACAAACCTAATTTATCATAGGAATTTATTTGAACATAACTATTCTCTAGATATACTTCCAAGTAAATATCATTTCCATAACCAATAAAATAACATGGCTCCACTTTTGGATCCTCTAATTGATGGGGAGACTAAAATAGGGGAAATGGTTATTGACAAATATTAATGTTGGTTCAATGGTCAAACATAAAGGGCACATAATGTAGGCTAAAATACTAAGGATAGAAGTGAAGGATACAATTGGTGATGGAATTCAATCAAGGAAGGAGAATCTCCTCTCCCATAAAGGGATAAGACTGGTTAATATTCATGGATAGATTATCCTTTACTTCCAAGAGTGTTTTTCTATTCTTTTGATTGTGTTTTTTTAGATGGGTTAATTTATAGTTGTTAGGGTATTCTAATAGTTTTAAATTATGTCTCTTTGTACTTATAGTTAGTGGATCCTCTATTATTTTGGTTTTCTCTATGCTTATTTTGTTCCTCTTAGGTTAGATACCAATGTACACCCTCATTATCTTATCCAATATGTGTGTGTGTGTGTGTGTGTAATGAAAATTTAATTATAGAAAAGTGTAATATAATTGAAAAGAGATATATGTAATTCAATTAAGAATATAAAAAGGATGAGAGGCCAAAAAATTTTTTATCTAACATTTAACACAACATGGTATGCTATGTAAAATTCAAAAAAGGAGTTTATGGGATTTTAAAATGGGGTTAAATTATAAGGGATATGTAAAATTATAATAGATGTGAATTCACCTTTATAATTATTAGTCCCAAAGGGATAACTTTAGTGATCATTTTTCTCGACCTTGTGATTCAACTGAGTCCTCTCAACCAATCGAATGTCATCTTTTGCATGCTTTAAAATATATGAATCTTTTTCATAGTTAAGTTTAAATTTTTTAACTTTATAATATATAAAATATTGTTTTCATGTGCATTTATTGGTTGAAACATTTGTATGTTATTTTTTCCTTCATGTGGATCAAGGCAATTAAGACCAAAATAAAAATAAAAATGCGATGTATATGCATGGAGCCGTGTAACACCATCCTCCTATTAATTTTGTATCCCTATGAATCATAGTCATGATTAATTTGTTTTAATGTTTTCAGCCATAGCTAGGCTACAAAAGAATTGAAATTAACATGCATTAATTCTCAACTTATGAGAGGGTTTATTTTTAATATTTTATTTGACTCTTCTGCAACTTGGTTGTGTATATTTGAAGTCATATTAAACTCTGAGTGATTGAAAATCTACACAATAGTTAGTCTATGATCATTTACAATCATAATCAATGAACTTCACATCACTAGACAATAAATAATGAAGATAATCCATAAAATTTAGGTATTAGTGAAATCATTTATCATGTTTGCTTGCTCTTGTATCATTTGTCAGACATTAAAGATTCAAAATTGAAGACAATATGAAGACATAAAATGAGATGCAATAGAATTGATGTAAAAACTATATAGGCATGGTTGGATATTGATATGTATATGCATTTTTTTGTTTTTTTATCTTCATATATTATTGTTTTCAAATTATTTATGTATTTTTTAACATCCATTAAAGCTTTTGTATTTGTTTTATTTCTAAAAATGGAAAGATCAAGGGCTTGAAACATGGTTTAAGGCATTTTAAAATCACATATCAATAATTAATCCACATTTAATCCAATAAAAAAATTATTTACATTTTAGTGACATTCAAATTGGTATCTTTTTAGTTTAATTCATTAGATTATTTTCTTCTTCACAAACAAATTCAATTATTCGGTTTGTTGCCTTGGAAGGTAGACATGATCTAAAATTACAAGATGCAATATTGGAAAGACATCATCATAATAAGGTTATGAAGCCTTCCATGCTCACACTTAACCTAGTATATTTATGCTGAGCAATGTTTCCAGGTATTAGTCTAAATATGAGTACAAGTTATTGCATAGAGTATATAGGGTTTCCAAATTCATGCTAAAAATGTTATTTGAAGTTTTTGATGCTTAAATTACCTTGTGAACTTATATTTAATTTATTATGAATGTATTTTTTTGGTATATGATAGTTTAAGTTTTTTAATCTTACTCTAGATATTTTCCAAATGCTTTAGTGTTTAGAGTGGGAGCCTAGTGGGATATTCTATAAAGTGTGCACAAGGGACTCGAGAATGAAAGGATATTTCCTTGGTTAGATTGCATAAAGTTTCACGAACCATATTGAGGATATAAATGATCCAAATTTGACCCCAAATCCATGAAAATATATCCTTTATTGGCTTACTATTACACATTTTCTTATTTCATGTATTGACAAGTTCTTGCCAAAAATTGTGATTTATCATATGATAGAATCTCAATAATGTTTCATTTAATGAAAATTTAGTTTAGGTAATATCAATTTATTTTAATTGTCATTAACATTATAATGAATCTCTAAAATTTTGACTAGTATCATGTGTTTCTTGATTGTTCATGATATACATAGATTTATCTATATTGCATTGAAACCAATGGATATAAATTTTCGTATTGTATCTACTTGTAAGTTTTTCATACTCAAATGATTACATTTTGATGAGGAAATTTATTGAGTTTGATCCAGGAAAAGATCATGGATCATACTTAGCAAAAATAAATTAGATGTAATTTGTAATAAATTTTGTATTTAATAACAAACTTGAGCAAGAGTAGATTTATGTGGATGGTAGTGTATCTAGCACGGAGTTCTTGACATGGGTGTTGATCAAGATGGCTCAAATAGGGGATCATGTGATTATTTTTCATGTGTTTCCATCCCTTGTTTCCAATTCATGCATGATATTTTACTCATGATCAACAATCTAAACTGTCTTCGTGATCAAATTCAATAGAATTAGATGTTCTAATGTTGTCAACCAATATAATCAAATGGTTTGAAAATCCTATTAATTTTTATGTGTTTTAAGAATTTATGATTTTTATTCAAATTTATTAATTTTGGTTCTTAGGCTTAATTAAAATTAGGACAATGTTTTACCAATTCATGACTTTGTTATGATGTGTGTTGAACAACCTTGAATTGGTTATATAGCTCACTACATTTCATTAAAATAGAGGTCATGCTAACAATGGAAGTTACTTTACATCGTGATCATATTGACTAGGCCTCAAATTAGGTTGTGGGTATTCCTTAAATTAGGGCCAAGTCGTGAAAATGTAACTTATTTAATCATGTTTAAGTTCATAGTTCATTTATTACCATCTTACTAGCCCCTTTGATGAAAAACATTTTTGATGTCTACAAGAGTTTCTACAGTTTGATTTAAGTAATTAATCTTTATAAGTTTTTAATATTGATTTCTCATGCATTTATTAGTGAAGAAGGACTCTGAGTTGATTTCTTTTTGGTTTAGGTGGACCTTCAAGTTAAGGTTTCTCATGGTTTAGTAGTGATAAAGGTATTGATAAAAGAAGAAAGTTTTTATAAGTCCATAAAGCTCATTATCAACAAAAACAAGGAAAAATAAATAGGGTAAGAGGAACATTATAGATAATCATTGTCTTTAAAATTAAAAAAGATTCAATCTTAAAATCAACTTCAAAGGAATAAGTATAGATAAATAATACATGTTTCAAATTAGCTTTATATTTGATGTCTCACTTGCTCAAAGTCACTTGCCACCTACTGTGCCAAGAACCTACCATGTACCTATTATGTATTGGACATTAGTAGTATAACAATCATATTTTAGAAACATTACATAAATCAATGGAGATCCCTATGGCATGGAAATATTTTGACATGATCATACACCATTTACAAGATCCCTACAATAGTTTATAAATGATATATCAAGATGCCATTTAATTGGAAATGTTACTCAAGATTTACAAGGACTTTTTCAAACTATTAAAAAACTATTTAGTAAGTAATATTTCCTTTTTGAGGCATGGTAGAAATATTTTGGAGCTCAAGGGTATGGGATTTTTGGAGTCCTCACTCTTGAGCTAAGATGCATAAAACCTTTTTATAAATTGGGTTTTGGTATTATAAACATTTGGCACATCAATGCCTATTTGAAATGATAATATGAATTTAGGGAGATTAGAAATTCCTTTTGTGGACAAAATGCATTTGGTCTATCCAATAAAGGTTGCCAATGATTGATATTTGATTTAAAAGATGCAACATAAGACTTATTTTGAAGATTTGATTTGTTTTTTCTAAAACAATAAAATTAGACTTAATTAATATTATAATTTTACAATGATATTTAATTTTTCTTTAATGAGATGTCTTGAAATAGAGTGCCACTAAGCATCAAATGTGATTTTGACATGATTCCATTCTTGTACCAATATAAGATTTAAGAGGAACATAATATTAATAAACTCTTGTTGTGATATCTTAACCTTGCATACAATTGATATTTAATTAAATAAAATAAAAATATGGTGTTTTGTCATATGTATTAGCTACTGACATCAATTACATATTTAAGATCCATTTATTCTATATAAATTTTTAACAATAGAAATATACTTACCCTTTAAATTTTTATAAATTTTAAGAGAGTTTCTAATGAGACATATTATAAATTTATGATTATTTCAATTATTCATAACATTTATTTGTTTAATTTATCTTTTGGATAGAAAGGTTTGGCAAAAAACTAAATCCAAAAGACTTATTCAAATATCTAATTAGTTTTAAATTAAGTAACGGGTCTCACATATCACATTTGCATTTTTTTTAGATTTGTCCAATTTGCATGGTGTTTGGAGCCAAATATAGAGCTATGCAGGATTCAAACACGTTAATTTTCATCAATATTATTCCATGGATTTGGAATCTATAAAATATCATGCATTTGCATTTCAAAATATGAAATTGGATTTATTTTTCATTTTATGGTTTGCTTATCATAAAGTCTCAATTTCTAAGACTTATCCATATAGTTATTTTTTGATGAATTCGATAGCTGTATGGATTGACACAACTCATATTGGCCCTAGAATTATGAATGATTTTTCTATGATAACATATTACTCTTTCTTGCTAGCTCAGATTATTATAAGTTTCTTGATTTGGTCACTAGACCTAATAAAAATCTTAAACATAGGAATGTTGTTAGATTGAATCTTGGTTCTTTATCTTTCCATTATCCCTTTATAATTATACAAAAGTCAAAGGTTTCACATGTTTCTTTTTCAATTTTGGGAAATTATACAATGATTCTTCAGCTACATGAGTGGTAAAACATGGTTATGAGGGAGTTAGTTTTGTTGTTAGTAAGAAAACAAAACCGAATGCATAAAAACCTAGAACCTAAGTGTATGTCCACAGATTGGGAAAGGATGATGAAGAGATAAACATTGCATAAATAAGATAAAATAACATGGTTTTACCTTCTTATTTTTATGTCTCTAGCTTTTTGACATACATGTTTGTTTAGCTAGGATTATAGAGCTTAGAGTCTTCATTAATGTCATGATGTCATTTCTATGACACTTCCCATTACAACATGCATATTTGATTGAAACAATGAAGGAATAGATGAAGTTTTGGTTATACTTTGGCAGAGTAAGTTTGCACAAAATAACTTGATAAGTGTAGAAGATGACCCCTCTATTTATAGCTTTTTCAGAATGATTTCAACATTTGGATGATAATCTAGATGAGTGTTTGAGGTTCAGTCCAATTTGGGTGATAAATGTAATTAATATTTGGGTTAGAGTTTGCATGAATTGAAATGGGTTGCATTTTTGATATTTGCTTGTATTTATGTTGATATTTTCCAATTTTTTGAAAATTGGCCCATCATGTCATGATGAGGATATTTGTTAAATTTTTAAATTTGAAAAATTAGGAATTTAAAAAATTCCCATGGATTTTATATTTAGCCATTTAATTTTTTTTATTTAGCTAATTAATCTTGATCAAAATTTATGTGATTTATGCAATATTGAAATTTGAGTAACTATTTAACCTAATCAGTTCAAAATGTCATTTGCAAAGTAGCATTTTGGCTTGGGATGAATTAAGCATGGTTGATGATTGGATATAATGAATTTCCCTAATCATGGATTGTAAAATGCATTTCAAAATATACACATCAAGTGTGAAGGTAAATTTAGGTGTTTCAGTGATTTTTGACCTGATTTAGGCATTATTGCATAAATTTGTTCTAGTTATAAATTTGACCTGAAAGTTATTAAAGTTGAGTGTCTACATTTTATTATTATTTGAAAGGGTGTTTCAAGACACCTACAAAGAAATTAATTTTTAAAGAGTAAAAAATTCATCAAAATTATTTTATAATGATGTGTTTATGTTTTATTGATTCTTGTTTAAATTTCTAAAAGTAAGTTCACAATGATGCCCTATCTAATGTTTAGGATGTCTAGGATTTCATATCAAGGGATTGGATTTTGATGGATGGGTCATTATAAGGAATAAAATGGTATGTTCTATGAAAAAAGACGTTGAGAAATGGAAAAAACTAAAATAAAATGGGAGGAAAAAGGACCACAGAGCTGCAAATAGGCCTCCATGGAAGAAGAATGATACAATGGGAGGGTAGTAGGGGATTTTTTTGATTTGGAGCTATAAACCAACCTCTAGGGGGTGAAAATTGTTCATTTTCACCCCCTTATTGAAATATTGTGTCCTTTACTTCTGTGTGAGAGCTTTGAGTGAAATGATGCACATTCAATGAAAGAGACATCTTTGGGACTAGGTTCACAAGTATATATGACTAGTTGAGAGTAGGCACTTAGTAAGTACCTTTGGTTTTTAGAAATTTTCACATTTATTGTATTTAATGTTAGGTATAAGTAGTAATTTTAGTGAAACCACCATTTTCAAAACTCTTAAAAATGGTGATATCATGCATGCAAATAGAAATATTGAAATAAAACAAAAATATCACCACTAAATAAGTGATATCATGACCAAATCAATGATATTTCCAAACTAAGTGGGAAATGATGAAAACTTAAATTTGGGTGAAAATTTCCCAAATAATGGTAAATATTGAAAATGGTGATAATGCCCTATCAAATGTTGATATCACCTCAATAAATAATGAGATCACCTTGAGAAATGAAGATAACACCAAATAAGCCAAAGATCCAAAAAATAATGATAACACCTTGATAAATGATGACATCACCCTAAGAAATGATGATAATGCCATGATAAATAATTATATAACCAAAATTGGTAGAATTGCACAAGTGCCAAATATAATTAATTTAGAGGAAGTGTTCTTCTGATGTGAATGTAGGCCAATTCCTAGATAGGGATAGGGATAGAGGCTAGTTTAGGATACTATTTAGATATAAGTACCACCATAATAAGTGGCATAGGTACCTTTACATCAAGAGATAACTTTAATTATTGATTTAGGGTCAAAGAGTACTAGTAGCAATAGTAACAGTAATGACAATAATAATAATAATAATAATAATAATAATAATAATAATAATAATAATAATAATAATAATAATAATAATAATAATAATAATAATAATAACAACAACAAAAATAGTGGGTAGTCCTTAGAGCATGATATGGAGATGGGAGAGGGACTTAATCATAATGAAAAGGATGGACATACAAATGTACATGACACTAAGGTGACCCTTGCTATCATAAATGGGTCAGAACATGATAGGGGATAGTTTTTAGGATAGGCAGGGCTATCTCTATTCAATAGATTAGAGATTGATGAGCCACTATAGATAGACTGAATAGGGATATATTAGCTAGAATTATAGAAATTAAATTGGTATAGGAGGAGGTGGCTAGGATATGAAAATAGCTTTTAGGGGTCCAAGGGGAGACCATTAGATTATGGGGTATCATCATAAGGAGATATGCTGAGAATACCACACTGAGGGGGCAGGATTTCCAAATGATATATATTCAAGGTTAACTCACCCTTAGGGATTCAAAGCTGGTGATAGCTATCCATGAATCAAATAAGGCTTGGAATAATGTAAAGAGGATCCATGGGAAGTAAGATATAACCATGGAGAGTGTTTTCTATTAGGGGTTGGATAGAGCACTATATAATGTGGTGTAGACAAAGGATGATGTGATATGGGCTAAGGAAAAAGTTAGCTATTATAAGAGCTTATATACGTTAGTAGTAATGGAAGGGATCAAGACACCAATATTTCACAAGCATACTTAGATCCAAAGGTCTATCCATACATCCATATCACATCATACTTCAACATGAGAGAGTTTAGTGGCCTAACCTCATTTGCATATGAGAGTGATGGGTCCATCATAGTAGCCACCACCTCATGCTATAGGATAGAGATTTCAACATGAGAGTTCATAGAGAAGCCCTCCTATGGATGATCATATTCAAATATATATATATATATATATATATATATATATATATATATATATATATATTTTAGCTCTAAGTTTTATATTATGTGATGTATATATCTCGATGTATAGTCTTTGTTTTGAGATGTACACAAATATTCATTTTTGATCTCATGATGTATACAGATTCTGAATTTATTTTGATATATATGTGATGATACATTTGGTTCACTATTATTGACTCATGATATAGATTAGATATTTTATATTGATGTGTATATATATTTATTTTCCATGATTTTGTTGTATTTAATTTACATGATGATGCTACACTTGATCTAGATAGAAAATGTGATTGAATCTGATGATGTTTTAACATTTGATCATGATGTAAAATGTTTATAACTAGTTTTATATACTCATTGGTTGGTGTGTGTCATGATTAGAATATATATATATATATATATATATATATATATATATATATATATATATATATATATATATATATATATATATATATATATATATATATATATATATATATATATATATATATATATATGGTTTAATTTATTTATTTTTATTATGTAAAATGTGATGATGTTTGGATTTTATTTTTTCATACAAGCAAATTTTAGCCATCTTACAATGTATATGGGTCTCTCAAGTACTTGTTTAATTTTTCACATGAAATTTTACATCATAATTATAAAATACATTATTATAACATTGATTCCACTTGAATAAGGACTAATTTAATACAAATACTAACAACTCAAGATCAAGATATAAAAAATCAAGACCTAAGTGTAAAGTATAATATACTAAACAAAGATAGACCAAAAGAAGTTCAGATACAAATGTTAACAACTTGAGATTAAGATATGAATAATCAAGACCTAAGAGTAAAACATAATGTATTAAAAATAAACAAATAATGTAATAAAATAAAAACACAATCAATCAAACACTTGGATCATACATTAAAACTCAAGTAAAAAGTAATAATTAAATAAGGAATCATTATTGTGTGAATGTGATAATAATATGTTACTCTTGTATTTTTCCCTTAGGTCTAGGGGATGTTAGATTTGATGATGTGACTACTTGAGGGGAATTAGAGAATAATTAATAAGTGTTCAAGCTAACTCTAGATGCCCCATGAAAATGAATGTTGCCTACATAGCCTGTACATACCTTAGCCTGATGTAGTTCTTCAAAAAAATTGAGTGAATAAAAATGATAATAATGAGTAAGATGAAATTATTAGAGAAGACATATATGGAAATGACTCATAAAATTATGAGAGTGTGCATAGGAATAACACATAAATGATGAAAGCATAGATGAGAATAAATCACAAAATGGTGAGAGTGTAAAATATAATGAAAGGGGAAATGAAAATGGGGATGATAATAGCTTAGTTGACCCGAGCTACCCCATGTATCCAAGTGCTTCCTGTATAATCCATGTGGACCTTAGACCAATGTAGTTCTCCTAGAAATTAGAGTGTACTAAATGAATGATAATGGTGATGAAAATAATCATGTTAGAATGAAAGATACCCAACCAGAACATAGGAAAACACCTAAAGGAATGGGGTCATTAGAATTGAATTGAATGAAACTATTTGATTGAATTTTATGGAGAAATCATGATTTGGATAAGATTTTCTTCCCACTAGTGAAATATACAACACAAAGGGAGTATATCCACACAATACTCAAATAATGCCACCCAAAATATAGCCAAGATGGAAATACATTAGTGAACAAGATGAAAAACTATGAAAAGTTTTTGTGGTTTTATATCTCTTTGTGGGATTTTATGAATTTTTGATATTTTTTGATTTTTTGGAATTTATGAATGTTTTTGGTTTTTTAAGAAAGAAGTTATACACAAGAATATTTTTCAAGTATATTATAAAGGATAATAAAATAAAGGTACAAATAATCCTCTATCAAAGGAATAAAAACCTTAGGTATGGGATCAAACAACATCTAAACTGGCTATAATGGTATGTGGAACCAGTAACAAAGTGGGAGGCAAAAGGACTACCACTCAATAGAAAATTAGGATTCAATGGGAAATGATATGGAATGGGGAGAAGGATAATAAAAGAGATAAAGTAAGATACACCAAGGACTACCATGTATGGTAATCAAGCTAAAGCATACTAATGTTTAGAAAAACTTCTAGAAAAATGTGTTGATGATGATCAATTTGAATTTATTGTTGAACTATCATCTGATTCTACTTGTGGTACCTATAAGTCATAATCAATATCAAAAAGGTAAAATGATAGGGAATAAAATAAGGATTGACTAAGGAATGGAAAATGGAATGAAGGAGGAAAGAACATGAAGGGATTGACCCCAAGCAGGGTCTCTCATAGATAATGCTTGAATAAATCAAGCATAAAAATATTTGAGATGCATAATGTTTATAGGCTCATCTAGCTTATACCCTAATGGTGTAGTAAACCTATATGGTACAAATCCATAGTCTGTTATGATAATGAAATGACCTAGCCAATTAGGATAAATATTTCCTTTCTTATCATGGTTTTTTTCTATTTTTTATTTAATATTAGATCACCCACTTCAAAGTCTCTGAGAATGATGCATTTTTTATAACTATGACATAACCGATTTTGATATTCTTTGAGATGACTAAATGTGGTTAACCATTTCTCATCAAAGAGTTTTATCTCTTTTATCCTAGTTACTTTATACTCCTCATAATCAATGATGATTTGTAATGAAATACTTGGAGAAGGAAACTCTATCTTAATAAGAAGAATAACTTTAGAGCCATAAACTAGGGAGTAGGTTGTTTCACCTATAGGCATGAAAATATTTGTAAGGTAAGCCCATAATGTAGGGGAAAATTACAAATGTCAATCATGGTCAACAATATTAAAAATATTTTTAAGGATTTTGACTATACTCTTATTATATGCCTCAATGTTAACATTACCTTGAGGATAGTAGGGAGCTGAACTTCTGCATTTGACATATAAGTGCGTACAGATGGTTTTCATGTCCTTGTTCTTGAATGACTTAACATTATCAGATATAATAGAAGAGGGAATGTTATAGAAACAAATGAGGTGATTTAGAATGAATTTGGAGATCTACTTACTAGTAGTGTAGGTGAGTGGGATTACCTTAATCCACTTAATAAAATACTCAGTAGAAATTAGGGTATGTTTATGGCCATATGAATAAGTGTGGTTTATCTTACCTATGAGATTGAGTACCCATGGAGAAAATGGCCAAATAGAAGTGATGGATGAATTTCTTGTGAAGGATCACAAATTAAAATACCATACTTATGAAAAATAAGGCATTTATTGACATAAAAGCATGTGTCTGATTCTATTGTGGATCAATAGTGTTCCATTCTAAGGATTTTTTGGCAAGGGCCATTATAGTTGTATGGGGACCATAAATTGCTTCATGCATGTTTTTATGTGCTAATTTAGATTCACCCAAGTTTAAACATCAAATTAACATCCCATCATAGCCTTTACAATAGAGCATACCACCGAGTACAATGTAATGGGATGCATTATGAATAAATAAAATTTATTGGTTATGTGATAGTTTAATAGGAGTAATGTGGTATTAGAGGTAGGTATATACATTTTGGTACCAAGTGAAATTAGGAGTAGCAATATTAAATACCATTTTAGTGTTGGGACAATGGTAAACTAGTATGATAATATTTTAAATAAGAAACTAATATTCACAAACATTAAAAGAAATATCTATTAGTGACCCAATGGTTGACATAGAATTAGTTGATCTATTATTGGCTCTTGATATTTGATCAAAATTGATACATTCAAAATTTTGTTTGAGGTTATCAATCATGTCTTTTCAAGGCACAATTTTCTTTAGTTTGATATTATTATGTAACTTGATAAATAATCAATTGTGAATCTCAGTGGAAAACCAATTGTTGAATGTTCCATTGTATTGTAAGGCAATGCCCTATAATGAGTGCCTCATATTATATACTATTATTGGTGCATGTAAAATAAATTTTAAAAACCTTGGGAGTGATATCCCCTATGGCATAATGATTAATATACATGTTCCTAAACCAAAAATGATTAAGGAACTGTCAAATTATAGCTTCTATTAACATGACTCCTTAAGAATGAAGACATATTCTTCTAGGAAATGAATATTCAAAGGATGGGTATATAATAAATATGCCTTAATATGTTGATCTATAAGTACTTTACCTTTGATGTCCTTATAATTAGTGTATTTAATTTAGAACTCTTTTATGAGCATGATCCATTTGGCCATACAAATTGTCAATGCTACTTTAGAAATAATATACTTGGGAGGATCAAATTTTGTAATTATGAGGGTCTTATTATTCAACATATAGTAATGTAGCATTTATGATGCATCTACTAATGTTAAACACACATTTTCAATTGGTGTATAATTGTGATCATAAGCAACTAGTGTCATTCTTAGATAATATACTACATGTTCATTACCTTGGTCATCATATTGGACCAAAAGTGCCCCCAAGGCATGTTTAGTCATTGAAATATAATGTAATAAGGGTTTTACAGGTGTTGGTGGAGCTAATATTGGTGGGTTTTAAAAATAGGGTTTTAACTACTCAAATGAATCTTGAAGGTCATAATTCTATTAAAAGGTGGTGATATTATTTAAGAGATAAGTGAAAGGATGTAAATGATAAAAAAACTACACAATGAATTAGTGAATGAATTAGATTTTTCCCTACAAACTATAGATATGTTTCAAATTAGAAGGGGGAGGTATTTCTAAGATGGCCTTCACCTTGGATGGATCAAATTCAATTACTTTAGGGGAAACACTAAATCATAGAAAATTTCCTAATGTGACTCTAAAAACACATTTATTTGTCTTAAGGTACACCTTATATTAACTAAGTCTCTCACATATTCTTAGTATAACTTTTGAATGTCCTTCCCTTGTTCTTGAATTTTCTAAAATGTTATCAATATAGTATTCAACAATATCATGCATCATGTCATGTAATATGAAAGTTATTTCAAATTGATAGATAACACCAACATTTTTCAAGCAAATGACATGATGTGATAAGAGAATATTCCCCATGGAATGGTGAATTTTGTTCTATGTTAATCCTATGGTGCTATTTTGATTTGATTATATTCTAAAACACCATAGATGAGGGTCAACATTTTTAATCCTCTTGTTGAATCTAAAATCATGTTAATTTTAGGTAATGGAAATTCATCTTTGGGACATAATTTATTGATATCCCTAAAATTAGTGCATAAATTAATACCTTTAGATTTTTTACTAACTAGATCAATGTTGGATATCCATTCTGAGTAATCAATTGGCCAAATGAATTTGACCCCAAATAATTTTTCCACTTATTTCTTGATTAATATAACAATGTGCATATGTATTTTCCATAATTTTTGTTTAATGGTCTTGGCATCCATGTGCAAAACAATATGATGTATAACTAAAGATGGATCCAAGCTAGGCATACCAATATTAAACCATGCAAATATGTCAAAGAACTCTGTGAGAGTGACAATGATAAATTCATGTTCCTCTATAGTGAGATTTGCAACAAGCTTAATAATTTTGGGCTGATCTTTTGTGCCAATGTTTACCTGAGTGGTGTATTCCACTAGTATTGTAGAACCAACTTTTAATATAGTCAAAATCAAGGGAAATTGATCTTCTTCATCTGATTGTGGGCCATCAATCCCATCTATGCAATAATAATATAAATCACTCATGTCAATTAATATCCACTCAACAAATATTTCTAGAACATATTGAACAAACTACTCGAATACCCATTATTCTTCAACACTAATATCTGATCTAAATTAGTCAGTGTAGAATTGTGAATAAAATTAATGACAATCTTTATGAGGTAAGTTTACCATATATTTTTGATATCTATAAAGTATTTAATGTTTCAAATTTATATGGCTTCCATGGAGAATATGGTGAAGGGGAAGAAGATGAAGTAATAGATTTGAATAAACAAGTACCAAAGAAAAAGAAATAAAAGATAACATAGGTTCTCGATAACAAGATAGTGTACACAAGGCAAGGAAGTTATAATAGGTATTTGGTGTAGTGGGAAGGATTAAAATAGGAAGAGAACACTTAGATTTTAGAATTGGAGCTAAAAAAAACTAAAAATAATAAATGGAAGGAATGTAATTAGGACAAATCATAAGAGCCAGGTTATTTTCAACTAGAGGAAAATGATGTAGAGGGTGAACTTTTGGAGCCCATAACTTTTGACTTGTTAACCCGATTGAGATATTATTCATGCCAAAATGAAGACAAAGGAAAGATACATGAAAAAATAAATAGATACACCATTTAGGGGATTTTTTAAGATATTTGGATATCCATATAATATATTTTAGAAGTTTGAAATTACATTATAGTATTTTAAACTAATTAATATTAGCAGGATAATTAATAGAAAACTTAGAAAAATAATAGAAAACTCATCTATAATATATACAAGATGATCTATAGAGGTTTTCCATTAATTGGTTTGAAATTACATTATGTGTTTTATAAGATAGTTTAAATATGATTTTGAACATGTTGACACAAACTAGGGAATTATTGTAGGTGAGTGATATAAAATCGGTAAGTTCAGACCCATAGAAAGAATGTGAATGTGATCTAAGGGTAAATAAGATAAATTTGTGTACGAATAAGTCATGTAAGTTAAAAATAAATAAAAATTGACATTAACAAGTGTCTGATACCAAATTTTACTATCTAAAATACCCCCCCCCCCCTTTATTCTATTATTTAAATGAAATATAATGTTATAGTAAAAATATAAAGAGATATACCTGAACGTGTACACCAATTTTTATATATTTGAAGAGGCTTCAAATGTGCAAGTTGATACATGTAACCTACAATGAATATTTATAAATAAATGTCTATGTAAGAAATCTAAAATTAGAAATGAAACTAGAACTTTTGAAACTTAAAGAGTAAAGAAGGAATACACCTGTAAGTGGGTGAACCATGCTTACCTATAATGTGTTTTTGGAGATGATGCTTCATTATTAAAGCACTAGAGATATATGATTCCTTGTTGAATCACTAGGATAATTAGTGGTGATCATGCCCCAATTTATGTGTTAAGGTAAGTCCAATGGTTGGGAAGATAAAATGCCCAAACCCTTATTGAAAAGTTAGTAGTGACAAGGTCATTGAGGATGTATAATCTTAGATGCATTACTCATGTAATTGATATTTAACCTCAAGATGAATATTTGGAGACACATATTTGTATTAAAAGTTATTACCTATGCCATTAATGACATTAAAATGTAATCACATTATTCATTTAATTGAATTAATCACTACAAATGAACTTATAGATTCAAAATGTTCACTTCTAGGTACTATCAATACCAAAAATAGAAAATTGTGTGTGCTTGAACAATGACCATGACCCATAATTTTATTGAATCAATGATAAAATAAATATAAATATATACATATATATATTCCATTTTTATAAAATTTTAAAAATTATAAATCATGCTATTTTAAAATGTGTGCATATACACCAAAACGTTGTGTGATTTTTTTAATATTTGGAAAAAATATAACCTCTATTATTGTAAAATATGTTTATGTATGAAAATATTGATCCCATATCTGAACCAAAATTATAACTTGAATCACTCTAAACTCTCTAAATCCTATTATTTATGCCAACATGTTAATTTTATGCTCATATAGGCTTGAATATTTACGAAAAGCTCACTAATATTACCTGTTTTGAGGTGATGGATGTGGGTTGTGAATTATTCATCTCAAAATAAAAATATTTAACTATATCGTGTTATGAAAAATGATGTAATCCTATACAAATATGTGCTAACATGTGGAGAATATGTCATAATAGTAACAAATAGATTCTTAAAGCAGATATAAACCATGTAATGCAAGTCATACAAGTGTCATTCCAAGATAGATATATAATTTAGGATTTTTTTATTATCCATCACTTGTATAAGTATTTAATAATGAATTATTCAAGAAAGAACATGATATTAATCATGGAATTGTATAAAATAATAAAATTACATGATATGGATCATGGTCCCACATCTTAAAATCATTTAAAATTTTATAATAAATTGATACAGTGAATTAAGACTAAGAAGCAAGGCTTCAACTAATATAAGAATGGGAGGGATATAAAAAATACATAACACATTTTAAGCCATAATGTGAACCAAAAGTGATATCATGTAAAAGTGGATAAAGTGAAAGCAAGCAATGCATCCCCACTTTAAATGTGAATCATAACCTTGAAACTCAAAATATTGCATAGGAGGTGGAGGGGAATGATGAGGAATAATTATATATGATTATAAATATGTGTGATGGTGTAATATCAATGGAATCCATAACATGCCAAAATATTCATTATGTAGGAGTGAGAAATTAAAATGTCATAAAAAATGTGATCTATAATAATTATAGGATGGGTGTCAAGACGTTTGGAAAATGATGATCAATCAAGAGACAAAGGCCAAGTCATGATAAATCAAGGGATAAAAGTATTATAAATGTAATATATGTGTACACATGTATGTGAAAGTAGAACATATGAAATAAATAATCAATTAGACATTATGAAGGATATATGATGAATTTTGTGTTTTTAAAATAAAATAATCCATGTATAGGTCTTTTATAAAGTGGTATACATGTCTCTTTCCATGGATAAGATTAATTATATGTATTTGTGTTAGAACATGTGAATTAATTATATGTTGTATAATATCTATTGACATTATCATGCTCAAATTTCCCTTTTTAAAGTTGTTTGAATAAATTATATGTAGTGGTTGGTTCATTGTCTTGTGTGGTTACATAAAATGTTTGCATTTGTCATGAAATTATGCTCAATTCATGCATGAATGTACTAATATCCTTAAGATCAACTGTGTTATAATCGATGAGATGTTGAATCTTATATCATAGTGAAAAGGATTGATTCATATAATGTCCCTTAAGTGTATGGTAATCAGAATATGAATTATTCTCATATCCTTTAGGTATAAGCTTTCTCATATCAACATCCTCTAGTGGATGGAGGGATAGAAGGTTATATTCAAGTAATTACAATAATAGCTTATGAAGAGGTTCACGTAAGCATGAAAAACACCTCATTTGGGGAGCTAATATGATAATATGAGTATTAGGTTGTGCTAAAGTAAAATACTTGAAGGGGTCATTATTTATAGGGGATATAAAAATTTCCATCATGAATGAATTTCACACACCTATGTAATATAGATGATATTGATTTTATAGCATGTATTTATGTTAGACCCAAGAAAAATTTGTCATGTAGATGATTGGGTATGATTTGAAATTCATTGTACATTGTCTTGGGTCCCAGGTCACATTAAATGATATAGATCAAAATAATGTAGTGTATCATGAAATCTTATTATGAGTTGATCCAAATTGTAGATGCAATCCATGTTAATTTAAAAATATTGTAAACATTTTATGATGCAAAAATTTATTCTTAAATTATTTTCTATTAATATTATTAATTATTTTCATCAGTTATTTATATTGAGCATAAAATCAAAATTATGTTTAATTTTAGGCTAAATAGACCACCCCTCAGAAGAATCACCATTATTAATATTATCAAGGTATATACGAACATATTGTGTGGTCTTATGATTATTTACAACTAATCTATTATCTTATAGAAGAAGCACCATTTAGATCTACTATGATGTGTTAACCTTAGATAAAACTTATATTTAATTATATAAAATAAAAACATGGTGTTTTGTGGTATGTATTATCTAATGACATCAATTCCATGTTTCAAATCCATTTATTCTTTATAAAATTTTAATAATATAAATATACTTACCCTTTCGATTTGACTAAATTTTAAGAGAGATGCTAAGAGACATATTATAAATTTAGGTTTAATTTTATTATCCATAACATTTATTTATTTAATTCATCCTTTGGATAGAAAGGTTTGGAAAAAAAAAAATCCAAAATACTTATTCAAGGATTTAATAGGTTTTAAATTAAGCAATGGGTCTCACATATCACATTTGCATTTATTTAGATTTATCTAATTTGCATGGTTTTTGGAGCCAAACATAGAGCTATGCAGGATTCAAACCTGTTAATGTTCATCAATATTACTCCATGGATTTGAAATCTATAAAATAGGCTTTATTTGTATTTGAAAATATGAAATTGGATGTATTTTTCATTATGTGCTTTACTTGTTAGAAAGTCTCAATTTCTAAGACTTCTCCATACAGTTATTTTTTGATGCATTTGATAGCTATATGGACTAAAAAAACTCCTATTTTTTGCTAGCTCATATTATTACAAGTTTCTTGATCTGGTCATTGGACCTAATAAAAATCATAAATATAAGAATGTTGTTAGACTAAATCTTGTTCTTTATCTTGCCATTATCCATTTATAATTATTTGAAAGGCCAAGGTTGTATGTGTCTCTTGTTCAATTTTGGTAAATTATGTAATGATTATTTGAATGCATGAGTATAAAAACATGATTATGAGGGAGTTAGTTTTTTCATTAGTATGGAAACAAAATCAAATGCATAAAAACCTAAATCCTAAGTGTATGTCCTCAAATTGGGAAATGACAAGGAAGAGTTAAAGACTACATAAAGAAGACAAAACGACATGGTTTTAACTTCCTCTTTGTATGTCTCTAGATTTCCACCATACATGTTTATTTGGCTAGGATTATAGAGTTTGGAGTCTTCATCAATGTCGTGGAATCATTCCTATAACACTTCCCCTTGCACTATGTGTGTTTAATTGAAGCAATGAAGGAATAGATGGAGCATTGGTTATATTTTGGTAGAGTAAGTTTGCACAAAGAAGCTTGATAAGTGTAGAAGGTGACCCCTATATTTATAGTATTTCTAGAATGATTTTAACCTTTGGATGATAATCTAGATGAGTGGTTGAGGTTAAGTCCAATTTGGGTGATAAATGCAATTATTATTTGGGATAGATTTTGCATTAATTGATCATGGGTTGCATTTTTGATTTTTGCTTGTATTTATGTTAATATTTTCCAAATTTTTGAAAATTGGCCCATGATGTCATGATGAGGACATTTATTAATTTTTTGAATTTGCATAATTAGGAATTTATGCAATTCCCATGGATTTTATAATTAAACATTTGATTTATTTTGATTAACTAATTAATCTTTATCAAATTTTGTGTGATTTATGCAATACCAAAATTTGAGTAACTATTTAACCTAATAAGTTCAAAATGTCACTTATAAAAAAGAAATTTGACTTGGGATGAATTAAGCATGGATAATGATTAGATACAATGTATTACCCCAACCATGGATGTTGTAATGCATTTTTGAATATTCACATCAAGTGTGTGGATGAATTTAGATGTTTCAGTGATTTATGACCTAATTTAAGCATTGTCATAGAAATTTGTTCTAATTACAAATTTGACATGAAAGTGCTGAAAGTGGAGTGTCTACATTTTATTTCTATTTGAAAGGGGGTTGTGAGATAAAAATGAATAAATGGCTTTTCAAAGAATAAAAAGTCGTTAAAATGATTTTAGAATGATGTGTTTATGTTTTATTGATTCTTGTTTAATTTTATAAAAAATAGTCTCATAATGATGCCTCATTTAATGTTTGGGATGCCTAAGATTCCCTCTCAAGGGATTGGATTTTTATGGATAGCCATTGAAAGGAAGCAAATGGTACATTTCACAGTAAAAGAGGTTGAGAAATGGAGAAACTAAAAGAAAATAAGAGGAAAAAATACCATAGAGACACAAACATGCCTTCAAAGAGGAATAATGATGTAATGAGAGGGTAGGAGGGGGCAAAATCTAAATTTAGAGCTATAAACTAACCTCTGGGGGGTGAAAATTGTTCATTTTCACCTTTCCATATTGAAATATTGTGCTATAGATTTCTACATGAGAGATTTGAGTGAAATGATGCACATTCCATGATAGAGACATCTTGGGGAACAAGTTTGAAAATATATATGACCAACTAAGAGTGAACACTCAATAAGTACCTTTGGTTTTTGGAAAATTTCACATTTATTGAATTTACTCCTAGGTAGAAGTAGGAAGTTTAGTGAAATCACTATTTTCAAAATTCCTAAAAATGGTGATATCATACATGAAAATAATTATATTGCTAATAAAATAATGATATTTCCACTAAATCAACAATATCGTGACCAAATCAATAATATCACCAAAATAGGTGGGAAATGCTAAAACAACAAAAACACAAATTTGGGTGGAATTTATGCAAATAATTGGAAAGTGACGAAAGTGGTGATAACACCCTGCCAAATGATGATATCACCTTGGGAAATAATGAGATCACCTTGAGAAATGATGATAATGGAAAAATAACCAAAGAGCCATGAAATAGTGACAACACATTGCTAAACAATGAAATAACCTTGGGAAGTGATGATAATGCCATGTTAAATAGTAATATCACCAAAATTGTTAGAATCACAAAAGTGTCAAATGGACTTAATTAAGAGGAAGTGTTCTTATGATGTGAATCATGAATTTTGTGTCTTAGATAAATATAATGCTTATTTTGATGTTGAGGTATTTATTTTTGATGAGATTTTTGTCAAAGTTAGATATATATTGTTGATGTAGTGTGTTGACATGTTTTTTATTGGTAGGATAAATCTTGGTATTGATCAATTGAAAGTGGCACTCACATGTCTTATGATGGTTGGGACTATGGATGGAAGAGACTTTGAAATTCTTAGAGACACAAAGATTGTGACACGTTGTGTAGATTCTTGTGATATAATTAGATAGAGCATACCTTTCAATGTTAATTGAGTATTGGCACTTAAAGATGAGTACCTTTCACTTGTGTACTGGGAGGCTAAATTGATATTGGAGGATGTTTGGTGGATACTCTAGATTCTGATCTAGGGACCTGCTATTCTCTAGATGTAGTAGGGATATATGGAATTGCTAGAGTACCTAATTGACATCAATCACATCATTACTAAGGATGGAATATTGATATAGATACACTAGAGGACCTAGACTTCTTTAGAAATGGAACACATCCATTGATTGGCATGAAAGTTGTGATTTTGATGAATATTATTAACAACATATTGTAGTTTGATAAGAGTAGTTGATTCTTTCACATAGACCTAGTAGGAGTGATTAGAGACATGATTGACTTGACCACATGATTTTCCTGGGGTGTAGTAGTATTATCCTAATAATATATAGATTTAAACATGATGTCCTATCATTTGGGTAGGAGATTTGGGCCTTATATATTGCTTTAGATTTGAGCCTAACAGCACATTGTAAATAAGTAGATAGTGGGCGAGTAATGACAGTGGGAGTCAGATGATCCATTTGCCTGTGGATGGTGTTTGATAAGAAGAAGATGATGGGGAACATAAGAGATGTGTATTTCTACTGATAGTTGATCAAAAAGATGGTTAATGGAGATTTTATCTAGTGCCCATACATTCATATCCATTTTTTATAGTGAGAGGATGGCTATGTGAATAGTACATGAACACTCCTTATTACATTATAGGTCACCATGACTTCATAGTAGAGTAATATCAACCTGATCATATGTAAAACATGTTTATTAGTAATTAAATGTACATGATGGGCCACATTACTTTACACACATTACACAAGAGATCAACAAGTGTGAGCATCCCATCCCTAGAGAAAAAATAGTTTGGATATTATTTACCTTTTAGTTGGTGTGATGGGATTATGAGGGAGGGATAACAAATGCATGGGTTACTAGCACATATACATCTTGGTGGACAAAATTTAGACTAGTGAGGCTGACAAAGTTGATAACTACAAAGAGTGAATAGTCAAGGCAATGCCAACAAAGATAGGATAGGCCATTTCTTAGACAAGGATAGGGATAGAGGCTAGTTTAGGATACCTTTTAGATATAGGCAACACCAAAATAGGTAGCACAAGTATATTTATAGTATTTGATACCCATCATTATTGAATTAGGGTAAAAAAGTACTAGTAGCAATAGTAATAATAGACACAATAATAATAGTATAAATAATGGGCAGTCCTTAGAGAATGATATGGAGATGGGAGAGGGTCTTGATCTTGATTGAGAGGAGGGACATATAGATTTACATGATACTAAAGTGACCCTTGTTATCATAGGAGGGTAGAGACATGATAGGGAATAGTCTTTAGGCTAGATATAACTATCTCTATTGGGTATATTAGATGCTAATGAAGATATTATAAATAGACTATATAGAGAGATAACAACTAGGGTTATAGAGACCTCAAAGATAGAAGAGGATGTGGCTGGAATACAAAGATGGTTGCTAGGGGATCAAGGGGAGACCACCAGATTGTAGGGTCTCATCATAGAAAGAAACACTAATAATTCCACACTTAAGGTGTAGGTTTCCTAGATGATATCTATTTAGGTTCAACTGACCTTAAAGGATGCAAAAATAGTGATAGCTATAAGTGATTGAGACACAACTTAGGATGATGTATAAAGGATTGACAATGAGTGAGATACAATCATGGATATTTTTGTAGATTAAGGGTTGGATAGAGCACTATCTAATGTGGTACAAACAAAGGATGATGTGATATGTGCCAATGACAAAGCTATATATTATCAAAACTTATATAAGTTGGAATTACCAAAATGTATTAGGGAACCAATATTTAATGAGCATACTTAGAGATTAAGGTCTCTCCATACATACATATCACATCATACTTTATCATCAGAGAGTTTAGTGGCCTAGCCTCCTATGCATATGAGAGTGATGGGTCCACCATAATAGCCACCACCTCATGCTATAGTATAGATATTTTAACATGAGAGTTCACAGAGAACCCCTCTTAGTGATGATCAGAGTCAAATCTAATTTTTTATTGTATCTCTACATTAATTATTATGTGATGTTTATATCTCAATGTATAGTCTTTATTTTGAGATGTACATAGAATTTCATTTTTAATCACATGATGTGTACAAACTCTAGTATTATTTTGATATATATATGATGATACATTTAGTTCATAGTTTTTGAATAATGATATAAATTAGATCTTTTATATTGATGTGGATGTATATTTATTTTCCATGATTATATCTTATTTAATTTACATGATGATGTTGTACTTGATCTAGACATAAAATGTGATTGAATCTGATGATGCTTTAACGTTTGATCATGATGTAAAATGTTTATGACTAGTTTTATATGCTCAATGGTAGATTTGTGTCTTGACTATCATATATATAGCCATATGATTCAATTGATTTTTTTTTATTATGGTAAATGTGATGATGTTTGGATTTTATTTTTTCATATAAGCACATTTTAGCCATATTTTAAGGGGATGATTTATGTTCACGTGATGTTTTATATGGATCTCTCAAGCACTTGATGTTTAATTTTGCACATGATAGTATGCATCATAAGTATAAAATGTGTTATGATAACATTGATTCTAATTACATAAGGACTAATTGAAATATAAATACTAACAACTCAAGATCAAGATAGGAAAAATCAAAGCCTAAGTGTAAAACATCATATAATAAAAAAATATAGACCAAAAGTAGTTCAAATACGAATGTTAACAACTTGAGATTAAGATATGAATAATCAAGACCTAAGTGAAAAATATAATGTACTAAAAAAACAATGCAATAAAGTAAAAACACAAGCAATCAAACATTCTGATCATACATAAAAACACAAGTAAAAAGTAACAATTAAACAAGGAATCATTGTTGTGTGTATGTGATAATAATACATTACTCCTTTATTTTTCTGCTGGGTCTAGGGGATGCCAGATATGATAATGTGATAGAATATACTTGAGGGGAATTAGAGAAGAATGAAGAAGTGGACATAACCCAAGATGCCCCATGAAAATTAATAATGCCTATATAGTCCATGCATGCCTTAAGCTGATGTAGTTCTCTCATAAATGGGAGTGAATAAAAATGATATTAATAAGTAAGATGAAACTATTAGATATGAAATATATAGAAATGACTCATAAACTATGAGAGAGTATATAGAAATAACATGTAAAATGATGAAAACATAAATGATTATAACTCATAAAATGGTGAGAGTGTAAAAGATAATGAATGGGGAAATAAAAATGGGAATGATAGTGGTTGAGCTAACCCAAGATACCCCATGTATCCAAGCATTGCCTACAAAGTCCATATGGACCTTAGACTAATGCTCCCAAATATTAGAGTGTAATGAATGAATGATAATGGTGATGAAAATAATCATGGTAGAATGAAACATACCCACCTAGAACATAGACAAACACCTAAGGGAATGGGGTTATTAGAATTGGCTTGAATGATCATATTTGATTGATTTTTATGGATAAATCTTGATTTAGATAAGATTTATTTCCCACTAGTGAAATTTGAAACAAAAATGGAGTATATCCACATAATACTCAAACAATGCCACCCAAAATAGAACTAAAAAAGAAATCCATTGGTGAACAAGATGACAAACTATGATAAGATTTTGTGGATTTATATCTCTTAGTGGGATTTTTTTAATTTTTTAATTTTTAGGATTTTTTTGAATTTATATTTTTTGGAAATAATTTATACACATGAATATTTTCAAGTAGAATGTAAAGGGGAATATAAACAAAGGTACCAATAATCCTCTAGCAAAGGAATACCAACCTTAGGTATGGGTTCAAGAAACATCTAAACTAGCTATAATGGTACATAGATCCAACATCAAAATGGGAGGTGAAAGGACTAACACTCAACATAAAATTAAGATGCAATGAAAGGACTCCAAAAAAATATTTTGTAGATTTGATGATAATGATCTCCATATTTTATAGGGACTAATTGGAGCATTAAACTATTTTTAAATATCAAAGGTATTTAAATAAAAATAAGATGGATTGAATCAAAATAATGTTCATCTGCATTATTTGGTATCATAGATATAAGTTATCTAAACCTATAAGGGAGAATCCATAACACTACCACTTTAATTTGAAGTAAAGGCTGGTATTTAGATTTTTGGTTGGCATTTACATTCATTAATGTTCATATTTGAGCAAGCTTATTGAATTTAATTCCACATAATTGAACCAAAGACTATTGTTTGGTTAGCGAGTTGTAATAGACATTAAGACTCCATATAACCAAATTTTACAAGATGTCTATTAGTAAATCATCCAATTCACCCTCTAACTTAGTGCCCAACTGGACATATCATCATCACAGGTCATCTCAGGATGTTGGAAAAATGTTTGGAGAACATTAAATTACTTGGACTAAGATGAACATTTGATATCAAAGGCACTCAATATATACCAAACCTCCAACACGATGTCAAAACCAATAATAGTGTGATATTCTTAGCCAACATTTGTCCTTTATTCCCTATAAATTTAAATAGATAACATGCTAGCAAAGGCTTTCTCAAATCTATAGTTTAAAATCCAGGTTGGTGGTTTATTTTATTTTGTTTATAAAGCAGGTATTTCACTTTATAAGCCTTAGAATTGAGAAAGGCACCCTATTAGCCTTTATTTTTCTAAAACTATACCTTAATACTTCAAAACCACCTTCAAAAATCATTCTTTATGACAAAATTTGTCAATACCACCTATATTTTCTCAAAACCACCTATAAATTAAGTCCTTTGCTACAATTTTTTTTAATATAAAAAACTACTTATTTGATAAATCATTGGTATTCTTAGGAAGGATGATTTTAATTTTAAAAAAATTAAAATTTCAGCCTTAAAATGTAATTTTTATCTTATGTGAACTTGTACTTATGCATAGGCAAGTTGGTAAAGTGTCTTTTTAGTAGAAAGGAGGTGAGAGGTTCAAATCCCTCCAAAAAGAACTTTTATAGGAGTTTTATTTTTTTGCTAAATTTGGTAGTCCCACCAAATGTAGTTGTAGCTAACTAATTTAGTAGATAAACTCACAGAAAAAATTTAAAAATAAATTGCAAAAGAGGCCAAAGAGCCCAAAAATAAAATAAATTTAAAAACTTCATTTTTTTTTCAGAAAAAGTGTGCAATTTCATTTGTATTATATTGTATATTTCAATTAAATTTTATTTTCAACATTGTATTATAGTTGCATAAAATCATGAGTTTTAAACTCAAACACAATGTTTGGTATAAGATATGCCTCTGACTCAAATTTATGGGTAAATCCACCGTGATTGAGTTACTACATGCATAACCTAATATAGTTACAATAATGACATCTAAGCATCGACCCTATAAAGCATTGGGGATAAATAAGGCACATGCACTCATAGCAATCCCTATATTACTTGTTTATTACAATTAAAAGGTGTAAATCTTAAAGGTGGAATTTCTAAGTATATAAAGAAGATGCACTCATGTATAATGACTTTCATCTCAGTAGGTGCTAATGATTAGATTAATCCCTTTCAATAATGTATAGGTACCATGTACCAAAATATTTCACATACCAACATGTATATATAAAGGACAAGCTTATTCCCCATATCGATGGGTATATAGGAAGTGATCATATATAAAAATGTATTGTATATCGGTCTGATAGTATCTATAAAGGGAAACTTAAATACATGAAGTGATGAGGATCCATTCCATCACTTTTAGTCTTGATCATAGCTAAACAAGTACCAAAATTCTTTTTGCTAGATTTTTAGTTACTCAAAGGTGACAACTACTCTACTTGGAAGATAAAGATCAAAACCCAACTTGAATTTAAGGAAATTTAGCCTATTGTAGATGGATCCTACAACCAACATGTAACTAATATTGACCAACTATGTAAATATGACAAAGCTAATTGAAAGGTGAAATTAATAATAATGTTTGAGGTATCAATTGAAGTGAAACCACACATTCATGAAGCCAAAAATACCAAGGAAGCTTAGGAAAAACTAAAAACAATATGTGAGGCCAAAAATGAGATCATTATTTTTCACCTACATAATCAAATTCACTCTCTAAAATTGATGTCAAGTGAAAAAGTAGAGGCCTTTTTTAGGTGTGTTACAATATTAAGGGTATCATTGTAACCTTTGGGTGAGATAATTTTAGATGATTCTCTTATACCCATTGTCTTGATTACTTTGCCACCTTCATATAGGATTGTTATGACCATCTTGACTATACTAGAATAAAAACCAACTTTTTAAAACTAATCAATATATTGAAACAAGAAGAGTCATTCAATACTCAATAAGAAGGAGAGGAACATGTTATCACTTCACTGAAAGGTAAGAAATCCAACAAGTCTTCAAATCCATCATCAAAATAGAATCTTTGGCAAAATCCACAAGGGGTAAATCATAAAAAAAATGTCTCATTTATGGTTGTAAGGGACATGAACTCAAATATTTTTGGTATAATACATTCCAAAATGAATCTTCTAGTGACTACAAGCCCACTACCCAAAAATCATCCCCATCAACTCAAAGTAAACCATAGGGATGAAATAAAGGAATTTGGTGGGAGAAATCCAAGAAATAAGGTAACATTTTTGAATAGGAAGATAATGATGAAGATGAAGACTTCTTGTACTCTACCAATTTCCATAAAGAATCCACATTGCAAAGTGACATATGGTATGTTGACTCAGGTGCAACTTAACATATGTTAGGAAGGAAAGGTTGGTTTTTCACTTTAAAGGACACACCCAGCAAAAATTATGTCTCTTTGAGTGATGATACCTCATATAGAATGCAAGGGATTGTCAACATTGCTTTGCTTCTAGGCACATAAATCTGTAAAATCATAGATGTAATATATATACATAACTTAACCAAGAATCTCTTGTTAATCAGTTAACTTTAGGATCACAATCTCAAAATTTATTTCGATTGTAAAGGTGGAAATAAAATGTGTTTGATTTGAGATAAATCCATAAACTTAAAAATTATTAAATGAGCAACCAATGTGAGCCAAATGTTTTGTCTTGACTTCATGTAGAAAAATAATCAATAGCTTGTGGCAAAGGACACATGGCATAATTATGGCATAGATGATTTGGTCACATCAATTTTAGATATCTCAACACACTCCCCCATTATAACATGGTAAGAGGATTTACACCTCTAAAAAAGGGTACAAATAAATGTCAAAATTATTTAGCATTCAAACAACATAGAGTTCCATTTTATAAAAGTACATATTTGGCCCATGGAAAAATTGATCTGATGCATACCGATCTGTGTGGATTGATGACACCTAGTCACATTGGGTTTAAGTACTTCATGCTATTTGTTTATGATTTTTATAGAAACATGTGGGTATACTATCTCAAAATAAAGAGTCAAGCCTTTGAAACTTTCAAAAAATTCAAATTTGTTGTTGAAAGATAGACTCATCATAAAATCAAAACTCTCCATCTTAGATCATGGGGGGAAATCACCATTAATGCATTCAAACTATTTTTTCAAGAAAATACTATTCATCGTAAAATGGCACCTCCACATACACCACAACAAAATGTTGTTTTTGAAAGGAAGAATCATACTATCATGGAAATGATATGGTGTATGCTACATTATTCAAGCTTGATAAAGGAATTTTGGGTAGAATCAGTCAAAACTACATTATATCTTCTTAATAGAGTTCCCATTACAAATCTTGATGGGGTAGCACCATAAGAATCATGGTCAGGGAAAATCCATCTATAAAACATCTTCAAGTTTTTGGATGCAAGGAAAGTATGCACATTCCCAAAAAGGAGAGGAATAAACTTGATATGAAATAAAAAAGTATGTATTGTTAAGGTATAATGAAGAATCACTTGACTATAGACTTATGGATCCAAAAACTAGGCAAATTTACACTAGTAGGGATGTTGAGTTTTTTTTAAATGCAGTAAAAGCTCTTTCTATAGGCTCACTTGGTAAACCAATTAGTCCCTTACAAAATGTAAAATATGGTAATTCCCTATAAGAAGATAGTGATGGTGATTAAAATAATTATGTAGCTAAACCACCCATATGTACCACTTAATGTATGTCTAAATGGTATAAAAGTACACTAAGAGATGCTAAACTAGATGGTGTCCCAAACATATCCACCATTGGAACAAGGACTAATAGTTTGAGGAGAGGTCAATTTGGCCTTAATGAGTATAATTATTGAATTTATTGAGCCCTCTATAGTTCAGGAAGCACTATAATCAAAACCTTAAAAAGATGCCATGGATACAGAATATAATTCACTAATGAAGAATAAAACATGACAACTTATAGACCTTATACCAAGGAAGAAGCCAATTGGATGAAAATGGATTTTCAAGTTAAATTATAATCTAAATGGAGGTCTTGACAAGCATAAGAAAAATTTGATTGTAAAGGTGTATGATAGAAAAGAAGGCATTGAATAAGAGGAGACTTTTAATCCTATAGTTAAGATCAAAACTATCAAAATTATTTTTGATCTAGGTGTATAGTTTGGTTGGAAAATCCATAAAATAGACATAAAAAGTGCCTTTATTAATGAATAATTCTACATAACTGAATAAGAAGGTTTTGTCATAATAAGAAAAGAAGATAAAGTTTATAAACTAGTAAAATCATTGTATGGTCTTAAATAGTCTCTCAAAGCATGGTATATCAAAATTAATGAGAATTTATTGAAACATGGATTCCAAAGGAGTCCATATGATCTCAATCTCTATCTCAAACAACAAGTGGGAGAGATGGTAATCATAGTTGTGTTTATCAATGATCTCATCATCACTAAAAGTTCATTGAAGATGATTGAGTCAACAAAAAAAATCTAAATTGATCATTTCACATGACATATCATGGACTTCTACATTATTATCTTGGTTTGGAAGTTTGGCAGAGATAAAATCAAATCTTTGTATCTCAACTAAAATATTCTAGGATAATGCTCAAGAAGTTTTGCATGATGTATTGCAAGCCAATTTCCATACTTATTAAGATAAAACTTTAGTTGTCTCAAACAAATTCATCAACACAGGTAAATGCAACTTTATATCAATAGTTGATAGGGAGTCTCATTTATTTGACTTATATTAGGCCAAGCATCAACTATGTTGTCATTTATCTCTCATGGTTCATGAAATTTCCCAAGGTTAGTCATTGGAAAGTAGCAAAATGAGTGTTGATATACATTAGAGTAACCATAGATTTTGGCCTAGAATACAAGAAGAGCGATAATTTTTTTGACTAGATATTTGGATTCAGATAATGTAGGGAACATTGATGACAAAAAATATACTTTAGGGTTTATATTATTTTTAGGATCTATATTGATATCATGGGGGGAGCCACACAAAATTGTGCTTCAAGGTCCTCCATTGAATCAAAATATCATGTAGTAGGAGGAGTTATCTCTGAAGCAAGTTGGCTCAGACATATACTTGAAGGATTTGGAATAAGGCAAAATCATCCAACAATCCTTTATGTAGATAATGAAGGAGTAATGAAGATTTTTTGTAATCCTATATTTCATGAATACACCAAACACATAGAGTTTCAAGTGCAATTCATTTGTGAACATGTTTAGAATAACAACATCTAGCTCCAATATTGCCTGAAAGATCAAACAACATGCAAATGTTTTCACTAAAGTAATTACATGGGAAAAATTTGAGGCATTCAATTAATTTCTCTCATGTTCATTTAAGACAATTTTGAATTAAGGGGGGAATATTAGGGTGATCAACTCACCATTAGCAAAAAAATGTAAATGAGTAATGATTTATTACTCAAATAAGGTAGGTTAAATAATTAGTTTGTAGAACCTTCGATATATATTTCAAATAAATCATATTTCAACTCTTGAAACATATTTGGGAGATTAGAGGATAATAATCTCCCTATTTTATATGGACTAATTCAAGCATTAAACTATGTATAAATATCAGAGGTATTCAAATAAAAATCAAATGGATTGAATCAAAATAATGTTCACTCACATTAGCTTACTAGTAATGTAGGTGAGAGGGATCGTGTCAACCCACTTAGTGAGATACTCAATGGAAATCATGGTATGCTTATGTCCTATTTCAAGGAGTTTTTTGGAAATGAACATTATGATTATATGGGCCCCATAAATCCCTTCATGCATGTTTTTATGCATTAATTCAAATTCACCTGAGTTTAAACATAAAATTAGCATCTCATCATAGCCTTTATGATAGAGTGTACCATCGAGTAAAGTGTAACAAGGTGTGTTATGAATACAATAATTTTTTTGGTTGAATGATAGTTCAATAGGAAGAATGTGGTCTCAGAGGTAGGTGTATACATATTAGTACCAATAGGAATTAGGAGCATCAATATCACATTCAATTTCAGTGTTGGGATAATGGTAAGTTGGCATGAAAATATTTTAAATAAGAAATTGATATTCACGAACATTGGAAGATATTTATATTAGTGACCCAATGGTTTCTATGGCATCAACCGATCTATTATTGGCTCTTGGTATTTTGTCAAATTAGATACATTTAAGGTTTTGTTTGAGGCTATCAACCATGCCTTTGTAGGGTAAGTTTTTCTTGTCTGTGGTTTGATATTGTTCTATAAATTTATTAATAATAAATTATGAATATTTGTAGATAACTAACTATTGAATGTTCCACTGTATTACAAGGTGAAGCCTTGCAATGAGTGATTCATATTCTACAATATTATTGGTACATGGAAAATTAATTTGAAACACCTTGGGAATGATATCCCCCTATGGCTTAATAAATAATATACATGTTCCAAAACCATGAGATGTGAAGGAACCATCAAAGTATAGATTCATTTGACATAAATCTTGAAGAGTGAAGATACATTCATCAGGGAAATAAATATTCAAAGGATGGGTATCTAATAAAGGTGCCTCGATAAGTCAATCTATAAGTAATTTAATTTTGATGTTCTTCTAATTAGTATATTTTATTTATAATTAATTTAATATAATAATCCATTTAGCCATACAATCTGTCAATGTTGATTTAGAAATAAGATAGTTGGGAAGATCAATTTTTTTAATTATGAGGGTATTGTAATTCAACTTATAGTGATGAAGCTTCTGTGATGTAAATACCATTACTAAACATGCATTTTCAATTGGTGTATATTGTGATCATAAGAAACCAATGTCCTAATCAAATGATATACTACATGTTTCTTACCTTGGTCATCATGTTGGGCCAAAAGTTCCCTTAAGGCATGTTTAGTCATTAAAATATAAAGTAATAGGTTTTTCCAGGCATTGGTGGGGCTAATATTGGTGGGATTTCCAAATAGGATTTTAACTTCTCAAATACCTATTGATAATCAGAATTCCATTAAAAGGTAGTGCCCTTATTTAAGATATGAGTGAACAGATGGTAGCGATCAACAAGCTACATAATGAATCAATGAATTGATTGGATTTTTCCATATAAACTATAGAGATGTTTCAAATTATAAGGGAGAGGCATTTTTGGGATGGCCTTCACCTTGGATGGATCGACTTTAATTACTTTGGTGAAAATAATGAAACATATAAATTTTCTTGATGTGACTTTGAAGATACATTTATTTGGGTTAAGGAACACATTATATTCATGAAGTATCTCAAATATTCTCCATAGAACTTTTAGATGTCTTTCCCTCATTCTTGACTTTTATAAGATGTTATCAACATAGTATTCAACAATATCATGCATCACATCATAAAATATGACAATCATTGCATGTTGATGGGTAAAACCAACATTTTTGAAGCCAAATGACATGACTTGATAAAATAATGTTTCCCATAGAGTGGTGAATATTATTTTGTGTTGACCCTATGGCACTATTTTGATTTGATTGTATTATGAAACACCATCCACGAGGGATAGTATTTTTTATCCTATTGTTGAATATAAAATCATGTTAGTATTAGGTAAGATAAATTCATAATTGGTAAATTCTTTGTTGATATTCCTAAACTGAGTGCATAAATGAATACCTTCAAGTTTTTACTAAATGGATCAATGTTGGATATATATTTTGAGTAATTAATTAGCCAAATGAATTTGACCCCCAATAATTTTCCTATTCTTTCTTAACTAATATAGCAATGTGCATATGCATTTTCCATAATTTTTATTTAATGGGCTTGGCATCCAATTGTAAAACATGATGATTTATGACTAAATATGGATCCAACCTAAGCATACCAATAGAAGACCATGTGAATATGCCAATGAAATATTTAAGAATGATAATGATAAATTCACATTCTTCTATAATGAGGGATGAACTAAACTTAATAATTTTGGATTCAACTATTGTGCCAATGTTGACCTAAGTGGTGTCTTCTACTAGTAGTGTACAACCATATTTTATTATAGTTAGAACTAAGGGAAAGTGATATTCTTCATCTAATTATGGGCCATCAGACCCATATATGTAAGAAGAATCTAAATCACTTATGTCAACTAATGCCCATTCAATAAATATTTCTAAGAAATATTGAACCAATTACTCAAAGACTCATTACTCTTCTACACTAATAATTGATCTAAATGCAAGATGTGGACATGTAGGACTTTGAGATCCCAAAGGAGGAAAGTGAAATTCCCCATCCATTGGTGCCTGAAATAGGTTCTCACCAATGGAATCATATTTTTATTTACTTTTTATCTAGTATAAAAAGTGCCTCAAAGAGGTTTTTACTAATGGATCTCAATATTTATTTTATATTTTATTTTGACCAAGGAAGTTCACTTGCTCTCCAGAGTAGGTAGAAAGGTCTAGTATGATTTAAAAGCCTTCTTTGTGGTCTATAATTGGTAGATCATCTTTAAATCTAAGGAAATAATAAAGTGTATCTTCATTTTGAAAATCATCTAATGGTATAATATGATCTTGTTGGCCCCAATTTATTAGTTTAGGGTAATGAAGGGAATGGGGGGAATTAGAAGAGAATGTGATAGTAAGAATGAGATTAGTATAAAGTAGGTAAATGTATCAGTGAGATCATTATTAAAAATATACTAGGACTTTGTATCAATTTTGGGATCACCTTGGTTAGACACTAAAGTTGTGTCACTCTCAAGATCTAAGGGGTCATCACTAGGAATGTTGTATCTAATACCTCAAGTAATTTTGTGTTTAATTATTAACATTAGCTCAAGAATACCCTATTTTTTTGGACCCAATCCCTTTCCTTTGTAACTTTTTGATGTTACATGATCTAGGTAGAAACAGGATATTCCACACTCTGATAATAAGAGGTAAAATGTGAAGTCCTCTTGGTAAGTCAATATTAGGGATATGAGAGTGGATGGATTCATCTAAATGAACACAATAGTTAGGGGATCCAAAATTTGAAGTTACAATTCAATATTAATTACTTTCCTTTATAGGAATGGGTATTTCAACCTCCTATGTGATAATATATTAATTGGGATCCTTACATGCTATATAAAATGGTAGTATAACCCATTTACTTGGGAAGATGGCACATGAAAAAGAGCAGGACAAGGAGTAGGATAAGGATGGAGTGAAGGAGAAGGAGGGAATGAAGATGAAAGAGTAGAAGGGATATTTATGTGAGAAACCTAGGGTAGTAGGCTTTGAGCAAGGAGAGGATCAAGTGAAAAATTTAAGTTTTGCTAATGTGAAAGGAAAAATTAGAGGTAATCATGGGAAAAAATATCGAAGGAAGGTTTTGGAAGATACGATTAAGGATGAAAGAGAATGGTGGGAGGAAAAAGTGAAAGTAAGTAGAATCAAGGCTAGTTGGAAAGGAAAGATGGTAAGAGGGCATCATCATACTCTTAAAAAACATAAGGCGATCAATCAACAATCAAATACTTTCCCATAGCTTCAATGATAAAAATATATGATTTTATAAAGAAAGAATCCATTTCAATTATATATTTAGTCCAAAAAAAATAGATGAATTTTGAAAATAATAAGGTGTTGGCTATTTTAGAGGTTGAGGCCCAAGATACCATTAGTTTTGATAAGGAAGAATCAGATGATGAAGTATAATCAGATGAAGACTCTGAAGGGGATCTAAATTCAAAATAAATTCTATCCATCTCTCAATGTCAAAGTAATATTTAAAATATAAATTAGGGACCCAAGCATGTTTGATGTGGAGAAAATAAAAAAAGATCATACTAAAAGAGAAACTTTAACATGAAGATAGGGACCCTAGAGAACTTTGTGGATGTTGTAAAGCGAGGGGTAGAAATCCATCCTCAAAAGTTATGAAGTTAATTTATTGGAATGTAAAGGGTCTTAATGCCCCAAAAAAATATGCTTGTTAAAGCATCTAATCAATGTTGAAAACCAAATATTTTATTGCTTCAAGAAACCAAACTTAATAAGGAATAAGTAACAAGTTTTTTGAGTTAGCTTAGGCAGTTTTGGAAGGGTGTCTTTGTGGAGGTAGGTGGAGTGTCAGGGGGTTTAAATGTTTTTTGGTCACCATTTTCCTCCAAATAAAAATTGTTAGCCCCCAGGAAAAATTGACAAGTGGGCAAAATCATTAGTTTCAATTCATATTTATAGTTTGTGTTGGTCAATATCTATGGACCCCACGGAGTTCTACTAAAATATACCTTATGAGAAGACATATCATCTTACCTAAAATAATTTTGAATGGAAACATTAATGTTAGAAGATGATTTTAATGCCATCTCAAGTTTTAAGGATTAAAAAGCTGTTGTGTTTTTTGACTCTTAGGTAATTCAATATTTTGCCAAGTTAATTGAAAAAAATGATCTAGAAGATTTTTCTCCCAATTTGGGTTGGTTTATTTGGAACAATAGGAATTTGGGAAAGGATAATATTTTGGAGTGGCTGGATAGGTTTTTGACTTCTCCTAATTGGAAACAAAGTAACATAAAATTAGATTGTTGGGTTTCTCAGTTTGTAGGTTTAGACCATCAATCGATTATTTTAAAAATCGATTTTGATTCCCCTCCAAAAAGATGTCTATTCAAATTTTAACTAATGTGGTTATGTGATCCTTCTAATTTTGATTTAGTTAAATATCGATGGTTTCAATGCCTAGAATTTCATGGATCCAAGATGGTTCAAATGTTTAAGAGATTAAAATTTGTGAAAGAAAAACTAAAATTTCAAGAAAAAATAAGGATTGAAGAAGATTTGAATAAGTTGAATGATATCATTTTTTAAAAAGGGATGGATGTAGAAGCTTATCATTAGGATAAATCTCTAATAGGTGAATATGAGCAAATTATCTATAAGGAAGAAATCTTTTGGAAACAAAAATTAAGAGAAAATTGGCTTAAAGAAGGGGACCTAAATTCATCTTTTTTTCATCAATCGATTAAATCAAAAAGGAAGGTGACCAGAATAGCTCATATCCTTTCCAAATAAGGGGTGGTGTTAGAAACCCCTGAAGAGATTTGGTTGGAAGAAATTCAATTCTTCCAAAGTTTGGTAAATTATGAAATTTTCTCAAACCTGAGAGCTCAAAATGAATTTCTTCAATTCATCCCAGAAGTAGTTTCCAAAGAAATGAATGATAAGTTGATGACTCCTTTTTCTTTGGAAGAAATCATAAGGGTGGTATTTTCTATAGCTAGAGATAAAGCTCTTGGTCTAGATGGTTTTATTGTAGTCTTTTTTTTCATTTCTTGGATGTGGTGGGAATTGGTGTTTAAGAGATGGTAGAAGAATATTAGAAGAAGAAAAAATTGAAACTTGAGCTAAATATGACATTTATTTCATTATTCCTGAAAGGTGAATCACAATCTTCCTTCTTGGACTTTAGACCAATTACCTTGTGTAACATAGTTTATAAGATAATTTATAAAACAATTGCTAAGAGAATGAAACCTTTTTTTGGATAAGTTAATTTATGGATAGCAAGTGGTTTTTGTGCCAATAATAAGTATTCAATAAGGTATAATTATGGCACTTGAAATAATGTACTGTCTATATCACAATCATCAAAAAGGTATGATGATAAAATTGGATATAATCAAAGCATATGACAGAGTAAATTAGAGATTTTTGTTAAAGTTCAGATTTTGTAATGATTAGTATGAATGGGTTTTTAGCTATGTCTCAAATCCAAAATTCTCAGTGCTAGTAAATGATATCCTCTCTATTTTTTTCTCTATCATCAGAGGTTTGAGGCAAGGGGATCCTTTATCTCCCTTTCTCTTCATAATCATGGGAGAAGCCTTGGGAAGAGTGGTTCAAGAAATGTAGGTTTGAGATAGGCTTCATGGCTTACAAATTATTGATAATTATGATACAACACATCATCAATTTACAGATGATACTTTTCTTTTTAGAAAAGTAATGATAGCAGAAGCTCTAGAGTTAAAAAATAATTTTGAGAAGTTATGAAGAAGCTTCTGGACAAAGAGTTAATTAAGGTAAGTTTGAAATTTATTTTTTGAATTGTTGTCATAGGATTGAAATAAATCTAAATAATATTCTAAGTTTTAAAATTGGGAAGCTTCCAATCAAATATCTAGGGGTTCCTTTATTCAAAGGGACTAGATCCTCAGAAATCTAGAAAAAATTATTAAAAATATTTAAGGCCCTTTTGAGTCCTTGAAAAGGACGCTAGATTTCCTTGGCAGGTAGAATAACTCTTATCAAAGTAGTTCTTAGTTCTCTCCTAACATATTTTTTCTTGGTTATTAACCCTCTAGAAAGGGTAATGAACTCCATGGATAAAATCATGAAAGACTTTTTGTGGCAAGGATGTGGATAATAAAGGAAAATTCCATTGATGAAATGGGAGCATGTTTGCAAAATCAAAAAGAAAGGAGGAGTAGGTATCACATATATTCATCATCATAATATAGTGCTGGGAGCCAAGTTGGTCTAGAAAATGGTGTCCAAGTTAGATAGATTATGGTGCAAACTTCTCAGAGAAAAGTATCTAGATTTAGATGCTCCAAAAAGAATGGTTTCAATCATGAATCCTCCTAGAGGGTCTCATGTGTGGAACTTAATGCTGAACTGTAGATCAGTCATTTCTCAACTTGTTTCTTGGACTATTAATAATGGTAGAAAGGTAGATTTTTGGAATGATTCTTATAATGGTCATCACCCTTTAGTGGATGAGTTTGTAGATAGTCAGATAAAACTTCTTTTGGATAACATTTGGGGCATAAAAGTGAGTGATTATATGAATTCATATTTTCTTTAAAGAAGAGTGGATTGCAGGTGGAAAAGTTTTCAAGACCTTGTTCCTCAACAAGAGGTTCTTACTTTGAAAGCTTATCTCAGGAATTTTTTTTTTTTTTTTGAAAAACTAGGATGATCAACTACATTGGATTGGGGTAAAAACAAGTTTATATTCGATCCATTTAGGATATCAAATGGTAGAAGCAAAAGATG
The DNA here is from genome assembly GCA_037957365.1 of Torreya grandis. Lineage (NCBI taxonomy): Eukaryota > Viridiplantae > Streptophyta > Pinopsida > Cupressales > Taxaceae > Torreya > Torreya grandis. The sequence goes on from JARHVA010000923.1 coordinate 3,983,345, forward strand.
ACTCTTTAAGTTGGGCAAGTTTCTTTTGTTAGAGTAAAGAAGGTTTATAGAAAGTAGGTAATTTTACCTGATTGGCAGTTCATGGCCATATTCTAACCCAATATCGACTAAATAAAATTGGGTTTATGGGACCTTATAGATGTTGCTTGTGTGAAAGAGGAAGAATCTATAGATCATCTACTATATAATTATTCTTTTGATTATTGGTGCTAGGTATGGTTGTGTAATAAATTCAATTGGTCTTGAGATTGGCCAAAGACACTCCTTTAATATTTTGCTTCTTGCTTGATGGGGAATGTGATTTTTTTTTTATTTTGCCTATGGAGAAGAAAGCCATCCATCCTAATATAGATAGTTTGGAAATAAAGGAATGCTCAAATTTTTTCAAATAAATCATCCCCTTTATATGTGGTTCTAAAAGAAATTAAAATCTTCATCTCACAAGTGGTTTCTTCACACTTTAAAATAAAAAAGGTATGTTAACACAATCAGACATGAAAACATATGGAAATTGGAAACATATTAAACACCCTCCCATTAAGGAGTCAATGGTAAATAAGCAAGAAAAAAAGTATAAAAAAGGCAATTAGGAAACCACCTAAACCTGGTTGGTTTAAATTGAAATTTGATAGGGCTTGTAGAGGTAATCTAGGGGCATTTAGTGTAGGGTGTGGGATAAAAGATTGTAGTGGCTCTCTAATCAGAGACTTATCTTAGAGGCTTCTAGATGGGAATAATAATGAAGTAGAGGCTCATGCTTTGAATATTAGGGTAGAGATGTCTATAGAATGTGGCATAACCACCCTAGAAATTGAAGGTGACTCTCAAGTTGTGATTCAAGCATTAATTAATTAGAGGGATTTTTTTTAGAAAATTGCTAATATTTTAGATAGGAAGGTGATATCCAATTCTTTTGATGATGTGCCCACATGATTGAGTATCATTGATATTTGATGGTGGAGGTAACCTAATTAACAAGTGAAAATACTTGCCTTAATTTCATATTATGGCCTCCGTAATATTTTTAGAATGCACATTGATTGTTTGGGATTGATTTACGAATGTAATGATCGTGAGGTGGCTTTCTTTTAGGGTCAAGAAATTGGCATGGGGATTATTTTTCATGCTATTTTTGATGAGATGGATCAATTCTAGGTGGAATCAGTAGGGTGGCCATTGGTTTTCGACAAACTCAATAATAGGGAAATGGGGTTTGCAGGCTTGGTATCTTGGATGCATATTTTTAATGTCTTCTAGATTTGGATAGTAGAGGTAGTGGAAACCATCAAATAGGTTTTGGGGTTGGCTATGTTGGTAGCAAGAAATCGAGTAAGAGTCAATTTTAACTTGGCTTCACTCTTTAAAAGTAATATTTTTTTGGTTATGCCTAATACAGATTAGGTTTAAGGGTTAGTGGAATATTTCATTTGGATGGAATATAGATAAGGTCTCCTGTCTGAGATTAAAACTCTCCATCTTATCTATCTCCCACTCTCCCTTTCTCTAGTAGGGACACATTGGGTTTCATTCCCTTATCTATATTTTGTGATTTAGAATTAAGGTTTTTGGTATTGGTAAATTTTGTGTAAGAGGTAGATGAGGTGTGTGCAGATAAATAGAAAGAGGTAGGGAACAAGGTTATATGCATGCCCAAAGTCCAAGATTTGCTATAACCCATTCTAGGCCTGGAAGATTGGTGGGTGTTAAAAAGGAAACTAGAATGTGTTAAGGCAATCAAATGGTTAACTAAGGGAGTGGCATAGGGGGTTTTCAAGGCTCCCCCATAGTGGAGAGGGAAATTTTTTTTGTTGAAGGACTTAGTAATCTCAAAAAGATAACTGGTCTTCTTCAATATGAAGGATGTTGATGGAGTATAACATGGGAAGGTGGTCACATTGGTTGGAACTATTTTTGATGTAAAAGCATAAATGTTTTGTGTAGCTGGTCTCAAAAAGACTGGTAATCCAAGCAAGTTGGGTGGATTTTTGCCTAGTAATGGTAAACTAGTAGAGTTAGTTATTTTAGAATGAATATGTTAAGTCTTTTTTTGGTTCTTTTGGGATAGACTGTAGTGTTATTAATTGTTAAAGTGTCAACAGACATTTTTTGATGAATAGCGACTGTTGGTTAATCTAAAATATGAATCAATCTGATTTTGGTTTGATCAAATTGCTTTGACATTTTTTAATGTTAAGCTAGACCACATTTTTAGTTTTTTTAATCTCATATGTTATAAGGGAAAGATATCCATAAATTCTCTAGCATAGAAAAAAAAGAGGTAAAATCATCATCATTATATAGCCATAAATTGTCATAGTTGCTAATCTATTTTGGAGTTGGTGAACTCTTTTTGATAAATAGAGGAAATCCATTGGAATGAGAATAAATGTAAATATATGCCATTCCATCTTGGGCCTACCATGATATTTGGGAGATTTGGGAAATTCAACAATGTGGAAGGCCTGCCAATACCTTGGTCTTCAATAGTAGAGTGGGAAGAAATTTGGGGAGGCAGATTAGTAGAATTAGAAAGGAGATCACTTGGGTCACTGCAATTTAATTTTAGAGATTTAAATTTTTTACTATTTTCATTTTTAGGTGAATTCTTCTTTCTAGGACAATAAACATGTTGACCATATTCCACTTTAAAATGTTTTCAATATTGATCTGGCTATAAATCATTGGGAATAGTAACCTCCACTCCAAAATGGGGAATTTTTAATTATTGGTGTAATGTGGAAGGGATAACATACACTTCATAGATCTAAAGATGTTCAAGAATCAATTTATAAGGTGATTCAATGTTTATGACATGGTAGAGGGTATTAGGGTGATAGGCCCAACAAAAACAAGTAACCAAATAATGCCTTATGTGTCTATTTTTACATTATCATACATTTTGATAGTAATGGGGTCTGGATGAAAAAATATAAAAGTATGCCCTAAATTTTTTATCAATTTCAATGAGGTTATCTTTAGGCCCAAACCATTGTCTATGAGAATCCACTTAAGCTCATGGCGGGAAATGATGGCTTCAATGTGAAAATGGTTATTGTGTAGGGGACCAAGGGATGACATGTCACTTTAGTCAAATGTAAGTTGTTGACATGGGGATAAATACCCCACAAGTGTTTGGAATGTGGTAGGATTAATTCCATTTATAACGTTGGATTGGCATATAAGGTCATACAATATTTTTTTTATGGACTTTAGATCTATGCAAGAGATATACAGTAGAAATCTATGTTGGTGTCTTGTTTAATTATTCCACAAGATCATATGGATTTTCAATGAAAGGATATGTCTTAGAATTTGAAGGAAAGGTGTTTTAAGTGGATTATTATTGAAAGGAGGTGAAGGATCTTGAACCATAACCTTTGGATGTTAAGTTGAGACAAGGCAATTTTACATTGGCAAAGGATTACTTGAATTAGGAGGCATAAGACCTAGAATAATGACCCATAGATGTTAAGGGAAAATAATGTTATTACATGAAAAAAAATGGCCACTAGGATATGAATGGGGGAGGGGGGGATATAATCAAATGGGTTAACACTATGAGGTGTGTTGTAAGTTTGACGAGGATTAATTTCAATTATGTTTACATGGTTATTAGTAATATGACCTAAAACATTATTGTAATTATATGGGACATCATGGTAGCTAATTTGATTGGATTGAGAATCTTGACCTTGATTATAGTTTCCATGATTATGACTTTGATTTTGATTATAGGGTTGGCATTGATTATCAGAGTTATGGTTCAAAATTGGTCCTTGTAAATACTCATGTATTTTGATTGGAAGTAAAAGAAATATTATTCAACTCGATGTCACCATGATCAATAAGATATTGAATTAAGTGCTTTAATTACACGCACTTGTGAATTTCATGCCATTTGACATTATGGTAATCACAATATTCATTATCTCTATATCATTGAGGTTTTGATTGGTCTTCTAGAAAAAGTTTTGCATTTGGCCAAATGACCATATCAGTCACAACTAATTTTTAAAACATTACCTCAATAGGTTCACAAGACCACTAAGGAATTTATTTTGATATTTATTCCTTCATGGACGTGGTATTTTTAATGTAATGGATGGAGCACGTGGAATATTTTTGACAGGCAGTGATTGTACTATTTGCATATGTGTCATGATTTTGTTACTCCATTACCTTTTACATTCTTGTTTCTATTAAAACATTTGGCCTTCTTTGAGGTAATTTCATGTGCTTATGCTAGAGGTTTAGCTTGCACCTAATTTTGAAAATAAATATTGACTAAGCCTTTGTCTATAAGTGCATTTGTAATTTTTACTCCTTTATCTATAATATTCTGAAATGTATCAACACAATGAAGTCTCAGGTTATGATCTACCACTAAATTGAGATTATAAGTGAATATATTTACTAGTTTCTTATCCAGAATATTATGAAGAAAGTGGATAGCCAAATTTCACCATAAGTTTGGGTAAGTAGAAAATTTTTCCCCACCATGTTGTTTGGAACTACATAGTCAACCATGGTCAACTCATGCTCTATGTTATAGGATAAGTTCTTTACAAAATTTATAGACAAGTCATCAAAGGTGGTGATAGATCCTTTTAGTAAGTGAAGAAACCATTCTAAGGCTTGCCCACATAATTTACAGGCAAATAAATGAAGTAAATAAATGTCACTATAGGCTACATCCTGACATGCTAAAAAAAATTATTTCAGGTGCTCTTTAGGATCACCCCTTCCCTTATATTTGTCAAATTTGGGTGCCTCAAAGTGATAGGGGAAAGGTACGTGAATAAAACTCATGTCAAATAAGTATGGGTATATTTCATCAAATTTGTATTTTTTAACCCTAATTTCTTGCTTGGAGCCCCCCCCCCCCCCCGAAAAACATCATTTATCTCTTGAAATTCTTGGAGAGTGGGATCATTATATGATGGAGGAAACATATTTTACTAAATTTTTAGAGGGGGATTAGCTTGATTTGAATAAATAGTTATAATAGAGATAAAATAAGTTGGAATGGATACCCTTTGGGTTGAGATATTAGGGTTATTCACCATATAACCTAGATTATACTATTGATAGGGTGATTTCTATTGACTAGTATTAAGAAGAGGATTAAAAATGTACACTTTTGTTATTCAAGAATTTACTATCGATATGGAGGAATTTTATACTAAAAAGTAAGAACCTTTTATAAAAGAACTTTTTATTAGAAAGTGGGAATTTTTTATTGATTAAAAAGGAGGGATTATGGATTAATAGGGATTTGTTAGGGGTTCATCCCAGTTCCTATTATTGAAGAGGATTTTAAACTTTATATTATGGATTGATTTTGATTTATTATAATGGAGGATTGTTGACAAGCCATTAATGTAGATTGGAAGAGGTAGGATGGGAACTAGGAGAGGAATTTTGAGGGTTCAAAAGAACTTATTGTAAACTAGAAATAGGTTGTTGGGGATTCTTAGTAAATTATTATTATAAATTAGAGGAGAAGATTTGTTGGGAGTTCAAAGGAACATAGTATGAACTAAAATCAAGTGGTTTGGAATTAGAAGGGATTTATTGTGAACTAAGAAGGACTAAATGCAAATTATCGAGTACTTGTGGTAGATTGTTAATAGCTTATAGAAATGGACCCATGGGAGGGGTTGATTCAGGGGTTATGAATGGATCCATACTTAATAAAGGATCAATTACTGAATCTTATTGTTATTGCTCACCAGGCAGATTTTACTACATAGGTGGGGGATTGTTTAAAGAAGTAGAAGCTAGGGAGGTGGCCAAAGAGGTTAAAAACTAACTAGTTTGCTATAATTTTGAAATAATGAGTTAGATATTTTGGGAGGAATCTATAAGTTTCCTTTTTGCTTTATTTTGATGATTCTATAATTTGACTATAATTTTGGACAACAGATTGCTCGTGGTATATCCTCTATTCAAAAAAAGCTATGTCCTTCTATTTTAAGTGGTACATCATCATAAATAGGTTGATGTACCTCCTCCTCATATATGGGATTTTCATTATGTCAAAAATATCCAAGTGGATTATAAGACGAATCAAGAGTAAGTTTATAAGAAGCTCCACTATGTGTATACTTAGGAATGTTTGAGTTATTGATATTCATTTTGAGTTAAGATGGGAGGTTTGAATTGACTAGATTTTAAAATGTGTATAGTTGTACCTATCAACTCAAAGTTGTCTATTGAATTTGAGAAATGTATTTGAAGTTAATTTTTATCTTGATAGTTTTATGTAATACTTCTTGGTCAATGTAGAATGTCCAATTTAAACTTGGTGAAGTAAAATATCAAAGTAGAATAATATTTGATTTGAATTATTTTCCAAAAGTTGTAATGAAATAATCAAAAGATCAAGGATAACATGTGAATGTGCCTTAATCAAAATTAATGTCACAATATTAAAAAATGCTTGATTTCAACTTAACCTTTGACTTTGATTTGTATTTTGACTTTAAAAGTTGAATTAATGTTAAATTTGACTTTAATTGACTTTTGAAAGTTGACTTCATTTTAATATCGAAAATTGACTTCATTTGAATTTTGAAAGTTAACTTTATTTAGCCTTTGAAAGTTGAATTCATTTGAATTTTGAAAGTTAGCTTCGATTGACGTTTGAAAGTTGACTTCGTTTGAATCTTGTTTGTAATTAGATTGTTGGTTCAAAACATACTCAATTTGGATTTGAATGAGAATTGAATTTTGATTCAAATGAGCCTAGTTTATATCTGGTTAGAAATAGGCAATATAATGGTACCATGTGAAGAAAATAGAATTTAAAATGGGCAATGACCTCTTAGAATGAAATAAAGATGACCCTGAAATTGGACAAAGTAATGCCTTATTACGTGAGTTTAAAATGATAATGTTTTGGACTTATGATATTTATAACTTGTTTGTTTTATAAGATATGTCACACAAAATGAGGATAAGACAACAAATATTCAACAACATGCTTTCAAAACAAGTCCTATCTTTGGTGGAAGAACATGTATGTAAAGTTGAAGTGTAGTATATGTAAATAATTTATTTGAAGTGGTGAAAAATTAATTTCACTTAACCATCACTTTAAATGGTATGTCATGAAATCTTCGAAAAGGTTGGTCTCCCTCGCATTACAAGTCATTTATGGTTGAAGGTCTTAATCTAAAATTTTGACATAGCTTTTATAAATAGTCCTTGATATACTTTGTGGTATGTGGGGCTTAAAATGTATCAAAGAAGAGAAAATAACAACTAATTAGAAATAGGGTCTAGCCTCTTCATGATCAATTTAGTCGTAAAGGTCTTAGTGAAGTGCTACCAAAATTTTTGACTCCAAAGGTTTTTTCTAATAGTATAATATTCAGGATAAACCCCTTGTTGTCATGACACCCTTTATGTAGAATTTTTATATGATCTTAACAAAAATTAATTTCAATTAAAATCCCTCTTTAGATGTATGGGGTTGGTATATATGCTAGGAGATGAAACCCAAGTTGTCATGTTCTACAAAAAGTAAAAAGTAAGGAGATGAAATCCACCCCACACAGTTAATAAAAATAAAAAGGGACAACAATAATATATATGTTTTGGTTCACCCAGGCTCCATCAAGGGGGCATATGGAGAGCATAGACATGATAGATTATTCACAAACAAATAAACAAAGAAAACATGCATGAAATGAAAGTAAAATTTTTAGAACACCAAATGCAAGTTTGGGTTATTTTTAATTACACCAAAATAAGTGTAAGATGTTTTTATTTGAGTGGAAATCATGTCTTTGTCAAGTGGACCTATAACAAACAAGTTAAAGATTGTAATTGTGGTATTTGGATAGTGAAGGAAGTTACATAGTTGAAAGTTTAGCTTATGAGAAAATTATAAAAAGCGATCCCACCATTTAGTAGAGTGATCCTTCAATTTAGCAAGGCAATCATGTCATTCTACATATAGATAAAAAAAACAAGAAAGAAGCTAGTGATTCCACTAATTAGCAGGGTGATATTGTTGATTTATAGGGTGATATCATTATTAAACAATTTATTTCCACCATTTTCAAAATATGATAGAAAAAATATAAACTTTTATCTTCCCAAGCTCATCGTTCTATAAGTCAATCTTACCAATATGCGGGTCAATCTCACTGACACCTAGGTTAAGTCTATCATTTTATAGATGGAAACCACTATTAGGATTTTAAATCCCTTCATTTAATAAATTTTTGGGAGTCAAACATTCTGAATGATTCATAATGCATTCCCATTGATAGGTAGTGTATTTTTGATATTTTCCTGAAAATAGAGAGACATAAATAGGGTACGAGTGATATCACCATTACACAGATTGATACCACCGATTAAGGGAAATGAATTCATTGATATGCAGTGCGTTCCTCTTGATATGTAAAGAATGGAAAATAGAAATTTTGATATAAAAGAAGGGAAATTAGGTCCAAAAGTGATTTAATTTTGTAATTATAGGATGATGGAATGTTCTAAATATGATTGTGGGGTGTGTCCTCCCGCAAGGGGTGCCATATGTAAAAACACAAGTATGAGGGATTTAATTTTGTCATTAGTATGAAATCGAAATCGAATGCATAAAAACATAAAACCCAAACATATGTCTTCAAATTGGGCAAGGATAAGGAAGGGTTAAACAATGTATAAAGAAGACAAAAAAAAACACGCTTTAACTTTCCACTTAGGATGTTTGTAGCTTTCCAACATACATGTTTGTTTGGCTTGGATTGTAGAACTTGGACTCTTCATCAATATCATGGGATCATTTTTGCAGCAGTTCTCCTTACACTATATGTGTTTAATTAAAGAAATAAAGGAATGTATAAAGATTTTGTTATATTTTGGTAGAGTAAGTTTGTACATAAAAAATTGATAAGAGTAGAATGTGACCCATATATTTATAGCCTTTCTAGAATGATTTCAACCTTTGGATAATAATCTAGATGAGTAGTTGAAGTTTAGTTTAATTTGAATGAGAAATGCAATAATATTTGGGATATAGTTTGTATTAATTTAAGATGGATTGCATTTATGATATTTTAGTGTATTTATGTTGATATTTTTCAAATTTTGGTAACTTGGCCTATGATGTCATAATGAGAATATTTGTTGAATTTTTTAAATTTGCATAATTATGAATTTAGGCAATTCATATGGATTTTCTGTTTAGTCATTTGATTTATTTTGATTAGCTAATTAGATTAGCTTTTGTACAATTTATGTAATATTGAAATTTGAGTAATTGTTAAACCTAATTGATTTAGAACATCATTTGCAAAGTCGTAATTTGATTCGGGATGAATTATACATGGTTGATGATTGTATACGGTGTATTGTCTAATCAGAGATGTGTCAATACATTTCAGAACATACATGTCAAGTGTGCAAATAAATGTAAGTGTTTCAATGATTTCTGACTTGGTTTATGTATTGTTAAAAAAATCGTTCTGATTGGAAATTTAACATTAAATGAACCTAGGCTCTAAGACTCATCATTCTTCATTATGTTACTGAAATTGACCAGATTACCTACATTAATTCATTCATTCTACACGCCTAAACAAATGATAGAAAACCTTGTAAATAATGAAGTAACAAATCATATGGATGTTCAAATGTTTCTTAGAACTATAACAGAAATGTGTGTAATGTCTAGATTCCAGAATCTTATCCACGGAACGCAAAACAAATGGCTACCAGCAAAGGTACAATGTTGTGACTGCAGTTCAAGTAGGCGGTGGCTCGAAGCCAAACCCTTGTTTCGGATTTGATAACAGCGCAAAACAAACAGCCGCCATGGATATAGAAGATAATACACCATCTAAAATCTTGCTTAAGCACACCTTAGACTTGGACTTAGGCTTGTCCGGTACTGTTGAAGAAAGCTTTGGCAGATTATCGGCGGCCATGGTCCAAACTGTATCTATTATGTGCTTGGCTGCGTTATGCAGCTTGACGCCAAACTCGTCTCAGGTTGAGCACGAGCTGCTTTAATAATGGCAACGGCAAGCTCCACATTACTGGGAAGAGTTATTTCTACCGTAATTTCATCCCCCTTTTCCACCTGCAGGTAACAATTTCGGCGTTTGAGATCACAAAACATTAAATTTGTTGAATTCAAACAGAAATTTCATCAAATTACCGTAGATTCGAAGCTTTCAGTGCGGAAAAGCTGAGGTTCAGACTCAATTTCCATGATCACTGTCTCCATATTTGCATTCCTTCGGCTCACATCAACATTTTCGTCGGTGGCCGGTGCAAAACCATAAGCCTCGAAAGTGCCAAGGATATTGCCGTCAATTACTGAACTTTCTGCTGTCAGCTGCACCTCCAGTAAATATTTGTCTTGGAGTGACGATTTCAGCGGCTCTGGAATGGAGAGATTACCAGATGTTGTAATATAATCTTCGTTTTCAATTTCGTGAATGATTTTAGTGTCGTCGCAGTCTTGAAATCCTGCATTATTTGTAATCACGCTTTTATCCGATACAGACGGCGTTACAACAACATCAGACTTCTTCACATGGACCTCTTCCTCGGATATTTTCTCATTTTGTTCGTTGCTACAAACACTCTCCGCCAAAGTTTTCTGTAATTTTTCATGAAAAGCAGTTTAAATTTTTGTAGAAAAAACAAATAGGAAACATTTACAATATTTATCATCAATTCAGGATCAAATTATTCTGTCATTTAAAACACATTAATAATAAAAAATACACAATGCAGTTAAAATTGTTGAAGTTTTATCATATCGTATTTTCGTCCGATTTGTTGAGCTTTACTTGGAGATTTGGTGTTCCTCTTTTGTCAATACTGCGAGCAGTTGCCACGACACTCCCGGTTGGTTTCTTCACAGACGCTCGGCTTGATTTGACCGAGACTTTGAGGGGAAGTACAGTATTTTTTGAAAACTTATTCATTTCATTACTTAGCCAACTGGACGTTTTATTTTCTTCGAAATCTACCGCCTACAGCAAACTCAGTGGCGTTATATTTTGACGCTTTCACAGAATTTTCGGACAAATTTGGAGCTGGTGAGGTCGAAAGATTCAAGAATTTACAGCGTGAAAGCTCGTAACAAAAATTTAATTTCTAAAAATTAGGGGAACAATTCTATTCAAGGCGTTAAAGATATATCTTTCACACAAATTCGTATCCCATAAATCGAGCTCCTGCTCCAGCTTATGCATACCTGAGAAGATCGGCTTCCTGAAATTAGAAAAAATAGTGCATTTGACCGCAAAGAAATTTGAAGCTGAGTTTATTTCCCTGATGTCATATCTAGATTATTTTATTTATAATGCCCCCCTGTAAATTTTAATGCAACAAGTAGATTCACTCCCCAACACTTGAAAAAACAAGAAGAGAGAAAAAAAAGAAATGATGCCCCGGGGATTGAAAGTTATTTATTTGAGCAATCGAAGAAAATCAAATTTCGCCGTGGGATTTTTTTTAACAAAATTTTCATTGATAAATAGATGGTATATAATTACCGAGTAATTTTTGACTAGGTTACGTAAAATAATTTTTAAATTTAGATATAATATAATTATATAAAGATAATAATTTTATTTTATTAAATAATTTAAAAATTTAAAAGTAATGTAAAGATATAAGACTAAGGTTTATTTAGATGTAGTTATATTAATCCCTTAAAATATATATGATTATGTTTGTTATTATTTTAAAATAGGCATGCACATTTAGGAGTGATATTGATCTTGCTTATGATAGTAATAATATTTAAAAATTTAAGAAAATCAAAATATGTTGACCTTATATTACATCAAAGAATAATTTATAATCATTTTATCTTTTTAAACATAAACTTGTGTGTTTCAATGTATGTTTTAATAGTTTTTTTATTTCCTCTAGAATATTTGAAGTGTTTGATAAATTTGTATGAGCAATAATTGAATTATTTGTCTTTTATTTTTTATTCTTTAGATACCTAAATGAACTAGGACACTTGCATATTTTGGGAATTCAAATTAAAATATTATTAGTACTTAAACTAACTTATAATTAAAGATGTTATGTTTTCAAAATTGATACAAATAAATCTTATAGTTTTTGGAATAACTGTATTTAACTTTTGTTAAATTCTTTTCACGTTATGATCTTGAGTGGCAATCTGAAACATCAACTAAATAAAAGGGAACATAATTATTATAAAAGCTTAAGATCAACTTAAAGTTGTTGAAAAAGGAAAAAATATAGAACATGGGTTATATGGAAAAGAATGGAAGGGACCACATCAACAAGCTTAGGAAACTTGTAATACTTTGTACTATGTATACAACATTGGAACACTCTAGACATAGAGCTAAGGGAGAGGGAAAATAAGGGGAACTGGGAGAGAGAAGGGGACATTTGTCATATGCCAATGAATGCATAAAGACCACCAAAAGTCAATAAATGTACCAACAAAACTTAACTTAAATCAATAATCAGTAAATTAATCATATAATTTTAACACCTAATAAATACATATAAACCTTTTTTTTGTGACTATAACCTCTTAATTAAAAATAATAATACAAATAATTACAAAAATTAAATTAAAAGGAGAAGGTAATGAATATAAATCGATGGAACCCCTCACCCTTTAGTCATTGAGGTGGAAAACCAAACCCAATTAGGTTTTAAGAAAAACTACATCTAAAGGTTGAAGAATTTGGAGAGAGAGAGAGAGAGAGAGAGAGAGAGAGAGAGAGAGAGAGAGAGGAGAGAGAGAGAGAGAGAGAGAGAGAGAGAGAGGAGAGAGAGAGAGAGAGAGAGAGAGAGAGAGAGAGAGAGAGGGAGAGAGAGAGAGGAGAGAGAGAGAGAGAGAGAGAGAGAGAGATGAGAGAGAGAGAGTTATAGTTTTTTGTAATTCTAAAGCCTAATTTTTCACATTGCCAATCTAACATAGATCTAAGTATACTTTTATTACAATTTTACTGCACATTTAGTACTTTAAGTTAGGTTGTCAATCTGCCCCTTGGATGGATTTTGTAACAACCTCTATATTAATGGTTGTCAACTTTGCACCTACATTATTTGATATAGGGTTACCTAATGAAGCACTAAATGATCATGGTTCTAAAGAAGGCAAGGATGTTTATCCTAAAGATATTTCATGAGGTATTGGTTCTAACCCACAAACCCCTTTACTTGATGTTGTGTTCCATTTTATAGAATTTATAAATCATGTAATTAATTTGAATCTTTCACCCTTATGGGTTACTATATGTGTTGATTCCCCTATGAGAGCTTGCTCAAGAAATGGGTTCATAAACACTAGAAATCCCATGATGTTAAGCTTAAAGAGATGCATAACATGACTAAGGGTTTTTTCTTTTTTCTTTTTACTAATGCTAACCACAAAAAAGATATTGTCAACCATGGGTCCTAGTTCATTTGAAATAACCTAATGGTTTTTTTTCCACTGGCCCAAGGACTTCCAAGTCTTCAAGAAAGCCAAACTTAATATTCTAGATTGGATTGAGTTCCCTAGTCTCCCTATGATGCTTTGGATATTTGTTGACCAACTCATTAAACCCTTGGGATGGTTCATTTGTCATGAGTAACCCAAGTTATATGAGACTCATTTTTAAAAGCAATTTTATGTTAAAATTGACCTAGACAAAGATTTAAAAGAAATTATTAACATATAAATTGGTGAAAACCATTTATCACAACATGTGATTTACATCAAACTCCCCAATAGTTATTTCTATTGTCAATATTTAGACCAAATTACTTCAGAATGAATTTTAATGGACAACTCTTAACATGATCCATAAGAGAAAATTACCCCAAAAATAAATTGGGCAGTTCCACTAGAGATAGATAGACCACTATGACTAATAGGAAAAATTATTTATCTTCATATGATACGGCTAAACTACTAATTAATATGAATTGAACAATAAGTGGTTCATAAGATAACTCCTCTACCAAAAGGACACTTAATTCATGCTAAACATCAACAAGGTAACATCTCTACTTTCTCATGCACCATAAACCTTTTCCATGTTTTTGCCTTCATGACATGAGGAGTTCTTTGCCAAATCATCATAACCTATTTTTAAGGTGAATACCATAGATATGGAGTATGATTTGGTTTATTTTGATCTCAAAACCATTCTCATATGGTCATGCAATCATTCTCATTAAGAAGATAGAAAATATGTTCAAGAGAAGCATCGACCTTTCTAGATAGGTGATTTTATGAGAGAAAACCACTCAAATCTTATCTTCTCTAACAAGTTTACATCCTTTGAAGACCTATAAAATGGAAATGACATGCACCTTGAAATTTATCCATAATATTTTATTTTTGGAATGTTTTGTAGCCTGACTAAATCAACTATAGATACACATCTAGGAATAATTGTTAGATTTTTCAAAACATGAAAGTATTATGTTTGAAAGAAGTAAAAATTTATGGTTTTATTATTCAATTGTTTCTCATAATATTTTTTTGAGTTTTATTTTTTTAAGTGATCAATTTGAGCCTAGATGTAGAGGATTCATTGCATTTATCATTCTAGATATATAACATAATTTTGTGTCTTTGGGAGATGAGTCCACCCATCAAGTTGTGGGAAACTTATTTGATTTTAAAAATATTTTTTTTGGGTTAGCTAACCTATATTATTCTAATGATATAGTCAAAAGAGTGATACATTGGATATGGTTGGTGCATTCACATCTTGATGCTAACTAGGTAATCTATACAAATACAAATATGCTGGTATAGGAAGATAAGGAAGGTTGTCTCCCTATGCATTGGTGCACAGGGGAGTGAGAATCATGATTATATATGCAAAATAAGTGTGGTATTTTTGATCCCAGTTATCATAAGAGAGAAGAATTGGCTTCCTCATGGTTCACTTTGTCCAAACTTAAATGGGCCATGATATAGTCATTAAAATATTAGATATAGCTTTACTCACAAAGTACTATTTTTTTTTTATAATTCTCTAGTTTTAAGGATCATATTATTTCAATAATTGATGATGCCATTCTCTCACACTACCAGTCCATTTTCTCTTGCATTAAATGGATCTCCCCTAAAACCTAAACCTCTAAGTCTCAGTTTTACCTCAACACAACTCATCTTAAGAATGGGTGAACTCTTGGTCACATCAATCAGATCTATAATTTAGTTCCAAGACCTAAAGAGGCCACATGATGGATTAATTGGTGGTTTGATTCTATTACATAGATTACCACATTTCTCTGTTTGTATATTAAACAAGATACTAACTTTTGATAGTGGGCTCATAAAGCTTTATATTGTGAATTCCATAGGATTTCAATTTCATATGATCTTGATCATGTTCCACTCAACACTAGTTGTTAAGATCAAACTATTCAATAAAGAAATAAGCTCATGATTTAGGAAGCATAAAAGGCTAGGGGAACTCAACTTTGATCTAGAGTGCATTAGTTGAGAATAAGGGATAGGGTCATCAAAGAATAATTTTCTCTTATCTATTTAAAAATGTTGTAGACATGATTAAATCCATTCAAGATTATAATACAAGGCTTACCAAATTCCTATAAAATTTTCACACCTTTGATCATCATTACCAAAGGATTTTTACCACTCAACCTTCCACTATAGCTTGTGAAACAAAACTTTAACAATGTCTTAAAAATTTCCCATGCAAGTTGTTTGAACCCTAGAGAGTTGATTATGATAGACCTCTTTCTCTAAATGGTATAAATGAAGTGTCCATGCAATAGGTCTTTGATAAAACACCTAGGATTAATGATTTCCCCTATGAATTTTATAAAGTCTTATGGGATATTTTTGGTCCTAATCTACATAAAGTTTATTTTAAATGTATTTTATCTAATTATTTGGGTATCTTCATTAATTATGGAAACATAAAGTTCATCCCAAAGGCTTGATACCCTTAGCTTATTATGAATTAAATACCAATAACCATTTTGAATGTTTCATATGAAATAATAACCAAAACCATTACTATTATGTTGAGACACCTTATTACCCTCATTACTAGGAGTGAGAAAATTGGGTTCATCAAGAACATGTTTAATTTGGACAAAATGATTCTAGGAGGGTATAAAATAGGGTAGGGTTTCTAGTCAAAAATTTATAATTCCATCTCCATTGTCCATCGCACCCACCCTAAATAACCCCCTTTATCTAGATTATTCCCAATGTAATCATAAAAAACAAGTTTCTTAAGAATTTTTGACTGCTTCAGATCAGGGTATAATCTTGAGAGGGCCTTATCAAGCTTGAGATCAGGTGATTATTTCTTGATTATCAATGTTGTTAAATCAATAAGAACTAATTAGTGGTAGCACAATTCAATCATTCAAGATATTCTTGTTTGTGAAAATTAACTTTGAGAAAGCCTATGATAGAATTGAGTGGCCCTTTATTATTGCTATGATGTAACCTATAGGTTTTGGCCCTTATTTTATTTAGATTGTCAACATGTTATTTTAGGATGATGGATATTTCATTATCATTAATTAAGTGCAATCCCAAAAATTTTGGATTTTTAGGTTTGTAAGACAAGATTATCCATTGGATTCATCTCTATATGTTTTGGATGTGTAAGACTTCAGTTATATTTTGGCCAATTACTCATCTAGAGGCTTGGAATAAGGCACTTCTCTACCCTAGTTTGACTAAATTTTCATTAATGGGAAATTTGATGAATATTTTGTCACCCTTATAGAGGAAGAGGATTCAGTTAAGAATTCCATGGAATGCGTAGTCATATAGAATGCAAAAATTGGTAACTTGAGCATGGATAATGGCATCCAACCCTTAGGTCCCTCTTGATTTCTCTCACGACCCTCATAGGCATCTTTTCACTAATTCCCAATCATTCATAGCCTTCAAGAATTGATCCCAACTAAGCTAGACTCCTCTTTTCATGACAGATCCATCCCCCCAAGTCTCATTTGCTCAAGATAATAGTGCCACACTAGGACTATAGTGTTAGTGCCACTCTTATTCACTTTCAACACTCTTGTCCAAGTCTATTTCTAGCCTAACAATCAATTTATTTTAGTTTCTCATCCTTATCCTTGTTAGCCTAACATAAGTACATTCAACCCATGATCAATAGATCCTTATAAAAACCCATTTAAAGATCATTTGGAAAGGGTTGAAAATTATCACTAATAAAGCAAGAATACAAGCAAGACTAATCAAGCAATCTTCCCTATTCTCCACATATAACCAAGTAATACACTTATAAGCTTGTCCATTTCCTTACACTAGTCCCTAGCCACCTCAAGCACATCCAATTTAGCATTCTACATCTTCATACACATAATTTTACAAATCACATCAAGTGGAAGAAATACATATGGATTGATCCCTCTTCATAGTATTGATATGTAGGCAACATGCCCACACAAGGGGTGTGGATCCACATCCAATGAATCTTACACACACTAACCCTCGCTCTTTCTTGAAATTGGTCAAAACATAATGAAACATAGGGTTTGAAGATAAAATCTACTTTACATGGAGCTCTATAGATTTATATCTATCAAAACTTCATGGACAGGGTCACACAGACCTAGTGAACAAAACCTAAAAAGCTCAGATCGTCAAGAAAATAGTGGTAGAGATGGATTACAACATCAGTGCCACTCCTATCCACTTTTGGTGCTCCTATCCAATTACAAAATGAAGACTAGATCTTAGTTTGTGATAGTGTCCCAATTTTGCATAGTGAATTCCAACCTCTATCTCAGTTGGATTAGTCAATTTCTAGCTAAGTCTTCTTTTCCATCTCTTATTACTATTTTTAGAAAGGTTAAAATTGCAATCTAGTTTACACAAATTAGTAGCTTAACTATTGTATATTTATTTACTGATTTTACTACTTAGACCCTTTAACTAAATTAGGAATAACACACCAATATTCCCAAAATTGTTAAATCATTTGGTGAACCTAACTTATTTCATTTGTGTATAAAAACCCTAGGGTAAATTTCATACTAATTTTTTCCTATATTTTTTTTGATTTTTTACCTGCATAATAAAATAAAAAATTAGCATTAAATTTTAAAATTTCATAGTTATTTTAAAATAATTATCTTTCAAATCCTAGTTGCCCATACTATGTCCCAGTATTTTCCTAGTAATTTTTTAATTTTTTACTAGCATATTAAAATAAAAAAATGCATTCAAATTTCAAAATTCAATAGTAATTTTCAAAATCATTTATTTTTCAAAACCCTAGTTGCATCTACTAGGTCCTATTAAATCATAAATTTTCCAATAAAATTTTGATTTTTTACTTGCATTTATAACTCAAACATTCACTTTCAATTTCAAAATTTCATAATAAATTTTCAAAATAATTATTTGTCAAACCCTACTTGCATATACTAAGCCCCATTACTTCTTGAGGTATCACCTTACATGTTTGTGTGTTTCGTATCCTTTTTATGAAATTTCTAGTTAACTATTTTTAGGACTTTAAATTTCCTATATTCATTACTTTCAGTTTCTAACACTTTGTCTATTATAATTTTTTACAAAAATTTCAATTAAATCTCAATTTTTTTTCCTACTTTAGCAATGGCCCAATATATTGATTTTAATGAAATCAATAAAAGAGAACTTTAATAACTCCTACTAAACATCTTAACATGCAAGATGACATGCTTAAAATACTAAAAGAAGAACAAAAAAGAGTGAACAATGGTCAATCTTACCAAACCATAGAGTAACTAGTTGCAAATGACACTACAGGGGCAACTATGTCTCAACAACCCCCTATAGTATCCCAACCTACCTCTATATCACCAACTATAACTAGTACATCTTTGTCTCCTGATGTGGTAGCCCTTATATAAGAGATATGATATCTTCAATCCAAGGTGCTACATCTTGAGCAAGGTGCTTCTAAACCTACACAAGCTTTGGATTCTTTTGCTCTAATACAGACACCATTAGCACATCACATTGATTCGACAACCTTGCCACAAGGTTTTGTTCAACCTAAGCTTACTCTATATTATGACAAGGTGATCCAGAGACACATTTGAGAGCCTTTCATGAAACATGCTTGGACTATGTACCAAATGACTAGCTACTTACCAAGTTATTTTCATGGAGACTAAAATATTATGCTTTACAATGGTTATATAGTCTATCAAATTAGTTGGTCAATGCATTAAATCCTTCAACTAACATGTTCATAGTTCATTTCAACATTAACATTGGTGATAAGGTTTCATATGCCCAAGTTGTACAAAGAAACAAAGGTCAAATGAGCATCTCATAGATTATGTTCTCTGATATAAGACCTAAGGGATATAAAGAGAATTTATGAATCAATAATTAAAATATCTCTTCAAATAGAGTCTTCTACCAGATTTACATGAATAAATTATGTTCAAAAGATTCTCTTCCTTCACTAAATTATGTCACACACTAAAGGAATGAGAAGTCAAACTAATTTCAGTGGGAAAACTCAAGTATACAAGTTTATCAAATAGAAAAAATAAGAGTAAAAATAAAGTACCATACAAAGTAAAGGTATTTAATGATATCAAGAGTCATAATCAACTAATAATTAATGTGACTTTTGAGCCCCCTTAGCGAGTGGTTTTATTAGTACCTCCTCAGTGAACCTTCACCAATCTACCAATTTTTCCAGCCAGAGTTTTACAATAACTATTATAATGTAATATTATATCTCTCTCTCCTATTCAGGAAGTTAACCCAATAAATATTCTCCCATGGGGATGTGATTAGCATGCATTTTGTGAATTTCATAGGGCACTAGGCCATACAACAAATAGATGCATCAGTTTGAGACACAAGATACATGATTTGATAGATGGTAATCATATTGATTTTGGAACTTTAGTTGAGCCTCCTTAGGCAAATAAAACAAAAGATAAAGATTTGAAATTATTTTTATATCCTTTTCCATAGCATTCTAAATAGGATGCAAGTGACACATTAGGGGTTTACCATGCATATCATTCACATCTGCCACTAGAAACATATAGGGAACCTTTAGTTGAGACACATATTTTGAGAAACATGATTGGTGTATACAATTATAGAGTTATAGCTAGACCTTCCATCTCCTTCTTGGATTAGGAGATCATCGAGGATGATTCAAATTATCATGCACTCTTTATTAGATCTTACATTCTTAATCATCTTATTCATAGTGTTCTCATAGAGAATGGATCTAGTGTGAACATGTGCACTATGACATTATTATAGCATTTAGGTATATTTTGAGTAGGATATTAATCCAATGAACATAATTATCAACAAATTCAATGGGAACATACATAGTTCATTGAGTGAGATCTTACTTCCTTTATAGGTTGGTCCAACACACATGGCCACACCATTCACTATTGTTCCCACTGCAAGAGTCTTTTATATGTTACTTGGTTGACCATGGATCCAAAAAAATTGAGCAATACCTTCTATACTTTATAAATACATGAAATTAATTCACACTAATCATGTTTTTATAGTTTTTGGAGTTCCATATGAGTTACCACTCCCCACTTTAGAGCCATCTTCTAATTTTTAGTCACTAGTTTTAGTTTTTCCACAAGTTTCAGTTTTAACACTAGTTATAGTTCCTCCTCTAGTTCCAATTCAAACACAATTTTGGCATCCATTTCCATCCTAAAGATTTCATACACTTCCATAGCTTTAGGATTCTATACAACTTCTAGCTACAATGTTGACACCCAGGGTAATATCATTGAGATCTCATGCATCTACTCATAGAGCAAATGTTTAGAGAATGTCTCCTACTACCAGATGAGTCCCTAAGAGCCCTATAGTTTCATCCAATTCTTAGAGTTATAGGGGGCCCCGTAGTTGGTTTCTAATTCAAATATTTCAAAGTATTTACAATATATACATCTTTTAGAGCCATAGTCTCAACATTTCCATTCTGCTTCACAATCATGCATGATTCCTTTCCTTGATACAAGACACCATGATAAGGGGTCTCCCATGAGACTCATCGATTAATATCATCCTTTCCCAACTTATCTATACATAGTTTTTTATGATTGATTATACATAGCTTATATCAAAAATTCAAAAACATTCAAATATTTCAAAATATAAAAACATGTAAATAAGTCAAAAACACCAAAAATATTTTGATTGTATGCATCATCCATGCTTTACATTTCTACTATCATGCTAGACTTACATCTATTGTTATATGCTATTATTTATCAATTTATCTACATTACCATGATTTACTTGATCTCTTTTGAGTGTGTACAGTGACATCTAGCTCTTTGATTACTTTACTCTACCCATTAAGGGGGCATCCTACTTATACATCGATATACATACCCATTGGGGGCATCTTCAAATGAATACACCATCCAGGTTATGCCATTCCTACACCATAGACTCTAGTTATCATGTTGATATACATTATTTACTATTGATGCTTGAATCTACACCCTTGAGGAGATGCTCAATTCTCCTTATCCAAGCAGCAAAATGAAATCATTTCTCTTGTTGTGGGTGACAATTTCATTGAGATGAATGTCTAGATTAGGGGCTAGCTCCCCTTGATGCACCTTTAAAGCTCTTCTAAAATACACATTGTGTATGAAAAGGGAGAAAGAAAACAACTAAGAAAACAAGTGATATACACTAATATTTGATATCCTATCATTTGACTAAAATCATTACTTAAAGACTAACAAAGTTTCTTCACACAAAACTCAGAACTTTGGTGCATTATCACATCAATATTTCACATGTTAGATTCAAAAAGGTAGTTGACATTCAGGGGAGTAATAAAAAATTCCAAGAAAGAATATAGTATTAAACCACTTCTAAAATGTCTATACACTTATGAAAGAATACAAATAAGGACCTGTAACAATACTCTTTCTGTACATTTGGTAGGCTATTGAGGATAACAGGTTAGGAAAGATAACTTTCACTAAAAAAGAATAACATGATTTAGACCAATACACAACAATACATGTGAGTGTAAAATAACTTTTATTATTTCTTCAAGACTTATAAAAGTATAAATCTATCTAGAGTTTCACTATAACTAGCAGAGGCTCTAAAATGAGCCAATATAATGCATATATATAGCCTTTTAGAGAGAGATCAAGCTAAGGGAGTTCAAGTGTCACTTGGACATCTGTCACCTTAAGAAAATAAATAGTTATGTTACATTTGTAATAAACTCCCTTTACGATTACACTAGCAAAATAAAGATACACTGAACTATCTTTTATTATAGATGGGTCCATCTTTTAGAATGTCATTTTGGTGCAAGCTATTCTTTACTGGCTCATCAAGCTATGTAACGATGTAATAACTTGAACCATCAACCTGCCTATTCTTGATTATTATGCATTAGAGCTTAGGATTCATGCCATTTATCATTTTCACATTTGCTCTCAGGTTTCCACTAAATCTTTTGAATATCAATGGCTATTGTTTACAATTTAAAATTGACTCCCTGTAGGCAGTCATCTTTTGTTTGAATCCTAATGGCTAATTTTTGCAGTATGAACTTTGATGTTTTATGGGTCATCACCTTTAGGTATTTCTTTCTAACAATTTTTCCATGACACTTATTTTTGGACTTTTTATCTCCTACTTTCTTTTCGATAATTTGTGTGTAGCTATTGGTCTTTGGGCTTTTTTATCGAGCGGTTTTCTTGAAATAATTCCTCAAATAATATTTCTTAAATAATTATTTTGGGTTTTCTATAAATGACCCTTCATATCTTTGAAAAGATCCCTTTAGGAAGTTTGAAACAGAATCTCCTCTTTAGATTTTTTTGTATCTATACCTTTTCCTATGGAGAATTTACTTGAACAACCCTTCAGACTTTTTGTTTGGCCCTTTTGAAAGGAAAATATCCTTCGAAAAAGTTACAAAGTACCCTTCAAAATTTTTTGTTTGGTCCATTTTCCTACAAAATAACCCTTCAAATTTTTTGTAAAGGCATCCTGCTTGAAAAGTTCCCTTCAGAGAAATTGTAAAGTTCCTTTTGGGAAAACTGAAGTGCCCTTTAGGAAAGTTGTTTTGGATAAAATGTTTGAAACAGTTCCTTTGGAAAAGTTTCTCTTCAAGATTTTTGAAATATTCCTTCAAGAGACCCTTCAGGATTCTTGAAAAGGTCCACTTTTAACTTGAAAGAGTCCTTAGGGAAAGTTAAAATTCCTTTTGGAAAATTTACAAGCACCCTTTAGAAAAGTTGTTTTAGAAAAAATGTTTGAAACAATTCCTTCGAAAAATTTGCATAGATAATTTGCCCAAAAGAATTTAGTAAAGGCTTAAACAAAAACCTAAAAGAATAAACACTTAGAAAAAGACCAAAATAAACCCCCTAAAATAATTAGGCTTGTACATTTATTGTATCTTGTATATAATATTTCTTGCATACTAGACTTGACCAAAGATATAGACTTAGGTAGCTAAATGTTTTGACAAGGGGTGACCAATTTTGGCTTGAAGAGCCAAAATTTGGTCAACATTTAATAACTTACACATATTAGTATATCAATATCTCACTCATATATAGAACTTGTGTATTTATTAGCATATACCTAGTCTTATACTAATATGTCTTGCATACTCTCCTTGCTTTGATTAGTTAGATGTGATTGTATTTCCAGTTATTGCATGCTTTGGTTTTTTGCTTGATGTAGCTTGATGTGATTGAATTTTTCAGTTTTTATTTATCTCCTATATGTGCTTTAGGACATTTTTGAATGTATTTGTCTTCTATTCATGTGTGTGCCTTAGGATATTTTCTAATGTCCTTTACTTTTACTCTTTTATGTGATTGTGGCTTCCATGCCAACTTTACTAGTTTTAATTATATGTGTATGTGGCATTTGAATATGCCTTATATGATTAACTTCTAGTATGAGTGACATATGCCCATGTACCTTGTCTGTGTGTCCCCTTAGCCACCCTTGTATGATTCTTTCTTCTTGCCTTGTGTGCTTGTTTTTTATTTGTTTTTCATTGTTTATAATGCCATCATCCACATTATGCATTATCTTGATTTCTTGGATGCTATGATGGGCATCATCCTCCATCCCTCCAACTAAGAAATAAAAACTAAATATACTTTAATTTTTAATTTATTACATTATACATTTTATTACACTTTATATCCATCTAGGCATACCCATATTGGTCTAATAATCTCTCAATACAAATCATGCCATATAACACACTTACAAGGCTCTTTATTCTGAGGGCAATCATTAAAGGGTCTTCATTGATACCCTCAAAAGAGGGGGAAATAAATAGGGGTTTTTTCATAGAGTTTAGAGCTCCTAATGGTCAAAAAATTAGTTTTTAACACACCTAGAATAACAACTAGACATCAAAATAGTCAAAATAGACTAGGCAAATAGAGAAAATATTAGAAAATTTACCAGATTTAGCCCAAGACAACAACACCCAAATTGGAATATAGCATCGGTGTCTAATTTTTTCACTCCTATCTAAATAACAAAAAAACTAGACTTTCGAAAAGAAGGTAGAAAAGTAGGTTCAACTATAGTTGTACACAGTTAGACTAGTTCAAAATTAGTAGTTTTTTAGTACACTTTTGCTCAGAGAATATAGATATAGGGGGAATCATGCATGGCAGATGTATCTCACTTCTAGTTTTAGACATCACAGTTGATATAACTTTGAGATCAGAATCCATATTCTAGACACTAGTGATTGGGGGTAATGTGCACAACACATTTGTTTTCTTTTCCTTTTTGAATTTAGTATTACTTAGGCATTCTTAGTAGTTGTGTGCCTTATTCTATCTTTAGGTGGTTGGCATAATTTTGGAGTTAGATTTCATATAATCCCATCTTCCTCATTTTGGAGTGGCTTTCATACAAGCTTAATCTCCATCTTTTGAAGTGGCCAAGAGTGGCTTAGTTTCTAGCATACATTCAATTATCCATGCCAATATTATTAGATCAAAATAAATTCATGGGATTTAAGATCCATCTCATATGACATACATTTCATATTGATATTAGTTCATAGCTTCACTTCATTGGGAAATGATGGAGCCAAAGGAATAGATAGCCTTTGCATTCTTGAGCCACCTATTCAAAGGGATTGGACACATAGTCTAGACATCATCAACACACACATGATCACCTAGCTTCACTTAGTGGGTGATGATGGATCCAAAGGTCCAACCTTTGCATTCTTGATCCACTCTTAAGGAATTGAGTACTCATCTCTATTCATTATATTACTCTTGGTACAGCATCATCCAACATTACTCAGCATCACTTAACATCACAATAGGTTTTGTATGGTCTATGTACTTGGTGAGGTGTATTCATTCCTTTCTCTTCCTCTCTCTTACCTAACCTTGTACATTCTTATTTTAGATATAACACATCTAGTAAGAAATGATCTACTCTTTGTTTTTCTTACATATTTGAACTTTACAACATTCTCTCTCTACAGACACCCAACATCACGTAGATTTATGAGCTTCACCCTTGTAGGTAAGTTTAGGTATGCTTTCTATTTTTTATTTATCTTAGTATTTCACTTCAATGCATCATTAGAATAAAGGGGGTCAAATGTAGTCATATAAAATGCAAAAAATGGTAATTTGAGCATGGCTAATGACACTCAACCCTTAAGTCTCTATTACTTACTTTCACAACCCTCATAAGCATATTTTCACTGATTCCTAGTCATCTGTAGCATTTCAAATTTGATCTTAGCTAAGCTAGACTCCCCTTTCTATGATAGATCCATCCCCTAGGTCTCGTCTGCTCAGGACAATAGTACACACTAGGACTATAACATTGGGACCACTCTTGTCCACTTTTATCACTCTTGTTCAAGTCCATTTCTGGCCCCAAAAGTCAATTTATTATAGTTCCCCATCCTTATCCTTGTCAACATAATATGAGTAGATTCAACCCATGACCAATATATCTCTATAAAAACCCATTCAAAGATCATTTGGAAAGGGTTGGAAATTATCACTAAGCAAGCAAGAATACAAGCAAGACTACTCAAATAATCTTCCTTATTCTTTGCATACAACTAGCTAATACACTTAAAAGCTTATCCAAATCCTTACACTAGTCCATAACCACCTCAAGAATATCTAATTCAACATTTTACATCTTCTTACACATAATTTCATAAAGCACATCAAGTAGGAGAACTACATATATCTTGATCCCTCTTCACAGTATTGGTATGTAGGTAGTGTGTTCACACAAGGGGTATAGATACACATCTAGTGAATCTTACATAAACTAACCCCCCCTCTTTCTCAAATTATTCAAAACACAATGAAATATAGGGTTTGAATAAAAAATCTAATCTATAAGGAGCTCTATAGACTTTCAACTGCCAAAACTTCATAGACAGGGTCACATAGACTTGATGAACAAAACCTAGAAAGCTTAGATCCTCAAGACAATAGCCATATAGGTGGACTACAACATTGATGCCACTCCTATCCAATTTTAGTACTCTTGTCAAATTACAACTAGATCTTAGTTTGTGATAGTGTCTGAGTCCTATATAGTGAACTCCATCCTCTGTCTCAGTTAGATTAGTGTCTAGCCAAGTCTTCTTTTCCATCTCTTATTATTATTTTTAGAAAGGTCAAAATTAAAATCTAGTTTACATAAATTAGTAGCTTAATTATTACATATTTATTTACTAATTTTACTACTTAGACCCTTTAACTAAAATAAAAATAATACATCAATATTTCCAAAATTTTTAAATCAGAATGTCTTCACATTTTTTTCTAGCATCATGTTATTAAATTTAGTGGAAAAAGACTCTGCTATATGAAATATTTTCCCCTAAACCTCATTAGCTAAAAGGATATAAATGGAAATGGATCCTACCAAGTTCAAAATTTAAGTTTACATGCATTCATTTTGTATTTAGGGCCTCTCCTTTTGAGTTTTAGTCTTATTTTATGCAATAGGTTGAGAAAAATATCTACTAGATCACCAAGCCTCTCTCCCAACAGGGAAATTTTAGGTGTGCTCCAAAGTGCTCATTGTTACTCATGTTGACTACTCTTCTTGTTGGTATGCTTCAAAGGCTACCTATGCTAAATTGGATAAGTTGCTAAGTATTTCCTTTGGCAAACTCAGAAGGTCATAGGGGTTTTTACATGGTTTCCTAATATATTTGATGTATACATAAAGAAGTTGGGGGCCTTTGACTTATTGACATTAGTGATTAGGGGTATGATCTAAGTGTGACATGGATCATAAAAATCCAATAAGAGAATGAATTATGTAATTTTATTTTGAAGGACTACATTATCCAAGGAAAGCTTCTTGGCCGAAAGGTTTGGAAAGTTCTTGAGTTAAAAATTCTTCTTATTATTATTGTATTAGTTTAGGTGGGTTGAACCTTTGTGTTTAAAATATTATGGAAAGCTTGGGAGATTATCAAACCTAACCTCATATGGGTTAGGGATAGATTTATAACTTGTCTCTCAGTTAATTCCCATTACTTCTAGTGGTCTCCCATCCTTAATTTTCATAACACTCATTTTTTTGTGGTTCTTGAGATTAAAAGTCTCATAATCTCATGTAGATGATATTTATGAACTATATAACACATCAATCTTATACACTTAACCCACTTAGAACTTGTTTATTCCTATTATTTATAGACCTTTCCCACTTATGTAATTCTCACATCTACTCTCTCTTATGCCCCTTGGCCTATCTCTTAGTCTAACTAGTCTTATATTAATGATACATGCCTTATATCTTGCCTAGAATGCTTAAAACCTACTTATCTTACACCTCTATAAATTTTGGACCTTTACCTACTTTTATGCTTCCTAGAAGATTTATTCCTAGTCAAATGCCTATGTTGACATAACTGTACTTATTTGACATAAGTATCTAGTGCTCTAAAGTCATATAATTTGTAAATGAAACATATCATAATGGTTGGCATAAGTTATATTATGTGAGATATTCTCCTGATAGGAGTGGTATATATGCATAATCACTCCTCATTCTAAACTCACCTAGCCAAAACCTAGATTCACACCATAGAGCATTCAATTGATCATAACTTCCCTATTTTCTCCTATTTTCATATTAGTCATAGGGGAAACACATCTACATGTATAAATTACTAAATAATTAGCCCAAGAACTATATTTTTTAAGTCACAAGCTGGGTCACTATTGTACTTGCTTCTCACATATTGCATGATTCACACACAAACCAACATGTAGGAGATAACTACATAATTATAAGACACTCTTTAAAATATTGGATAAGTAGGTAGTGTTCATTGATAGAGGGTTATTTAGGGTAGATTGACACCATGTGCACACTAACCCATTTATCCTATAGTCACTATAAATATGAATAATAAGGGTTTTATCATATGACAAGGAGAAATAATCCATCACCCATATTTTAATGCTAAAAAATTAAGGTGATGATGAACCCAAAAGCATCTAGGTGGTTCATCTTATTTTAGTAGTTATTCTATACTATAAACCTTCATCTAATCCAGACACTAGTATTGATGCAACTATCCCAAGCTAATGCAAGTGCTCATAACTATAAAGGCACTTAATTTAGAATTTGGTTATTGTTCCATAATATTATTCTAGTATGATTCTTGCCTATTTCATATCCATATCTATATTATCATCAAAAATAGTTAAGTATCATATTTATTTATCATTGTAATATATAGCATAGTTGTGGTTTCTATTTTTAGTATATATCGACATAATAAATTCAATATATGTTTTATCTAAGTTTTAAAATTAATTATCCTACTATAGATCTATTTATCACCCTTGTGCTTATTAACTGCCATATTCTTAACCTTATGTATCCATAGTAGGATCCATATCTAATTTAGGGTTAAACATTTGGTTAGTCACCAGAAAAGTACTCAATTTGGACTCAAATAAAATTAAGTTGTGTTATACACACCTAGGTACACATTCATTTATTTTAAACTAGTAATTTCATTACTAGATTAAAGGGGGAATGTAGATGATATTTATTAAATATATAGCACTTCAGTTTTATATGCTCAGAATACATAGACCTTAGTTGTTCTTCTTAGTTATAGACCTTTCCCATTTCCACAAGTCTCATATGTAATCTCTCTTATGCCCCTTGGCATATATCTTAGTCTATCTAGTCTTGTGTTGATGACCCAAGCCTTATATCTTTCCCAAAATAATTAAAACCTATTTATCTTCCACCTCTATAACTTATAAACCTATACCTAATTTTCTACTTCTTAGACTCTTGTGTCCCAATTAAATGCCTACGTTGATGCAAGTGTCCTTACCTAACACAAATATCTAGTGCCCTAAATTCATATAATTTATAAATAATAATTATCTTAATGGTTGACCTAAATGATATTATGTAAGAGATTCTCCCGATAGGAGTGGTATATATACATGATCACTCTTCATTATAAACTCACCTAGCACAAACCTAGATTCATACCAAAAATCATTAAAAGAGAATTCAATTGATCAAAGCTTCTATAGTTTCTCTTATTTACATATTATTCATAGGGATAAAACATCTATAGGTTTAAAGTACTAAAGGAGCACCCCAATGGCTATAATTTTCAAGTTACAAGCTAGGTCACTTTTGTACTTGTTTATCAAATATTGCATGATTAACACACAAGAAAACATGTAAGGGATAAATACATAAGTTTGAGGCCCTATTATAATTATTAGATATGTAGGAAATTCTCATTAATATAGGGGTATTTGAGGCATATCGACATTATGTTCCCACTAACCCTATTTTCCCACAACCACTATAAAGATGAAGAAATATGATTTTATCATTTGATAAGGAGAAATAAAACATGACCAATATCTAAATAAACTAAAATTAAGGGGATGATGAACCCATAAGTATCTAGTTGGTCACATCCTACTTTAGTTGTTATTCTATGCTGGACACTTGCATTTGATCTAGACACTAGCATCAATGCAACTATCCTAGGCTGATGTAAGTGTCCATGGCTATAGAGGCAATTAATCTAGAATTTGGTGATTATTCTAAAATATTCTTCTAGTATACTTCCTACTTATTCTAAATCTAGATCTATATTAGCATTAGAACCATTGAAGTATCTTATTTATTTGTCATTACAATATTTATCATAGCTATACTTTCCATTTTTAGCATATCTCAACATAATAAATTTAGTATATGTTCTATTTGAGTTTTGTAATTAATTGGCCTACTATAAATCTATTTATCACCTTTTTTCTTATTCATTTCTATATTATTAACCCTATTTATCCATAGTAATATTTTCATCTAGTTTAAGGTTAAATATTTGGTGAACCCGATGTGACTTTATTATGGGTGGCATAATACTAAAATAAAATCAAAAGAATACCAATGTAAAAAAATACAAGGAAAGTTCAAACCAAATGGTTTGGGATCATTTATACTTACATAAACATTAGGTAAAGGTGTATACTACCTTGATACATTTGAAATAAAAACTCAAAAAATACCAATGAACACCATGTAATTGCATAAATATATTATGTGTGACTCTTCCAATATTCCAATTAATACCAAAAAAATAAAAAATACAAAAATATAAAAATATTTTTGGCATATACATATTCTATTATCTCTTTATAATATAGGTGTTAGTTCCATGTTGATGGATAGCATATCAGTTACTTCTACACATATGAGTTTTATGCTTTTATTTGAATGTGATATAGGTAGACACAGATACATGATTTATGCACTTATGGATTTTAGGGAATTATTTTTTCTCACATCACCAATATGTTGAGGGCATCCACCTTATTTCATCATGATGTATACAGGCTACATGAATGTATGGTCACTTTACATTATCATGTTTGAGATAATATGTACTTACACATGCCTTTATCCATGCTTATATCTTATACAATATAGTTTATGCTATGTACTCAAAATTTTTTGCTTACACATTAGATCCATGGGATACTATGATATGTTTATGTTGGTTTCTTATGATTTCATTCATGCACTTCCTTGAGTGTCTTATATTTATACTGTCTTATTTATTGAGCGTTTGAATATGCTCCATTATTTGTGGCCCTCATGCCTTTGTTTACCTCTTTGACATTTTAGTATGTCAATGAATTTTTTATGTTAACATTTGAATATGTAATTTATTAATTTATGGACATTTGACTAAGTCACATCCCTTTGATTATGTCTCATTTGAACATGCCCCTTATTTCCGGTCTCTTTGGACCATTATCTATTTAATTGATTTTGAGTGCTCTTGTGTGTGTGCTTGATTGCATGTTGAGCTTGTACTGTTACTATCTAGATGTTGCCATGATCTTTATCATGCATCTTAGGCATTAATGTGATCACATTCTATGCACTTCAATGATACATTTACCTAGACATGATCTCCTATATGATACATGGTTCATTCATAGTTATATGGTTATCTTATCCTTTTGAGGTGAGGTAACTACCATTTTTTATTATTCCCTCACCTCAAGGTGTGGGGGGGGATAATATCAATGGGTCATGTCATAGAGGCATGGAGTTTTCACATACATAGTTTTAGCATGATACATATATAAGGTACATATTCTGTGATATGTGTGCCTATTATTGGAAAATCAAATTAGTTTCAAATTAAAAACACTTTTAGGGATTGTCACCACCCAAAAGGTTAGAATTTTATAGTCTATATGAGTCAATCTACTTTATTAGTTGACTCAATTTTTGGTATGGTTGATGTGATTAAATCACTCAATATTTGTCAGTTTTTAGGTTAGACTTGATTGTATCATCCGACTAATAGGACAACTAATATATTTGAAATGCACATGAAATTATATTTTATGATTTAGGTTGGAATGAGAGAAAACATTAAAATATAGAATCCCAAATGATTGTTCAATTCACATTCCCAATGTGACTCTTCATATTCCTACAGGAATAGAGAACTTATTGAATAAGACAAAATAAGACACCTATGCTAGATGGATAAGTGTACAGAGTTGGGGGATAATTCTATGGACATTTTTGGTAACATGATCACATTATTTAATTAATGCGATCATGTTATTTAAATTATATTTTGATAATCACCAAACCATAACGTGATCATGTTATTAAATAGTGTGATTGTATTATATAAAATAATAACATGATCATGTTAATAATGTAATTGTTTTATTATTGTTTTTAATAATGCAATCATGTTAATAATTAAATCATGTTACCTGTGTAATAAAAAAATAAAAATAAAAAACCGAATACAAAATTCCTCATTTTGCATTCAAGCTTTCTTTATTTTCTATGTGTTTTCATTCTGTGATGACATTTTGGGTGAGAGAGGACAAACCTTACTAGAATTCATCCCAGGGAGTCACTAATTGATGATACTACCACATATAAGAGATAAGTGCTAAAAAACTACACTTTTAAACCCTAAATTTTAGTAATTTTCATTGTTTAATTGGTAATTTATTTGTTTTGAACAACCTATCCTACTTACCCTCCTGTTATTTTACCTAACCCTCCATATAACCCTCTTGTTCCTCCTCCTAACCCTCCACATAACCCTCTTGTTCCTCCTTCTATCCCTCCACCTAACCCTCCTTATAGTTCCACATAATCCCCTAGGTAGTTAGGAGAGTCTAGTTGACCACATTATTGGAAAAAAATTAAAATTAAAGAATTAATTGAGAGAATGAGGGATCCCACTTCTACCAACACACATCACACCTATACATCCAATTCCCTATAGACATTATTAGGTCAAATTCACTCTATAATGAGTCAAATTAATAGATGGGATTCATATGGGGATAATTATAGGGCTTATTATGCTAAAACAATATCATCGCTTGATGTTAAGAATAAAAACATATCAAAATCCTCAATTTATGCCTTATTCATTTACCCAACAACCAATGCACCATTTTTGGTAACTACCAAATTTTTTCCAATCCATCGCTATCAACATAATTTAATCACAACTACTTTATGGGATCGATGGTGGATGGTGTTTGATTATCCACCTTGCAACAACCATGAGGTCATTTTGTATTTTTTTTAGAAAACTTTACTATGAGTTTGTCCTCAATGAGATTCTAAACTATTTTGATTATAATGAATTTCAAGGCCAAGAGAAAGGCTCTACAAAGGTTTGACCAGGTGCATGTCATGCACCTAATCAACCTACAAGGATTTGTATTCAAAATCTAATTAAGTCCAAGATCCCTTCTGTAGTTCAATAGGTCATGGGGATCGACACTCTGCATGCACTTAGTTTGCTCACTACTACACTTGTTTAGCATATGAGTAAGCTCTCATAAACCAATTCTTGAGATATGCCACCTGGTGTGCATACCCAACCCCACCCTTGTAGTTATTGTAGAACTATGTGCACTAGAACTTTTGATGATGATGTTGCTGGTGGTTTAGAGGGATTGGATAATATACTTATGAGTGATGAGTTTTTGGCATGCACATCTAGTGTGCAAACATCATCCACTACACATATTCATGTCTATTTTATATAAATTTCATGTTAAATTTAATTTATATTTTCAATATTAATTTATCTAATAATTAATTTAAATATAAATTAAATAATATATGTCATTTTTTATGTTTTAGGAGGTGATGGTGCCTTCATTGTCATAGTTAACATTTGAAACATTTGATTTGATGTAGTTATTATTTACATTTTTAGATCCAATACTGGCCCATCCACTACAACATATGTCTCTATTAAGACAACACCTTTTAATTATATAAAGTTAAAATTTTGAGTTAATATTATGCTCTATGTATATTTAGTATATGTATATTTAACTTGTTAAGTTTAAGCTAAATTTATATATCAAGGATCTTGAAGTAGAGGTTATAACAAAATTCCCTGATATGGATGGAGATAAAAACTTACCTCTACCAAATACCAAGATTTTATATTTTTTTGTCCTTTATCTTCTATCTTTAACCTCTTTATCTCTTTGATCACTTTATATTTACTAGGTCTTTATTATTCACTCTTACCTACTAAATGGATCTTTAGTCTCCTTGTATTCACTTAATACTCATTCTTTACTTGAAGTCATTTTACTAATTAAATACCTTTTCAAAATTTCATTTTAACATTAACCTCCTTAGTTCATACTATGTTTTCATGTTCTCTCTTTTTATCCTTGATTTGTTCTTGACAATCTTCTTATGTGTTTTCATAGGTCTACATGCTAATTTTATTTTGTTCTTTCATAAAACTTATAATACCATATGCCTACTCAATTACATCTCATTTCATGCATCCAAACATTCTAAAAAACCCTCCAAGATTCAACTCTTCACTTAACTCTTCTTTCCTCTTTCACACCTTCCTTTTACTATCCCTTTTTTGAGGCAAACCTCCTTGTTCTGAGTAAACTAAAAATATCCCAACAAAAAAAAACCTACATTAAGATACCCCTTTACATCACAAATCTCCACACAAACTTTCATAATTTAAATCTCTTTGGAAAACACCTAAATCAACACCACTTGGGACTAATTAGGTCTTCTAGGCCTAATTCAAAGCTACTAACTGTGAAACTATACCATACAAACTCAAATAAACATTAAAAATTCAAAATACTCTTCTACCTATATAAATACAAATTTCCACAAATTTTAATGAATTTTCATTAGTTAAATCACTTGTTATCTCATTTTTTAGTTTCAAACCCTAACTTGTGTTGTCTCAGTCCTACACCTACCTAACAGGACAATAAATGAGCTAAAATGACCTTTTGACCCTTATAAAAGATTATAAGGTTTGATATGTATTTTCCCTTACCACATGTATCTTATCAAAATACTCATTTTCATTTTTCAATATTAAATCACTCCCAACATGTAGTTTTATAGAATTATATACCCCTCCAACATGACTATGTCAACAAATAGGACAAAATAAACCCTTAATACCCTTTAATATCATTTGATAAAAATTCAAATAATCAAACAAATGGAAAAAAAATATCCTAAAAAAATAAAAAATCCTTAAATCCTCAAATCTATTTCCAATAACTCTATATGGTCTTTCTTTATGACTATGCAAACTCAGAATTGTTACTAATTGGACTACATATAGTCTTTTCATGTATTTTGCATTTTATCAATAATATTGAGACTTTAAATAGTTTTAAATTAATTTAATATAGATCCTCTATCCATTACTCATATTTAAATAATTTATAATGACACTTTAAATTGATTATGTTCTATTTTTGACTGTGCCTGAAGACATAGTATTGAAACTTGGGTTTCACCACTTTGAATCTGTAGACTATTGACTTAAATATTCTATGACTAGAGATATTAACACCATAGGATTGATCATAAACTAATAGAAACTTATTTATATTTTAATATACCCAAATAATCTTTACAAGTAAGGATATAGTTCTTGATATGTCTCTTATTCCTTTTCTCTCCCTAAATTTGCCTTCTTGAAGTGCTACTATTCTTTCTACCTCCTATTCTTCCACTCACACTTCCTACATGTATTAATTTTTTTATATTAACTCCAATGTATGAAAATTACTTTCTATTCTTGGCCATTGAATGTTTCATGGTAGTTACATTTCCATGATTCTTGGTTTACGCTATCTTTTTCATGATATGCCCATTGAAATACCTTGCCATATATATCTTGGCTTACATTAAGAAAAACTTGCCATTTATATCTTTGATACTTTATAGAAAACTAAGTGAGACATTATTTACATGAATAGTTTATGGCTCAAGTAGACACTCCTCCATCACTGTGAGCCAAGATAGATATATGTATTACTTCTACAATGTGAACTACACAGGCACTAACAGAGGTTTATATTAACTTGTAAGACTTCTTTTAATAATTTTACTACATACTTGGGGAAAATATAACTTATGTAAATGTATTATGTATGCAAGGTTGTCCTATGACATATGATATTTCCATTCAAATGATTAGTAGGGAAACTTCTCATGTTTATTCCCTATTTCAAATGCCTATTCGAACAACTAAGCCTACCACTGATTTTTTTGAGCATAAAAATAGATTGAGTAGGATCAAGAGCTTGAAGTAAGTGCATGTATAAATTATTTTTTACTGTAGTTTAAAGTTAATTTATTAATAATTGATTGAATTTATTTTATGTTAATTTTTTAATAATACTTGTATTTGAATAGGTTTAGCTGCAAGCGAGCTATGAGCATAGGACCTATAGTCAGACCTTTGAGAAATCCAAGGAATTAGAAGGATCTCCATATACTAGGAGGTCATATCAGGGAAAGTCTTCTTTGAGGAAGGCAAAGAGATGGAGGCTATTTGATGAATAGGATGTCTTACATGAGATGTGCATTTTTGTAGGCCTATATGGTAATTTACACATTTTTGGCATTGTATATGTGTATATGACATTAATCTAACATTATATACTATGTTGGTAGATGTAATTTTTTGTTTGCCTAACATGAAAATCTATGTATTATTGACATTGTACACATGTGCCTATATTATATGCCTATCATGGAAATATATGTAATTTATGTTCAGTTTTAATTTATAATGTTATTATATATTGTTATTTTGATCTTCCAAACTATTATCTATTGAATCTCGTATTTAATTTTGTACACAAATAAGGATTAAAAAATGTTATTTTAAATGTTAAATCTTGGATCTCCCATATTTTTTTAAATTAATTTTTTTATTTGATTGTGTAGTGGAGATGACTAATGACACTCTTACCTATTTTGCGTTTGTCATCACCCATGTACAAATTTTCAATTGATCATTAACACAATTTGATTTCACTTGAAACCCATACCCAATCATGTTCAAATTTTTATAATTAAAAGATAAAACCATTCAAAAATCCCTATAAATTTCTCAATTGGATACCTATACCTGTAAGTTACCTGATCTTTCACCTTCACTTGGCTCTAATGCCTTTTGACTATCTTTTCTTGAAACTAGGTCTACTACTTTTTTACCTTTTACACAAATTTATCAAAACTGATCCACCTAATGCATAGTGTTTTTGGAACATGCTAAGGGGTGGGGGTGAGTTAGTTGATTAAGAATAATTATTCAATTCCATTCATCACTTTATTCGCATAAAAGATAAATGCATAAACAAAGCAACTACACAAACATATCATGAGAGAACACAAAAGATATATGGGAAACCCTATTTGGAGATAAAACCCACTAAAACATGCAAATGGAATACAATCTTATAATGTCAATATCTAAGTTTTAGTGAAGCACCAAGTTCACAAGGAGCTCTAACCTGCACCTAGTTAAGCACCCACTTAACTAGTCTTCTGCAAGCTCTATTTTGTAAGGAGGATCCTAAACCCTAGGTAAATTAGCACAAAATAAGTCACCTCATATATATGATCACCTTATAATACATTTTTATAACTTAAATATATATTAAAACCTTTTTTTTCACTCTTTACCCTTCAATCTCACTCAAATAATGTCTTAGGCCTTCTCGCTCAAATAGCCCTCTCTTTGGCAGAATTAGGTCAAATGAGATTGATCAACATATATATAAAAATAGTTAGATAATAATGGAATGTTAATATCATCTCTTTAATGATATTCAATCCCTTAACTTGTCTTACAGACCAATCTCACTATGCCACTCTACACAAACTTTACTGTGTTAGATAGGTCATTTTGATGACAATTTTTTGCATAGGTGTAGGCATAATTGAAAATTATAAAAAAATGGGATAGGAGGGATATGTATTTAATAATAAAAACATTCATTATTATCTATCCCTATTCCTTTACAACCAATCCCTAATATCATTCTCATTCTTGCGTAGTTTTCTCACTGTTATACTCATTAGGCTAGTTTAGCGATATGCTAAATTCTATGACCATTTTAGCACATTTTTGGTTATAAATCTGATTATAAAATTTAATTGAAATAAAATATAATTATTTAACATCATCCTCCATCCATTTTCATGATTTTCCCTAGTCAACCCTCCCTGTAACATTAAAAACCCTAAAAATAAGGGTTTTCCTATAGCTTCTACTTACTGTCAAGAAAAACAAAAATAACTTAAGGAAACCTAGAGGAGTAATTTACATGTTAAAAACATAAAAATAGGTTAAATATAACATTATTATCCATAATATATTATATCTTTTCTATCAGGTCTTTTTTAGGGTTTTAGGTGGGTTTTGACTACCTTACCTTCTTAGTAATCATTCATAAAGGATTGCCCTCAAATAAAAAATAAATGAAAATAATTTAAAGATAGGGACATTAAAAAACTAAAATGAAGTGATGAATTTCTCATGTAAAGGTTTCACATGCCAATGAGCATTAAAAACTTCTTCTCAGGTCTACAACACCCCATTTTGTGCACACAATCAACCTTATCACCAAATTTATTGCTTTCTCCTTCAGGTATTGAATTAATTTTTTTCCACATACTATAAATGATATATCATACATATTTAAATTATATAAATATATTTGACACCTTTGGAAATGATCTTGACCCCTCAGTACTCCACTATAGGTCAATTTGCATACTAGGCCTTATTAGACCTTATACTATTGGTCCTATCTGTATTATGAACACAACATGAAATATACTGAAATGTTATAAAAAATTAATAAACATATAATATAACATCATAACATTCTCTCACACTACCAAAATTTATTATATAGATCTCCAATGGCTCAACACATCATGCTACTAGGCTTATGCCATTTCACTAGGTTCCTCAAACAAGGCTTCAAGAACTCAACATTAAGAATAATAAAGATAACATATAATGATATAAATGACATCAATGAAAAATTAATGCATACCTTCTAACACATTCCCAAAAATCTCCCCATTTTCCATTTATGGATTTTACTTAGAGAGACATCTCTTATTTGGAAGCAACTTCTTAATGAAAATCAATCTCCCCATTTGAAATTAATGAAAAATAAATTACATTAAACATTTTTTTAATATAAAATATTATATATAACTCCCCTTTTAATATTTCATATCGTAGATAGATTTTTGTGACATATTGATATGACTCCCCCTTTGACCTCATAGTCTGTGCACTTCTTTTATATTCTTGAAGCTAAAAAATCTCCTCATTATCTCCCCATAAGCACTTGTATTACTTAGTGGTTGATATGAATAATAATCACACCTAATTCCTATCTTAGACATTCAAAATTAGCCTTTGGAAGAGGCTTAGTCAATATATCTATAATTTGATCTTTTGTAGACATAAATTCAAGCTTGATGCTTTGTTCACTCACTTGTTCTCTTAATAAATGATAATTGATATGAATATGTTTGCTCCTTGAATGTAATACATGATTATTATAAACACTTATGTCACTAGTATTATAATAGATAATAGGAATAGGTCCATCAAAATCCACCTTGTAGTCTCTTAGGGTTTGTTTCATCTATAATACTTGAGTACAACATGAGGCTACTGAAATATACTTAGCTTCACAAGTAGATAAATCTAATGAATGTTGTTTCTTACTTAACCATGATACTATACACTTACCTAAGAATAAGGATCCTCCACTAGTGTTTTTTCTATCATCTAGACTCCCAACCCAATCTGCATCTATATAGGCTATTAGATCAAACATTTTACTCCTTGGGTACCATAAACCATATTCCAAAGTCCCTTTGAGATACCTAAGTATCCTTTTTACTAATTTTAGGTATTTTTTTAATGTTTTTCTTGGAATATTCCTATAAGACCTATTACTTGTATGATATCTAGCCTAGATCCAATAATTTACAATAAACTCCAAATCATGGATCTATACATTATCTGATTAACCCTTGAGGATTCATCCTCCTTGATTATCATGAATCCTATAAACATAGTTTTACTTGCATCCTTAAAATATTCCAATCTAAAATTCTTTAACATCTCTTTTATATACTTGACTTGTGAAATGAACATACCTTTTTTAGTTTGATTAATTTGAATTCCAAGAAAGAAGGACAGTTCTCCAAGCATAGACATTTAAAATTTTGACTTCATCACCTCTGAAAAGGCCTTGGTCATGTTTTCATTAGTTCAACCAAAGATAATATCATCCACATAAACTACAACTATCAACTGATGATTATTTTTAATTTCGACATATAGGTTGCTATTTGTAACTCCTCTCTTGAACACTTGGTCTAAAAATTATTTATCAAGTCTAGCATACCAAGCTCTAAGGACTTGTTTCAACCCATATAGGTACTTATTCAATCTGAAAACATAATCCTTAGTATCAATCAATAGGAAAACCTTAAGTTGTTCAATGTATACCTCTTCTTCTAAGTTCCCATTTAGGAAGGCTAACTTAACATTGAACTAATATATTTTGAATCCTTTGAAACTTTCATAGGTAATAAACATCCTAATGGTCTCTAACCTTACTACAGGAGGAAAGGTTTCTTCAAAGTCCACTCCTACTTAAGCATATCCTTTGCACATAAGTCTATCTTTATTTCTAGTGACCTCTCCAATCTTATTTAACTTGTTCTTGAAAACCCATATGGTACCAATGATGATTTTATATTTAGGTATAGGCACCAACTACTGAGTTTCATTCTTCTCAATTTTATTTAGATCCTTATTCATTGAATCTAACCAAAACTCATCTTGATTTGCTTCAAAAACGTTTTTAGGTTAAATTTATGAAATCAAGGTAGTATTTTCTTGATTAACATCACTCACTATTCTTCTCCTTACTTGTATACCTACACTTTTGTTTCCAATGATTTGAGATTTAAGGTGATCCTTTTGAATTTGCCTAGAAGGACCTTTTGGGTCCTTTCTTTCCTCATCCTCTTCTTCATCCTCATCTATATCTATTTATCCTTCATCATTCTTTGAATGAGCATATGTATTTTTTGTCTCATCAACCTTGAAATTTATGATCTCTGCTATATTTTTCAACCTTTTATTATAAAATATATATGAAAAACATAATGATGAATATACTAAGAAGAAACCTTCATCAGATATTGAGTCAAATTTTCCCAAGTCCTCATCATTTCTCTTAACACAACACTTACTCCCAAAAAAATTGAAATGTTTAACATTTGTTGGTCTACCATTCCATAATTCATATGTATTTTTGTCACCATTGATATTGATCTAACCTTTATTCAAAGTGTCAACTATAGTACTAACACCTTCTCTCCAATAACCATCTAATAGCTTGTATTCATTCAACATTATCCTTTCCATCTCTTGGGCTATTATGTTCTTTCTCTCAACCACCCCATTTTGTTGAGGTGTTATAGAAGTTGAGAACTATTTTCTTATTCCATTGACCTCAAAAAATTCATCAAAATCATTTGACTGAAAATCTCCTCATCTGTTAGACCTAAAATACTTGATGTTTACATTCATTTCATTTTCAACCAAAGCTTTGAAGGTCTTAAACTTTCCTAGATCTTCTGAGTTATTTTTTAAGAATGCTACCCAAGTCATCCGTGTGAAGTCATTTATAAGTAAAATGAAATAGTTATCTCCTTGAATACTTTGAATCCTTATTGTTTCACATAGATCAGTATGGATTAGTTCTAAAGGTCTTGTGGAGGAATATTTTTTAGATTTTAATCTTCTCCTAGCATTCTTACCATGTTGGCATGCCTTGCAAAGAATATCAATAGGTTTAGATATTTTGGGAATATTCTTCATAGATCCTTTGGAGATGATCTTGAAAAGATTGTCAAAGTTAATATGACCTAACCTATTATGCCATAACCAACTCTCATATACCTTTCTCATGAAACATTTTTCTTTTGTGATTTCATTTAATAAATCATGATAGTTTTCAGTTCTCTTGGCTTTGGCAATCAATCTCCTTGATTTGTCTCTTCTAATCTCACATACATTTTCATGAGATGTTAGAGTGTATCCTTATGTGTAAATTCATCTCACACTTAGAATGTTGTGTTTCAATCCATCTATTTATAACACATTTTCTATTTTGGTCTTCCCATTATCTAAGCTCAAAGAACCTTTCCCAACTATGTTAGTAGACGTGTTATCCCAAAACCTTACTGAACCAATGGAATTTTTATTCAAAGTGATGAACTTAATTTTATCTCCCATTATGTGACTGAACATCTGATATCTATATAACATTTCAAATCTTTATTTTGAGTGTGGAAAGTA
The DNA here is from genome assembly GCA_037957365.1 of Torreya grandis. Lineage (NCBI taxonomy): Eukaryota > Viridiplantae > Streptophyta > Pinopsida > Cupressales > Taxaceae > Torreya > Torreya grandis. The sequence goes on from JARHVA010000923.1 coordinate 4,025,644, forward strand.
GTTTTTGTTATCATAGATTTTTATCCTCTATCTTTCTGCTTCTTTTCTATAGGACCTACTTTATTGATCCATTCTCTAATGTCATGACTCCATAACCTCTCAACATGACTATTTTTATTGATATGCTTTATCTTACATTCTCTTTCAATGTGTCCTCTTTGGTTGAAATTGTGACAAATAATTATGCTTTTTCATCTATAGTTAATAGCTTTATGTCCAAATCTACCACAAAATAAATAATGACCAATGAAGGACTCCACAAAATGTGATTTATTGACCTTATTTTTCCTTTTATGAACATAAGATGATGAATTTTTACCTTTGATGTCACTTGACATAGTAGGGACCTTCTTGAATTAATGATGATTAACTTCAAGTTTGGTAGCTTCTGCATAGGTCTTGATTCTACCAATTTCATTACTTATTGACTGATTAATGTATATTAGAGCATGAAATTTATTGAAATCCATTTTTTATTATCTAAATCCAAGGCCTCTCATGTCATAAAAATATCTTTGACTATCCAGAATACTATTAAGTTTTCTAGTACTTTCTTCATTATTTTGCTAAGTGCTTATCTCGATACCAGCTTGCTCAATTTTTAACTCTAAAGATTTTATTTTCATTATAATTTGAGTGAATTATTATATCTGATCCTTTATTTTAGAACAAAATTCATAAGTTATTTCACTTATTGTGGGTTTGTTCTGATTGCTTTCATAGAAAGTACTTTCATTACCAAGATCCATATATGTGTTCTAGAGATCTTCCTTAGACTATTAGGTTTACTCAAGAGTCCAAGATTTGATACCACTTGTTGGAAGATATTGAGTTGGGGGGGGGGGTGAATTAGTTACTTAACAATAATTATTCAATCCCATTCACCACTTCATTCACATAAAAGATCAATTCATAAACAAAGTACACAAGCATATCATGAGATAACAAAAAAGATATATGAGAAACCCTCTTGGGGGATAAAAATAATTTAACCATGCACATGGAATAAAATAATATAATTTAAATTTATAAGTTTTAGTGGAGAACCAACTTCACAAGGAGCTCTAACTCCTGCCTAGTTAAACACCCACTTAACTAGTCTTTTGCAAGCTCTATTTTGCAAGGAGGATCCAACCTCCTAGGTAACTTAGCACCAATTAAGTCAAATAAGATATTTGGTCACCTTATAATACCTATTTATAACTAAAATATATGTTAAAACTTTATGTTACACTCTTTAGCCTTCAATCTCACACAAACAACTTCTTAGGCCTTCTTGCTCAAATAACCCTCTCTTTGATAGAATTAGGTAAAATGACCTTGCTCAACACCTATATAAAAATAGTTAGATACTCATGGAATTTTTAAATCATCTCTGTGATGATATTTAATCCCTTAACCTATTCCACCAAAACACTATTTCCTTTGCTCAATTCTCTAACTTGTCAATTTAGGCCTCTTAAGCCTTCTTAAGTACTTGACCCTTGCTCTCACCCATCTTAGTCATACATGAACCTTTAAATACATAATTTTTTTTGGAATAGATAAAAATACATGTTTTAAACATGAAACAAACATTTCATAAGCTGGTCATAGTCCACAAGGACCAAATCCACAATTAGGCCTAATGGAGACCTAATGTAATTAGGTTTGTCATATCCACACATTACCATTATAACCCTTAGGAATACTTATTATCTTAAAAAATGGATGAAAAAATTCATAAATTAATATAATATACCACTAATAATCTAATTTTTGGTCCCCAACTTCATTCATCCCATTTCACACCTTGAACCCCCCAATTAGGCCTACTCACCTTTTAGGCCTTCTCACTGTCAAAAGTTTGTCTTGCAAATGTGAGAAAAATACACAAATTTGACAAATAAAAAATGAATAAAATAATATTAATTAATTAAAAAAATTCAAAAAATTCCTTGGTCTTCATCACAAAATCCGAAAGTCCTCAAGAACACTCTTGTAGATGGCCTACTCAGAAACACCAAACACTATCAACACACAGTCAAAATCATTTGATTCTCCAAGATTAAAAATGGAATTATAATGAGAAAAAAATCATTAAAATTATCCTATTATTACTTTATTACATATTTAATATATTTTTATCATTCATCGTATTGAAAAATGACTCAATAACATCCATTTCACACACATAAAAAGTTGCCTGTAGGACCAAAAACATAGTCAAGAAAATCAACTTATTGAACACCTATGGGAATAATTATATGATATTAAAATGGATTTATGTGAACCTTTAGAATCATTATATAATATATTTAAATATATATATTTCATGGTCATATATCAATATTGGTCTTAAAGACCAATCTCACTATGCCACTCTACATAGACTTTACTATGTTAGACAGGTCAATTTGATGACAACTATTTGCATAGGTGTAGACATAATTAAAACTTATAGACCAATGGTATAGGATAGATAGGTATTTAATTATGAACCCATGCCTTAGTATCCATACCTATTCCTCTAAAACCAATCCCTAATCTCATTTTTATTCTCGCCTAATTTTCTCACTATTCTGCTCATTAGGCTAGTTTAGCGATAGGCCAACTTCCATGACCACATTAACATATTTTTTGTCAAAAACCTGATCATAAAATTTAATTTAAATAAAATATAATTATTTCACATCATCCTCCATCCATTTTCATGATTTGACCTGGTCAACCCTTCATGTAGCATCAAAAACCCTAAAAATAAAGGTTTTCCTATAGCTTCTACTTACTGTCAGGACAAAAAAACCACCTAAGGAAAATTGAGGAGTCATTTACATGTTAAAAAAAAAAACAATTAAACTATACCATTATGATACATAACCAATTATATCTTTCCTATCAAGTATTTGTTAGGGTTTTAGGATGGTTTTGACTACCTTACCTTCTTAGCAATCATTCATAAAGGATTGCCCCTAAAATCCAAAACCAATGCAAATAAATTAAATCTAGGGACATTAAAAAAATAAGATGATGTGATAAAGCTATCATTTAAAGGTTTCATGTTCTAATGACCATGAGAAACTTCTTCTTGGGTCTGCAACACCCCATTCTATGCACATAGTCAACATTATCACCAAATTTCTTGATTTTTACTTTAGAGATTGAATTCAAACCTTGTACACACACTAAAAATGACCTATAAAACCTATTTAAATTATATAAATATATATTCCAACTTTTAAAATGATCTTGACCCATTATTAGGCCAGTATAGGTCAATTTGCATACTAGGCCTTATACTTCTAATCCTATTTGGATTATGAACACAATATAAAACATTTTGAACTATTATCAAAACTTCATACCAATGTCATATAAGATCATGAAATTCTCTCACAATAATTTTTTTTCTTATACTAGTCTCTAATGGCTCAAATCATCATGCTACTAGACCTTGCCTTTTCAATAGGTTCCTCAAATAAGGATTTAAGAACTCAACATTAAGAACAATAAGGATAACATAGAATGACATCAATGACACTTTCATGAAATCAATGAAAACTTAATGCATACCTTGTATTACATTCCCAACATGTTTTCTCTTCTAGTTTAAGATGGATATAAAAGTCTTATTCATATGCTTTAAGATCATGAAGAATTACAAAATCACTTATCCACTCTTGTTATCAAATTGATTCAAAATCCACTCTCAAATAATATTCTTTAAACTAGTCAATTACTCATTAGGTCTACTCTTAACTAGTCACCAATCTCTCAGATCTACTCTCTTTTTTTTGAAAAATCTTCTTTAAGACAATTTGGATAAGTCTTAGGAAAAATCAAGGATTTATGCAGGTGTAAAAAATTACAAGAAATCAACCAAATATAAGTCTCTAAGAGATTGAACTCTCATTCTCAAATTCTATCTTTTTAAGTTTCTAGGTCTCTAGACCTATTTGTTTCTCTTATAAGTCAATTTAACAAAATAGAGTTTGTATCTCTTAAAAAATATATTTATAGTAGTGTTTTATCAATTGTAATATGTTTTAACCAAGTTTATATAACTCAAATAAACTAAAAATGCATCTTACCTTATGCACAACTTTTTCTCAAAAATGGTATTCTATAGGTATACATAAAAATAGTCTTTTTTACCTATAATTTCAGACCTCTTGCTAACCTAATGATACTTGGACTAAGTTATAAGATCCATTCCCCAGCTACTCATAAAGTTTCAGACCTTATTATTTAATTTTTTGAGTTTTAGAGGTGTTTTACTCATGAAACCCTTACTTTGGATTTATTCAAAATTTATACAGGTCTAGAGTGTAGCTAAGACAATTTTCAACATAGATTCTATATGTATTTGGTTTTTGAGACTGGTTTTTAACTCTTCAACACTTCACTCATTCAACACCTTCAATACCTCAGTCTTTATATTCCATTACTTTCTAGGCCTGTCCCTTAAGGGTGTTAGGCCTCCTACAATTGATCTTTGAGAAATGATATTTGAAAATATCACAAGCCTATTATATCCTCCAAATCACATTGAACACTTAAAATAAACTTTCATGTAAAAGTCGGTGAGAAAAGGGATAGAGGAGCATGAAAACACTGACAACAAATATTATAAAAGTTTAAGTTGTGGTTGTAAAACTATTGTTTTGATGATTCCTAACCAAAAAATGACACTGTCAACATGTTTGGGGGGGTTAACATCTGGTACTAGGTTATTGGCCTCCCATTAGGCCTGATTGACAAACCCTCAACCTATTCTAGCCTCAAGAACACCCTTCCCAATACAATAAAATGCAATTTTTTAGCCTAAGTTCAAACATGCATAAAATGAAACCTATAAGTAATTTCTATAAACCATAAAATCCTTCCCCTTCCTATTTAAACCCTATAATTACACCCTAGAGCACTTAGGTTAAAACTTTGAGAGCAATCCATTGGACAAGTTGCAGTGAAGGGTCTAAAAATGTAACCTTTTGGTATTGAAAAAACAACTTCTTGAGCTCCAACTAACATTTCTTCCTCTAAGACCTCCACCTAAGACTGTATCACTTAGATAACATATAGATAGGAAAATTTCATGATATAACACTAACATGATGTTAAAATCCACTTGAAAGTGCATTTTCACTTCCATTCAGGAGCACATAAACATTCACAACAAATGTTGTCAAAGTTTAAGTTATGGTTGTATAACTATTATTCTAATGATTCTTAACAAAAAAATGACATTTCCAACACATTCTTGAGGGTGGATAACATATAGGACTAGTATATTAGCCTCCCATTAGGCCTGATCGATAAATTCACCACCCATTTTGATCTCAAAAATGCTCTTCCCAATACAAGAAAAATGTAAATTTTTAGCCTAAGTTCAAACACAAGTAAAATGAAACTTGTAATTCATCTTTGTGAACCAATAGATCCTTACCATAAATATTCAATCCCTATAATCACACCCTATATAACTTAGGTGGAACCCTTGAGAGAAATATGTTGGATGAGTTATAGTGATGGGTCCAAAAATTCAACTTTTAGCATTGAACAATCAACTTCTTTAGCTCCAACTACGATTTTTGCCTCCAAGACCTCCACCTAAGAATATATTAATTATATCACATATATATAGGTAAATTACATGTTACCAAACCTCCATGATGTTCAAATCCACCTAAAAGTGCATTTTCACTACCATTTGAGAGCATAGAAACACTGACAACAAATGCTATCAAAGTTTAAGTTGTGGTTGTAGAACTATAGTTCCGATGCTTCTTGACTAAAAATTTAAGATTACAACACATATAGGGGGTGTATAATATATAGTATTAGGTTCTTTGCCTCCCATTAGGCTTGATTGATAAACCCACCACCCATTCTGGCCTAAAAAATGCCCTTTCGAATAGAAAAAATGCAATTTTAAAGCCTAAAGTTCAAACACACGTAAAAAAACATATAAGTCATTTTCATAAAATATTAGAACCCTACCTTAAATTTTTAATCCCTCTAATCTCACACCAAATCGCTCAGGTTGAACCTTGGAGAGAAATTTGTTGGACATGTTGCAATGACAGGTCAAAAATGTAACTTTTTGGCATTGAACAAGCAACTTCTTGAGCTTCAACTGCCATTTCTACCCCTATAACCTCCACATAAGAATATATCACTTTGATCACATCTAAATTGAGCCTCTCTTATCTTGAAGAATATATAATTCTCTACTGATAATTCCAACCACATGAAGGTGGAAGCTTATTTGGTACCACTAACCTACAAAAAAATGTTAGTATGTAATTAAAAAATGAAATTCATATGTACTACCTAGAAAATAAAAAACATTTGAGAAAATTGATTATATTTGCATTTGAAAAGTCAACATACCTATGTATTTCAATCCAATGAACCACTAAGATCTGATCTAACCTTGATAGTAAGCAAGAATAGCTTCGTGGTCTGACTCCCAAACTTTCCATAATTTATTGTTTAATGACCTCCCATGATATTTTTGTAATTGAATATTAATTACAAGAATAAAATTTTAATAGTGTAATATCTTCTTGCACATTTCAAATAAAAATTGATATATTTTTTTAATAGGATATCATCAAAACCAAGTTACAGTGATTACCACTGACCCAGTGGAATAATCAATATTTTCTACATCTATAACTTGGGAAGTCAATTTTTTCTTTCCCTCTATCAACCAACATAAGTAGTAATTAGTTCCCTCTTCATTATCCTCATCTGAAATAACTAAAAAACATACCCTATTTAATAAAAACATTTTTAGTGACAATATGAAGATATATAATGAGAATAAATTATATACAATGAAAAATATTCTACCTAGCTGCACTAGATCAGATACATGGTCAAAATCATCTGATGATGTCATATTTATAAGTTACAATGTAGTTGGAACCTAATATGTGTTTATTAGAATTAGAGTTTTAGAACTCCAATCATCCACCCACTCTTGTGACTCAAAGTCATTCCAAACATAGTCCACATATGCAAAACATAAACATGTCAAGTGTCTCGTACGAATAGTCTAAAAATTTTCATTTTAGCTATGAAATAAGTGGAGGTCACTTGAACCCATTAGAATCATAAAATCCTCATACTTTACCAAGTATTCTTCCTCCATTAACCAGAAATGTCTATAAATAGTAGAATTTGGTTGAGCATAATTACACATGTTTTCATTACACCATTCAACCATGATTTTTGCATTTGTCAAAAGAATACCCTCTTCAAATTTAAACTCCTCCCTTGAAATATCTCTTTTTACACATACTTCACAACCATCATGCTCCCTTTTTTCATGGTCAACCTTAGTGAAAATCTAAATGTGTTTTACACTAGTGGTAACATGCATCCTATTTGACCAATAAAACATCCATGTATTTTTGAATTGTGATATGCAATTATCTGAATAAATATAATGTTGATTGAAAGTAATGTTAATTTAACTCAACTATTTATATAAATTATGAAAATAACCTTACAAATACTTTGACCAATGTGATTGGTCATCTCTAATATATAAATGGTAATCCCTTAATATTTTCCATTATTACTCTGTATTATTAGGTGCATGCATGAGTGATATATGAATGAATATGGAAACTTGTGATGAGTTATAATACTATGATTGAGCTTCCATTATGGGTTTGAATGTGTAATTTTTAGCAAAGTCAACTACTAAAACAATCAAACCAAGTGAAAATGTATCCTTGCTTATCTTGAAATGTTCATCCAACCATCTAGCCCTGTGTTGTTAATGGTGGATTTTGTTGAAAGGGTCTTTCAAAAACATTATTAATTTCATTGTTTAGATGTGGGATTCCATTTTATTAATTATATGTTTCTATTAAATTTTATTGATTTTTAATTTCATCATTAGTTGTTTCCATCAAAATTTCTTCATTTATGGGGGGTGAAGCATCATACATAGACTCATCATCAACAAAATCAAAAACTTGGAACTTTAAATATAAAATTCCAACATTATCTAATTCATTATTTTCAATTTCATCATTATTCAAATTTTATGGTCAATTTCATCATTGTTTAATTCATTATTATCAATTAGCTCATTATCTATGGCATTTGGTTCATCAAGATTAGGGTTTGTACCTTGTTTACCATGATTTTTTTGAATTTGTATCTTAGGTTTCTCTCTCAAATATTCTAATTACTTTGGTGTTTTCTTCTTCAACATCTTCCTCTTCCTCAAATGTTATTTGTCACCCATCAATGACAATTGACAAATTTTCAAAGGTGGGGTCAAAAGTACTCAAGTCCCATAGAGAATGTTTGTGGGGATATAATTTTTTATTTGGGTTAAATATAGATGTTTAAAAATGATTTAGTGTATAATAATAATAATAATAATAATAATAATAATAATAATAATAATAATAATAATAACTTGATCATGTTATTCTTGATACTTGGTTCTGATTCAACATACACATTAAGAAGTGAGTTTTATGTATATTAAGAATAATATGATCACTTTATGAAATAACGTGATTGAATTATTTAATAACATGATCATGTTATTCTTAATACTCAATTAAAGTTAAACATATACATTGAGAAGCAAGTTTTGTCTATATTAAGAATAACATGATCATATTATTTAATAACATGATCACATTATATGTAATATAGATTAGGGATTATGGATTAAGGAATTAGTGCATAGGGTTTAGGGTTTAGGTATTACAATTTATATTTTAGGGTTTAGGGATTAGGGCATGTAGGGTTTAGGTTTAAGAGTGTATATAAGGTCTAATCACTATATGCCACATGAACCTAACTTTTGCTACAAAAGATGTTAATTGGGACTAAACTAATTGGTAAATAGGGAAATTTTATGGTTTCGAATTTAGGGTATAATGTTTAGGGTTTAAGATATAAGGCTTAGGTTTAGGGTACACAAGGTCAATCGTAAAGATAATTATTAGTCTAAATGATATTAATTTGGGCTAAAATGATTGGTTTAGGGTTTAAAGAGTTTATATTTATGGTTTAGAGTTTAAGGGTTAGGAAATTTAAGGATTAGGGATTAGGGTATAGTTTTTAGGGTATATAAGGTATAATCGTGAAGGAAATTGGGGAAAATTTGAGCTTCTCAAACTTATATCTGTGAGTAAAGAATGTGATTTTGGGCTTAATTAGCCCCCATATCATCACATATTAAGCCAATTAAGTCAATTATGGTTTAATGAGTGATGAAATTTTGACCAAGTTCATCCCTATGAACCTAATTTTTACTATATATAAAGGATGTTAATTAGGGCTAAATTTATTAGTTTAGGGTTTAGGGTCTACAATTTTAAGGTTTTGGGGTTTAGGGCTTATGGATTAGGGTTTAAGGTAAATGGTACATGGTTTATGGTTAAAGTTAAATGGTACAGGATCTAGGGTTTAAGATATCAGATATAGGGTCCAATCACTAACGTAATTGAAGAACATTTGAGCTTCTTGTTCACCAATTTGTGATAATTACCTTCACGTTTCCATTTTTGATAAAAGTAGGGTTAGTTAAGCCATACATTTACATACATTAAATAATCGATTGAGCCATAAATTTGGTTTAGGGGATCAATTTGGCCTAAATCACACCCCTAATTTCAAAAATTGACTAATTGGATCAATTCATGATAGAATCAAACTTTTAATTTTCCCCAAATCATATCTTGCTCTTGAAGGGGTTTAAATTGGCCTCAAATGCCTCTTCGATTAAATAAATAAACTCTTTGGTTAATCATATATTACATGATATTAGGGTTAATTTCACTCCAAATCACATCATATATAATTTAAAATAGGTTCATGTGGTTCATTTTGACCCTAATTATAGCCATTATTTAACTAATTGACATTTGCATTCATTAGTTGATGACTTCAAGTTTATTGAGCTCAAACACACATTCTATACATGTATAAATTATATATAAGTAAATAATGTTTATTTTTTTTTAATTGAGCTAATGAAATTAGAGTTGATCAATTAGAAAATCATAATTTATAGTCATGCAATTAGGTTAAAGGGGCTCGAAATAATCCTAATTTACTTTGGATACATAGTTAGATTGGTACTCCAAAAGCTAAGTTTTGGCCATAGGTTTAAAAATTGCATTTTATGACATCTTGTGATAAAATCAGTTAGATCATAAGGATTATAATATAGGGCTTATAATGTATGTTTTAGGGATTAGGGATTAGGGCACATGGTTTAGGTTTAAGGGCGTATATAATGTCTAATTACACTATACCATGTGAACCTAATTATTACTACAAAGGATGTTAATTGGGAATGAATTGATGGGTAAATAAGAAAAGTTTATTGTTTAAAATTTAGTGTATATTATATAGGGTTTATGATTTAGGGCTTATGTTTTAATGTATATATGGTTTAGGGTACACAAAGTCAATTAAAAAGATAATTGAGGATAATTTGAATCACTTAGACCCATTTGTGACTATATAATGTGTTTTTAGGTTTTCATTATACCCCATGTCATCATGAAGATTGAGTAAATTAGTCAAATATAGTAATCAATCATGTGATTTAGGCCAAATTGAGCCATGTGAACTTAATTCTTAGTCTAAATGATGTTAATTTGGGATAAAATGATTGGTTTAGGATTTAAAGAGTGTATATTTATGGTTTAGAGTTTAGGGATTAGGGATTAGGGTATATAGGTTTTAGGGTATATAAAGTACAATCATGATGGTGATTGGGGCAAATTTGAGCTCCTTGAACCTAGATATGTGAGTAAAAAATGTGATTTTGGGCTCAAATAGCCCCCACATCATCACATATTGATCCAATTAAGTTAATTGTGGTAATGAGTGATGTGATTTTGACCAATTTCATTTCTTTTAACTTAATTATTACTATATATAAAGGATGTTAATTGGGGCTAATTTTATTGGTTTAGGGTTTAGTGATTATGGCTTAGGGTTTAGGGTTTAAGTTAAATGGTACAAGGTTTATGGTTTAAAATATCAGATATAAGGTCCAATCACTAAGCTAATTGAATAAAATTTGATCTACTTATTCACCTATTTGTGACATTTACCTTCATGTTTGCTTTTTTGATAAAAGTAGGGTTAGTTACGCCATACATGTTGTATACTTGTTATACAATTGATTGAGCCATAAATTTTGTTTGAGGGGTCAATTTTGCCCATATTACACCCCTAATTACACAATTTGACTAATTGGATTAATTCATGATAGAATCAAACTTAATTTTGCCCCAAATCACATCTTGCTCTTAAAGGGGTTTAAATTGGCTTCAAATTCCTCCTTGATTAAATGAATCAACTCTTTGGTTAATTATATATCACATGATAATATGGTTAATTTCACTTCAAATAAAATTGAATATAAAATTTAAAATACATTCATGTGGCTCATTTTGACCCTAATTACTCCATAATCGAACTAATTGACATTTACACTTATTAGCTGATGACTTCAAGTTTATTGAGCTCAAAACCACATTCTATACATGTAGAACTTGAATTTAAATAAATAATGTGTATTTGATTCAATATATATAATTAAATTGGAGCTGATCAACCCCCAAATCACATTTTATATTCATTCAATTAGGTTGAAGGGGCTCAAAATAGCCCCAATTTACTTCAGATGCATAGCTAGACTGGTACTCCAAAGGCTAAGTTTTGGATATAGGTTTAAAAAATTCATTTTACGAAATCTCATGATAAAATATGTTATATTTTAAAATTTATAATGAGTTACACCTTAAAACCAAGTAATTATAAGTAGTCAAGTCAACATATTAAAATGCCCATAATTTTTTTAAAGTCTAATGTGATACCACGACACCTTAATTCACTATCCAAGGTTAGGAACCTTTCCTATATCCCCTGAAATAACACCAATATTAGAGAGCTCAATAATATATAATATCATATATAAAATTTTAGGTTAAGAGAAAATTTGGGTTTTTGCGTGTTATGTATATATAATGTGATCACGTTAGTAACATGATTGCGTTATTAACTAACATGATTGAATTACTAATGTGGTTAATAATATGATTGAATTAATGATATGATCACATTATTGATGTGATTGTGCTATTTGAATTTGAATTCAAAAACCATGCCTTATATCTCAAGAATGGATTGGATTCTTGAGCCAAAGGCTTGGATTTGTCAATCTATAGTCGGGTCCAAGAGTTCTGATAAAAACAACAAAATTTAATTTTGATGGCCAAATATACTATGAATTTCAATGGTAAAATTCAAAAAATTAATACCATCATGATGAGAATGATATTCTCTTTCCAAAAATATGATTTTTATAAATTTTTGACTAATTTAAGGTTTCAAACTATGTTGATTCTAACTATACCTTTTTATGCCACTACATGCTGCAAATATATATGTCTATACATGTTCATGTAATTTGTTTTTTGTTGATCCAAATCAAAAAAATTTATATGGTCACAGAATAGGCCTACTTATACACACATTAAAAAAAAATTGATTTGTTTTTTGAGGTATTTAGGTGCACCACACAGATGACTATGCATGTTTTTGTCATTTTTCCAAATCTATTTACTTGCAAAATTCTTAAAAAAAAGTATTCATTGAAAAAATATAAGTCAAAAGCTATATTATTTTATATAAATTTTCCCTAAAGGTTTTTAACGAATATTAAACCCTGCTAAATTTTTTTTGTTTCATGGCCATCTATCTACTCTATTTTCTTAAAAAAATTAAGAGTTCATTTTCAAATTTTAGATCTTTGACCTAGTTATACTTAACCATTTAAAAAAAAAATTAGTGTTTTGGAAACTAGAATCAAAATTATACATTTTATGATCTTACACCATCTTAAAATTTGGATTTTAGATAACTTAAATTATCTACAAAAGTTTAGATTTATAAAATTTTAGAAAAATCATGTCCACAGGTAGGCCACTTTTTATCCCCTAACTTTGTGCACTTACCTAGACATGTAGGATTAATATATGTATATATATATATATATGTATATATATATATATATATATATCATATTTTTACATCCCCATTTAATAGATAAAGGTATTTATTAGACTAAGCATTCCTCTAAACTTTTCAAAATTTTCTCATCTGAACAATTTTGTCAAGATGTCCACTAGTTGCTCTACTGTCAAGTAATGTTACAACTTGACACTTCCATCTTTCACATAGTGCTAAATAAAATAAAATTTGGTATTGATATGCTTGGTTTAGTCATGAAAGATTAGATTATTTTCCATCTAGATTTCATAATTTTTGTCAACCATGAGAGGTGTTGATGAAACCTGTTGCTTGTGCAAATATGAAATAAACCTTCTGAGCCAAAAGATCACATTAGTTGCCTTTAAAAAGGCCATATATTTTACTTAAGATGAATAAATTGATTTCACTAAATTCTTGGATATTCAACTAAAAATAGTTATTCCCAAATTCATCAAAAAAATTAAGGTGGAATTTCCATCTTAATGATCACCAACATAGTTAGAATCTAAATACATAACCAGTTTGAAGTCTCCTATCCTAGAGTATTTGAGACCAAAATTCTATGTTCCTTTTAGATTTATGAGGACCCTTTTTTTCTACTACGCAATGACTATCCTTGGATTGTTACATGAATATTGAGAGTACACCAAATGTAAATGATATATTTGGTCAAGTTATGGTCAAATAAATCATAATTTTAATGAGTTGTTTGTATTTAGTGGTATTAACCAAATTTGTTGAATCTTTAGATGTCAATTTAATATTCTATTCCATGGGCATGTTAAGAGGCTTACAATCTTCCATTATGAACTTGCTCATAATGTCACCAATGTACTTATACTAAGTGATGAAGAAATATATATATTTTTTAATTACTTCAATACCATAATAGTAATGAAGATAACCCAAATAAGTCATTTCAAAGATTTTCATCACCTCTAATTTGAATTTTTCAATGTACCATTCATTGTTCCCTTTGATGACCAAATCATCAACATGCACCACCACAAATACAACTATTTTATCAATTATTTTGATGAAAAGAGTTACATATTCAAACACAAAACATTTAAAGTTCATGTTCATTATGTTATTTATTAGTTTTTCATACCATGATGGAGTGGATTGTTTCAAACCATATAATGATTTTTCCAATTTGCACACTTTATTATCTTGCTCATTTATTTAAAAAACTTTGAGTTGTGTCATGTACATAGTTTCTTTAAGGTCACCATTCAAGAATGTAGTTTTGATATCATTTTTATGAACTTTACATCCATTTTGAGCTATCAGAGACAACATGGTTCAAATGGTAGTCTATTTTTGTTACAAGTGCAAAGGTTTCATTATAGTTGATTCCTTATTTTTGATCATACCCCTTTATGATAAGCCTTTCTTTTTTCTTGTAAAGTGAGCCATCAAATATGTATTTATTATGGTAGACCCTCTTAGATACAATTAATTTTTAGCCATAGAGAGGATCAAACAATTTCCAAGTCCCATTTTTGACCAATGCACTATACTCATATTTTATTGCTTTTATCCAAGATTTAAGATTCTCAACCTATTTGAAAGATGTTGTTTTTGAATCAAATGCAACATTGAGTTCTACTTATGGAGAATCATTCAAGGTGAGATTTTTAATTCTATCTTGAATTTATTCAAGGGACATGTCTAATTGTGATTTAGTTTCATATGAACTTCTTGCTCCTATTTTACTAACTTCATCAGGTTTCACATCTTTCAATGTTTGAGTGGCCCACTTAGGTACCTATTTCTGTGTTTTAGGTGTTTCAAGTTCAGCCTCTAAAGTTACACCACTTTTTCTCCTCTATTTTGGTAGACCTATTCATTGTCTGATGAAGTTTCATTCTACCCTTTAGGTGGAGATTCAATATCATGTATAAGAGACAATAAAAAATCAATAGATTCTCAACTGTGTGTCCCCCACTCATTGTCTAGATCATCCAAATCACTCTCTCTATAGACATCAAACTTTGCATACTTGTCAAGTCAACTTATTTACCAATCAATATGTTATTTTTCTTTTACAAACTCATAAAAATCAACTTCTTTTATGACAAGAAACTTCTTCTCTTTCTCATCATATAGCTTGTATGCCATAAAGGATTCAAAATATCCCAAGTGAATGCATTTTTTACTCTTGTGGTTTAACTTATTTATTTTCTTTTTTGGAATCAATGTGTAACAAGTGGATACAAAAATATGAAGATGTCACACTAAATGGAGATGACCAAACTACATCTCATACAATGTTTTGGATTCAAGAGATATTGATGGTGATCTATTACAAAGGTATAGTACTATTTTAGCTATTTCACCCCAAAAGTGAATTTTTATCCCTTTGTATTATAACATAACATGAACCATATTCATCATAGTTTTGTTAATCCTTTATACAAATCCATTCTATTATGGAGTTTATGGAACTGTGAGATGGTGTTTGATCCCATTTTGATCAAGATATGATTCAAACTTATATGAAGTGAATTCACCACCATTGTCTATCTTGAGTGTCTTAATATAGGTTTGATTTTTATTTTGAATCATGTTTCAAATTTTTTTGAAAGTCTTGAAGGATTCTAATTTTTTATTTAAAAAGTATATCCAAGTCATCCGATTATAGTGATCAATGAGTAACAGAAGTACTTATGAGCACCAACATAGAGGATTGGAAGAGAACACAAGCCTAAGTGAACCAATTGTAATTTTTTTTATCAAATTTCCATTATGACTTTAGAAATGGCTCTCTTGTGTGTTTATCCAAGATGCAGATTTCATACTTTTCATCTAATTTTGTGGAAAATTTAGGCATGCCAAAAACAACATTATTTTACAAAACATGAATGTTGTTATAGTGAGTGTACCCAAATCTTGCATGCCATAACATGTTTGGAGATATTATATCTTCCATAAGATGAGCATATCTAGTCAAGATGAGTGTATTATCACTTTTCCTCTTAATAGTGACATCACCATTATCTAAAAAAATGGAAATGGCCTTGTTGCCTTATGATCACTAGTGGAAATAAGTTTCATTTCAATTTAGGAAGGTAGAGGATATTTTGGATTTTGAAATCTAGAATCCCTGGACTCTTGAATTTTCTTTTACCTCTTTGTTATGATTATAGACTTGATCTATATATGAGGTATACCAAAACACAAATTTATTCACTAAACTCCTCAAATAAGTCTCTTAAAAAAGTCATATGTAGAGTTGCACTAGTATTAAGAACCCAAGCATCAAACCATGAAGAATTGACAAAGACACTATTTGCTTCATCATCTGTACTGGAAAATACACATTCACTAGTGAAATGGGTAGAATTTGATTCTTCTATTTTATTTTATTTTTCCTCTTTCTTCTTATTATACACTTAAATTTTATCCCATGGAGTTATACATTTGTTCATCTCATGGATTACTTTTTTGTCACACCATTCACAATAGAGGTTTTATTTATCATTATGTTTTTGATCACCTTGATTTTCATTTTTGCCACCTTTTCCCTTGTAATTCTTCTTTTACTTGTTATTGCCTTCATTCTTTGAAGACATGGTATTTTTGGAAGAAATTGATTTGAAATATACACACATTCTCCTATTGTGCACTTGATTTTTCTTCTAAAGGCCTTTTTTATTTTTGCCATCTTTTGAACCAATTGATCAAATGTGAGAGTCTTCAACATATTACTTGATTTTAGAGACTCAAAATAGGTTAAATAGTTAGAAAGAAGGGATTTTATGAAAGTGGTCATATATATGTTAATTTTGACACCCATTGAATCTACACCATGTTTGATGACATGTATCTTAGAAGCCAATCTCATCACATCACCATATTTTAACTCAAGGTTTAATAGCTTCAGGTACAACTGAATGAATTTCAACTCTGAGTAGGAATCATATAGTTCTTTTTGTTTATGAAATGCTTCCCATGGAGCATTTCACACCTAAATATGATGAAACATATCTCTGTTGACTGAGGCCCTCATAAAGAAAAATAGTTTCTAGTTTTTCTACCTCCTTGCCTAAATATCCTTTGCATTCCCTATTAAAAATATCAAACCATATATAATTGAAGATGAGTTTGTTATCCACTTTTTGAGACCATTATAACTAGCTATCTTTACTAGTTAATGTTGTGCTATATATAGATTTTATTGAATGCATGGTTTTGAGTTTTTATTAACCATAGTTGGTCCCTTATCAATCCAAAATGGTCCCCTTTTCTATATACCACTATATTGACATACCAAACCTATTTATATACCTACCCTTCCTATATACCTATCAGTACATAAAAGAAGCTAGCCATTTTGATATACTTAGTATTACATAAAAGAGGCTTTAAATTACATGAGATTAGCATGGTACATGGTATTTAGGTGGCACATGAAATGGATTTGTCCTATTAGTAACACTAGCTTAAAAAGAAAACCTCATACATCAATATATGTAGTTTTTCTTGATTTCTGAATTTACATTTTTTGACAGCGATGAATAGGTAAAAGAGTAACTTTCCTTATTTATCCTTGAATTTCATGATCTGGTTTTTTCCAAATCTGGTTAAAGTAACAAGATCAAGGTAATTATACTTAAAAAAAATTCTCAAATTTAAATTCTTTCAAAATTTGAAAATAACATTTAAAAGAAAATATAAAAATTATTTTTTAAATGAAAAAACATAAAACTTGTATGTTCTTCCTCCAAATTTATTTTATAAGGATTTTTAATCTTAGAAATAAATAAATTTATGACTTCCTAAGAAAATAGATCCAACTTAATTACTTTGTTCAAACATATAAAACATATAATTATAGGTTGGATACCACATAAGAGCATGTAAACTGAGCAAAATGTTCTCCCCAAAGGTGCAAATTCACTCCAAAAGACTCTAAGATAGCTACAAATAATAGATGCCAGATAATTACTCATATTACCATATCATTTAGAATAAATTTTAATGACTTTATTTGGATATCATGCTATTTGGAAAAGGTGTACAAATGGTCTAACACAATTTAAATAAAATTGAGTATTCCATGGCAAGCTATGTGGTAGGTTGGCTTGAGCTAAAAATGCCTTCCATCTATAAGTTTTGATGCCAACCTATTAAAACAAACACAATAAAGTGACATGTAAGTGTAGGGAATTTGGGGGCAAAAAGGGGGATCTTAAGTGGATATGTTTTTCATAAAAAACATAAAATATTAACTTGTATGGATTATTTGAGATATTTATACTCACAATTTGAAGATGTTATGGCAAGATGAATAGTAGCATTTCGAGTCTAGTTTCTACACTACTAATGTTTTTTGAAATGGTTAAGTATAAATAGGTAAAACATTAGAAAATCAAAGACATGGTATTTTATTTTTATAAAAATCATATTAAGTAGTTGTCCATGCACCCCACCATTTTTTGAGCATCATTTGATTTTTATTTAAACCCCTTGGAAGAAAGTTAGGTAAGATCATCTAGTTTGCAACCTATATTTAAAAAAAATTAATTAATGAATATTTTTTTACTAGTTTTATAAGTTAGTAGACCTTGAAATATGATAAAAAATGTATAGTCAATTATGCCCCCCTAATTACCTCAAACAATATTGAAAATTAGATTTTTCTTTTTGTATTGTGTATAGAATTACATCTAGTTTTAACTATATACATTTTTTCCATTTTGGATCAATGCATCAAAAAATACATAAAAAAGGTGATCATGAATCATCATGGCATATAGTGCTACAAAAACATACTTAGTCGATTAATATTTAAACAACAACATTAAAGTAATCAAAATATAAAAAAATCATATATAGAAAGAGGAGACATAGTTGATGTTGTAGTACTATTTCAAGGAAAAATTTACTAAAATGGAGAGTGTCTAGCATGCAAAAAGTCACATTTTTTTTATTATTAGTAGAAAACATGCATTCAAATATGTGTGTTGTAGGTCCATACCTGAGGCTCAAGAATCTAAGCCATTCCCAAGCCTTAAGGCATATGTTTTGAAATGGAAAGATAAAGAACCACATACATGGTAATATTGCATACACAATAATTCCAAAATGGCAATTGAGGATAATATGAGATAGGGTTTAGGGTTTAGAATCTAATCACAAAGTCAATTGAGGATAAATTGAGCTGATTAAACCTAGATTTGTGACCATAATGTATTTTTTGGCATAGGGTTTATGTTTTATGATATATTGGGTCTAATCTTAAAAGTAATTTGGGCTAATTTAATCTCTTTGAACTTATTTATGACTAAAAACTATGATTTTAGGCTCAATTGGCCCCTAAGTTAGAACATATTAAGAAAATTAGTGATGCAATTTAGGCCAAATTGAGCCCTATGAACCTAATTATTACTATAAAGGATGTTAATTGCAAGGTTAAATCATTTGGGTTAGGGTTTATGGATTAGAGTTTTAGGTATATGTAAGATAGGGTTTAGGGTTTAGAGTCCAATCTTGTAGGTAATTGAGGACAATTTGAGATGATTAAACTTATTTGTGACCATAATGTGTTTTAGGGCATATGGTTTATGTTATAGGATGCATTAGTTCTAATCATAAAGGTAATTTAGGCCAATTTGAGTTTCTTAAACTTATTTGTGACTAAAAAATGTGATTTTGGGATCAATTAGACCCTAGGTCACCACATATTGAGAAAATTAGTCAATTAGGGCAATGAATGATGTGATTTGGGTCAAATTGGGCCTTGTGAACCTAATTATTATTGTACAAGATGTTAATTGGGGCTGAATCATTTAGTTTTTAGGGTTTACAATTTAGGTTTTAGAGTTTAGGGCTTATGGTTTAAGGTATATATGACATAGGGTTTAGGGTCCAATTATGAAGGCAATTAGGGAACCTATTTGTGATCACAATGTGTTTTTGGGCATGGAGTTTATGTTTTAGGGTGAATAAGGTCTAATTGCAAAGGTAATTGAGGCTAGTTTAAGATCCTTAAACATATTTGTGACTATAGAATAGGATTTTAGGCTCAATTGGTCCCTAGGTCACCACAAATTATGTAAATTAGTCAATTGGGGCAATTAGTGATGTAATTTAGGCCAAATTGAGCCTTGTGAAACTAATTATTACTTGTTTTATTTTTTTGGGGAAATTAAGTGTTTTATTCCTCAATAAAAAAGGGTCTAGAATATGATAAAATCAATAAATAATATACATAATTAAGCTATTAATTTGTGTGATTTAATTATATTTTTGCCTTTTCTAAAAATAGTAATAGTTGAGAGAAAATATAACTTAGCTTATTTTGGGCTACTGTGGCTAAGACAAAGTCTAATACTAGAGGAACATGATTAGAACACTATCACAAACTAAAATCTAGAGTTCATTTGTTGGTTGGACAAGACTAATAAAAAAAAGACACCCTACTATCTGATGTTGTAGTCTTGGTCTTACTATTATTGTCTAAATTACTCATGGAGATATGATTTGTTTGGGTTTTGTTTAAATCATCTATATGAGCATGTGTACCAAATTTTAGATCCTCACTATCAATAAAACTCCCTATAAAGCTTATTATTTCTTTGATTGTGTCTATTATGTAATTAAATAGAACTATGGCAAATAGGGAAAAGGAGTTAGTGTGTAAAGGATACATTGGACACACTTCACACCTCGTGAGTGGGCACACTGCCTACATACCAATACTTTGAGGAGGGTTCAAGCTTTATGTAGTTCTCCCATTGAAGTGTTTGGTGTAATAGTGTGATGAAAATGCAAGTAAATGTGAAATTGGGTGTAATTGAAATGACTAGGGACTGGTGTAAGGGTTTGAATAAGCTTGAAATACTGTTGGATAGTTGTATGTAGAGAATAGAGAAGAATGCTTGAGTAGTCTTGCTTATATTCTTGCTTCTCTCCTGTAAATGAGTGCCAATCCTTCTAAATGGACTTTGAATGGCCTTTTATAGGAAAATTAATGATCATGGGTTAAATGAATTTACATTAGGCTGACATGAATTAGGATAAGGATTTGGGAAAATATGACTGCTAGGACCAAAACTATACTTAGACAATAGTCCCAGAAATAGGACACCTTGGGTTTCAATGCTCTTGTCCAAGTTAGGTGCTATTTTCTAGAGGGAATGAGATCTAGGGGGATGGATCTATGCCTAAAAGAGTTTATTAGGTATGTAAGGGTTATGTTTAGAAGGCTAAAAAGCCTAAAAAAGGTTGTGCAAGAAAGTAGGAGGGCCTATGGATTAGGTGTCTTTAGCCATACTCAAGTAACCAAATTTTGCATTTTATATGACTATATTATTATAAAATATGTTAATTTCATGGCTAAATAATTTTGTTTAGGGTTTATAATTTAGGGTTTAGGGATTAGATTTTTAGGTATATCCGAGATAGGGTTTAAGGTTTAGAGTCTAATTGTGAAGGTAATTGAGAACAATTTGAGATGATTGAACTTATTTGTGACCATAATGTGTTTTTGGGCACATGGTATATGTTTTAAGGCACATAGTTGGTCTAATTTCAAAGGTAATTGGGGCCAATTTAACCTCCTTAAACCCATTTATGATTATAGAATGTGATTTTTGGCTAAAGTGGTCCCAAAGTCACCAAAGATTAAGTCAATTAGTCAATTGGGGTAATGAATGATGTGATTTGGGCCAAATCAAGCCTTTTGAAACTAATTATTACTACAAAGGATGTTAATTAGGGCTAAATCATTTGTTTTCAAGTTTTAATCTAGTTAATGATTTGTGGTTTAGGGTTTCTAAAACTTAGGGTTTAAGGTGTACATATGGGTATAAGGTATAGGATTTGGGGCTTAGGGTTTAAAGTGATTAGAGTTTAGGGCTTATAGTTTACAATTTATGGTATATGGTTCAAACATGAAGGTACTTGAGGATAATTTGAGTTGTTTAATCCTATTTATGAGCACATAATGTGTTTTTTGGTTTGACTATCCCACATGTTATCACATATTGAGTGAATTAGTCAATTGGGAAAATTAATGGTGTGATTTGGGCTAAATTGGGACCTTAGACCAAAATTATTATTCTAAATGATGTTAATTGAGGCTCAAATGATTGGTTTAGAGATTGAAGAGTTTACCATTTATGGTTTAAGGTCCCTAAGGCTTATGATTTAGGGTTGTAGTTTAAAGTATATGGTTTATGGTATAGGGTATATAGGGCTTAGGGTTTATGGCATAGGGTTTAGGGATTAGGATCTATAATTTAAGGTATAAGGTTTAGGGTTTATGGTTTACAACTTAGGGTTTGAGGTTTAAGATTTAAAATTCTAAGTCTAAATGATGTTAATTGGCCTACTCAAATGATTGATTCAGGGTTTTAAGAGCTTATGATCAATGAAACTTAAGGTTTCTAAGGCTTGGGATTTAGGGATTAGGGTTTAAGGTATAGGGTATAGGGCATAAGGTTTATAGTTTAGGGGTTAAGGTTTAGGGTATAGGGTATAGGACCTATAGCGTATAAGGATTAGGGATTAGGGTATAGTGTTTAGTGTTTAAGGTGTATTTTTCATATAATAAATACCATGTGCGTGGTTCTTACATTAGTAATAATAAAAAAAAGAAAACACCAACAGTCATTTTTTACTTTTAGAATATTGTCCCCTGCTTTATTATGTATTATATACTATGGGTACCCTACTCTTTTAAGTTTCATTATAAATTATTAGAACACTATCCACAACCTCAAAAGAATAAATCATTATCTGTTCACATGGTTGACTAAAGAGTACATAGAATTATTTTAGAATAATTTGATTATTGTCCCCACTTGGTATTTCACATGAAGCAAGTCTATTTTGGAATAATTAGATTATTTTACCCTCCCTCAATAGTTGAAAACATTGTGTAATCATGGGTGATAACTTTCATAGTAATAGGAAGAAGAAGTTAAAGAGAAAAATAATGAACATATTAGAAATGGTGATAGAAAAACAAAGGTAACAAATGAAAAAACTTCATGCAAGTAAGTATATTATCCCTAATGAATTGATTGTCAAAAATAATGATGAAATGAACAATAATACTATACCAAATTGTGAAAGTCCAATTATCATTGATGATAGTATACCCAATTATAATGTAAGTCCACATTTAAATTTTATTATTTTTAATTTTGATGATGATAATAGTATGCATGATGATGTGAATTGCATGGAAACATGCATTCAAAGAGAAACTACCAATGATGAAACTAATATGGAAATGCCTTATTCGAGAAATTTATAATGAATAAAACAATATGAGAACACTGTTGAATTAAGAACTTACTAATGAAAATAATAATATGGAAACACCAAATTAATCAAATATACCATTAATAAAACCCCCTAGGATTTATAAAATAAAACCAATGTATTTAATTGAAATTGATGAATTCATTTTGAAATCAATGCCTAACAAAATTTCTGAGTGCCATATGAAAAGTAAAATTGAAATAATTTAGGAGTGGCACTTTGAATATTTAAACAAAACTCAAATATGCCAATTATTTTTTACATTGATGAAATTACTTAAGATGAGACCTAAAATGAACACCCTAGGACTAAGAACATCTAATATTGATGGTGTAAAAAAGGTAATTATTAAAATTTTTCATAATGCATACCATCAATTAGGTGTGAATAAATGCACCAAATATGGAAATGTTTCCCGATGTGTTATTATGACTTCTTTGGTAAGTGGTAAAATAAAGAATAAATGATTGATTATAAAAACAACCTAAGGTTTAGACATAAATAGAAAAACACTAATGAAATCAATTAAGAGATGTAAAATACTTGATGTTGATGGTAACAATGACTCGTGGGCATTCTCTAGTAGTCTTCCAAAAAAAAACAAGGCTATATTCGATGCCCTAAAATATTTAATTGTATAATTTTAGAAAGATAACACAAGGGTATCACTTAATATTAGAGATGTAGTGAAAAGAAGAGTTGGTTATTTTAATCATGAACCACATCCTAAATTGTTTTTGGATATGACTCAAACACAATTATAATCTAAATTTGTTGAAAAATATCCACAAATTTATATTAATTAAAGGTATTTTGAAATGACCAAACCCTTCTATGTGAAAATCAATCAGACATGCACTAGTTATTGTTAGTAACATGTTGAGTTTTCTATGCATTATGATATTTTTCATTATGTTCTTTATACATTGCATACTAACAACATTTTACAAGAGTGAGGAGTGGAGGCCCCATAAAAATTAGTAAGAGAATTCATTCCAATAGTTTTTATGAAAGACTAGATGGTCAATTATTTTATAATAGTGCATGTTTATATGGAAGTTACAACATTTGTGGTGGATTGCCAAAATTGAAATCTTGTATCCATGAGGAGAGTACACATGGAATTATACAAGAATTAGTTGGTTTTAGTAAATATAAATCTATGGTATGTCAAATTAAAGATAAAAATGAAGCTAAAAGGTGTGAGCTTGTTATAGAACAAATACTTGTTTCCAAATTTATGGATAATTTAGGTATGAAATTACATATGAGTATGCAAGGCACACACATAGAGCTCAATGGATATAAGAATAATTAAAGTTAATTAAGGACACATTTCTAATTTTTTTATATTTTTTTAGTAGTTGAGTCTGTAAATAATTATACATTGCAACCATAAAGAGAGGTTCAGTCACAATACTATAATCCAGTACAGGTTTCACTTTTTGTGTATATAACATTCATGCATTCACTTGATATTACAAAGAATGATTGTAAAATATTAAGGGAGTACCACTTTTATGTTAGTGATGATTGGACACATTCTTCAGATTATATTCAAGGTTGTTTTCAATTCTTTTATGGAAATTTGAGTGAAAGGAACATTACTTTCAATAAACATTATATATGGTCAGATAACTACACATCATAACTCAAGAATGCACAAATGTTCCACTAGTTAAACATGATGCATGTGAGCATTGGTGTAAAACATATTTAGAGACTCATTGAAGTAGGCCATGGAAAAGGAGAGCAAAAATGATGGTTTAGGATCATGTGTCAAAAAAGTGCTTGAAAGAGAGGAGTTGAAGTTTGAAGAGGTTGTTGATTTGTTAGATGCAATAGTTTAATGGTGTAATGAATATATGGGCCATGTTACTCAATAAAATTCCACTTTCATCCTCCATGATATATATATATATATATATCATGGAGGATGAACAACTGGAAAGCTATCAACATTATATGAAAATTATAGGATCGAGTGAGTTACACTAATTTCATAGATCAAACACAAGTTCTTGGATGGATCATATGAGGCACATGGCATGATTTTATTCTGCATAAATTGAATTTGTTTGGAACGAGTGTGAGTCACTAGAATGGGTGGATGAATGGAGTTATAGGCCTCTTTTCTAATTGATAGTTATTAGGTTCTATCAACATTACAACTTAAAACACTAACATCTTGACATGACTTTGAGCATGTATCTGATCTAGTGAAAGTAGGATGGATATTATATTTGACACATGTGTTTCATGTACTAAATTTGGTAAATTTATATCATTAGATCATGTTTTGTTTTGTAATGTAGGGCATGTTTATGTAGTTATTGTAGATGAGGATAATGAGGAGGGGATAAACTATTACTTGTGCTAGTGCATAAAGGAAAAACATAAATTGACTTCTGCACTCAAAAATGGGGAAAAAATTCAATTTCCCATTGGGTATGCTGTAGTTACTAGAACTTGGCTTGAATGATTGTGAAAAATTCTAATGTATGGTTGTTTGAAGACTTCAAAATACATAGGAAGATACTCCAATATTCAAATTTGATTCTTAAGACAAATGTTAAACTTCAAAAATATTGGGGTAGGCCATTGAAAAGGACTCTATAGAAGGTTTGTAAATATAGTCATGAAGAAATTCTTGATATTATAAATAATAGAGTCAATCCTAGTGGTTATGTTTAAGTAGTTTTTCATTTTATTTAAAATTAAATATTAATTACTAAAAACTTGAATAAGAATAGGGTTTATGTGGAATACCTATGGATTATAAGATGTTGTGCATCATTTTAAATCCAACAATAGTGAGAGCTCATTTCTAGTTGGGAAGGCTAACCTGCACACATGTAAACACTTGACAAAAATAGATTAATAGATAATTAGGACTCCCTGATATAAGATTAGTTCTAGGAAATAGTACACTTCCTTAGAAGGATGTCAGTCCACTTGTTTATGAAATTAAGTGAGTAATAATCATATGAAATTATAATTTATAAATGATATGATAACAATGCTAATTAAGATTCAGTTCTCAAATAAGATATCAATATGAATGAGATATTCCTCCCAGTAAGCTGAAGCAAAATCTACATCATCCTGTAAAATAGATAATTGGTCTTTTATGGCTTCACCAGATGGTGACTAAACAATTATGTATAGGGATATATAGGCTATGTCACTCTAATTTGCAAACAAAGGTTAGGAAACTATGGGGATATCAATGATACTGGTTACATTGTGTACTATGCAAGGTAGAGTCATAAACAACCAAAGTCCATATTTAAATGATAATAATCAGTAAAGGATTGTAGATGGGGGATTAGGATTAAGGTCTCAAATATTATAAATTAAACAAAATTGATTGATGCTAATCCTGATAGGATTGATTCTAATCAGTATAATTGGTACCAATTCAAAATGAATTTGTGTTAATTCTCTCTATGACTATGTTTAATAAAAATAGAGAGTGAATGAGACTGATGGGCTAATAGAGGTTTATAAATATATATATAGAGGTATGAAAATGATATTATCATGATTAAATAAATAGATAAAATAATGTACTTAACAAATAAATGATAAATTGAAACATAATAACTTACCTTCAGTTGACTTGGTAGCAAAATGAAATTACTCCATAGAAAGGAAGTTTCTTGAGCTTTACAGAGGATATGAATTGAATATAGTAAAAATATAATAAAGTGTCATTAAGAATGTTAATAAATCTCTAATAATTATAATATTAATTCAAGGATCCAACTTCTTGGGTCTTGAATGTAAACGCTGGCTATGTATTTAAAGTTCGATGTTGATCTAGAGAATTAGTGCTGATCATCGGAGAATTGGCACCAATTCACCTAACTTGGTACCTTTATTTGAACCATGGATAAAAATGGTTTAGATACATGTGGAGTTTTTGGTAATTATTCCACATAGGGGTAAATTAGTTACGAGGTATATTCTTAGGTTATAAATAGATTTAGGAGGTTAGGAGGGGTAAAAAGGGTAAAAGTAAAGGCCACTTACTGAGCTAGTAAATGGTAAATAAACTAAACCTTAAGATAGGGTTTATTTAGGAGATTTAAAATAAATAAGACCTATGACACATAATCAATCATCCATAGGGTGTGAATTTATAGTTTCTACATTTGTCCCTTTTTGTGGAGCAATATGAAATATATGCCATGAGACAAAAACTATGAAAGATCCACTACCCTAGGTTTATGTGATGAGGTATCCCCTTAGACCAGGAGTTGATGGATGATAAGGAGAGGATGAAAATGGAATAATGGATGAGATGGATAAATAATAGATGGGCTCTAATAAATGTGGATGCATAACATGAAGCATATGTTTTACACTAATATGATGTAAGAAAATACAAGTAGAGATGCCCCAAGGCAAATCTGGGAATCAAATGCCACAAATACATATAAGTGGGATTTAACAAAGGCTAAACAAGATAACACATGATAGGGTTGGTTTATCGAAGCATCTTGTGTGTTACATGATGTATATGGTACTTATAAATAATTGTTTTCAATGAAGAATGCATTCTCTAGGACCCACTGAGGGTAGATACCTTAAAAGAGTACATGCCTTACGTAGGCTATGGGACTATTAGGGGGTCAAAATCCATGAACCTTAAATGATATAGGTCATTAATAATGTAGATGTGACAAGGAAACAAGAATAGCTAAGGATCAAGGTTGGATGTACATAAGAGTACACGTAGTGAAAAAAGGGGCCAATCAGTGTTGATCCAAAATGAAATAGTGATGATACACCCAAATGACATCGATCCAAAGTTGGGTATATAATAAAGTATGACATGGAAAAGGGCTCATTTGATATTTGTGAAAACCAAATTATTCTTGAGAGATCAAATAATGGAAGTGCTACAAAATGAGATGGAGGCTAGTAGCACCAAATTATGACATCGATGATGCTCATAGGATGAGGTAGGTCTATTATTTTATCAATTTTTTGAGTTTGTTGAAAATTTTAAGTTTTATAGGCTTTTAGGAGCTAGGATTAGGCTAGGATTATAGGGAGATGGAATTAGAGAATCAATGTCAATTCCTTAGTGAATTAATGATGATTCATAAGGAATTGATGTCATTTCACTGAAATGACATCGATCTAGGAATAATGACACAAATCTATAAGGGATCAATGACAATTCACATAAAAGTGGGAAGGGCTTAGAATAAAGTTTAGTGTTAGGATGAATTAGGGTTTTTGGGAGATTTTAGGCTTATAAAAGAAATTGGTGATAGGCACGAGGGCTAATACAGATGCAAGATCAAGTTCTACCCTTACTAGAGTGATTATGAGTGAAAATAAATGATTATGATTAGGCATATCTAGAGGTCATATGCCTAAAAAGGGTATGTTACTACTGACGCATCCATCATGACACAAGCTTTCTAGTGGCTTTAGTGGAGTGATGGGATGTTACGATTAGGACCTTCAAGCTACCAACTAGGGAGATGACCATCATAGAGGAGGACATCTACTGAATTCTATGCCTTCTAGTATAGGGAGCACCCATAGTTATAGTAAATGAATATGCCTGAGGAGCAACCTTGACATGCATATATGATGATGATGTAGAGAGTATTAGTTTTATTACTAGTTATTTTACTTTCAAGCCTCTCTATAGGGTTGACATAGTGGGGAGAGGCATGCTTACCATGATTATGCTAGTGATATCATGCTATGCACTCCTAGAATTAGGGAAAGGAAGGTTTCCATAGATCTTGACTGGTGTTTTTGTAAACATAATAGAGCACCACACCATTTTTGCATGGCTATCTACCCTACTGGCATAGATTCCAAGTCACACATTTCCTTCTGGTAAAGTTCTATTTACTTTCTTATTTTTTAGCCCTATTTTCTATTCTCACCTAATTGTTATTATCAATTGGAGATCTCTACGAGGTGGAAATAAAGTTTATCATGAAATAATAGTAGATTTTAGTAGATGTTATAGTTTTTATTTTATAATAAAAATTTATAGTTGATTAGAAATAAATGAGACACCAAAAGGGAGTGCAAAGATCTTACAAGTTATAGAGGTAATTAAGGATTTCATGGATACTTCGGGTTTCTAGGTGAAGGCTATTTATAGATAGGTAAATTATTATAGTCACCTTGCCTTTAAATAAATAGTATAAAAATATGGGAATGCATCATCAAACTATTCTTTGTGGCTTAGAAGCCACATCCAATTTGCTTTTATTGCAATAGAATTAGCCTGGGATTGATGAGACATCTATAAAATAGGGAGGATTTGAACATGGTAATTGATCCACCTTGCCAATAGACCATGGTTTGCTCAGTGAATATATGTGGAGTTAGTGGTATGAGATCAATCTTATTTGCACAAATATTGTTTGATTTCTCATTTCAAAAAATGCTACACAAATATACTATAGATCACCAATATATAGAACTTGTTCATGACAAATAAGGATAAAGTAAAACTCAAACTAAAAAATTATTAATATTGTAGACAAAGTACTATCACATAACTCAAACCAATTCTAGAGATCTTTTACACTTTACAAGTGAGAGGAGTACCTGTGTCTACATCAAGATTTACAATTAGCATCAAGATTCATATAAAGTAGTACTAATAATTCATATCAGGATCAAAATCAACACAATTCACACATCACAAAATGAAAGGAAAATACCATTATTAATAAGTCAAAGATCTCTATTGGAATAGCTAATTATTTTGTAGACTCTGAGTCATTTTGACAATCTATCTTATTGAGTCTGAACTAAGTCCCAGTCTCATAACATGCAATTTTTTTTCTAACAATTTAAAACTCAATTAAGGATAGTCATAATTTTATATAGCTCTCTTAGGATGTGGTGTGTTGAGTAGACCATATGCCATTGAAAGCATATATTTGATAAACTATGGCACTCATTTGGAGGGGATGTGCTTCACATGATTTTCAATTCAGCAATGGGATTTTTAAGTAGTTCAAATAAATATATGGCATTTGAAATTATTTTCTTTATTGTGGACCAAGTTATATACATGTTTTAATATATGTGGTGACATGAAATTCTTATCTATAATCTCATTTCAATTTATACTTATGATTTTTCTATATGCTCATTTCCAATTGTATCACAGTGCTGCCCTTAACTAGTTGTTGCCTTCAATACTCATTCCTATAATATATTTTTGAAGCATCAAAACTATGAAATAGCCTTATTAACAAAATAAGGGTTGGTTTAAGCTATGACTTTTTTTTTTTTGTGTTCTATATTTTTCTCCAAATGATAAGAACTGATTTGGTAATAGATAGAAAAAAATAATTATCAAATGTTATGGAATTCATATGATGTGTTTGCAATAATTCCTTTGTTATTGCTTCATTCATTAAAAAATAGTATCACATTGGCATGTTTGGGCGTACATTATATGTACACAAGACCTATTGTAATAGGTTCTATCAATGTTATAGTGGAGGAATAAGATGTTGATGGTGATGGGAAATAGGGAATTTAGAATATGTTTTTAGCCAACAAGAAACTGGATGAAGGATTAGAAATTGATAATGATTTTTCTTTCATTGGTGAGGTGGTTGTGGTGGATTTTTTGGTAAGATATATGACAAAAAAGTTAAATTTTGGATCCTTTTATGGTTCAATTTATAGCCCACTCCTCGATAAGGAGGGTATGAGGGGAAATGTCCCCCACTATTATTTTAGAGGCTCTAAGGGGTGATGACATCTATGGAGTCCCCTAGTAGGGGTTTAAGTGAAATCTCCCCAAAACAAAAAAGTCAAGAAGTCAAACCCTTATTTCTAGGAAGATGAATTCCACTAAATTTGTTTTTTAGGAAGGAAAGTCCTAATGGCATTGTTTCACTCTATTTTTAGGAGGAAAAATCCTAATGGTGTTTTTTCAATCAAGGATATTTATCTTTATGGAGTTTTCATGTAATCTGTTCATCTTGTACTTAATAAATCTTGATATCTTGCATCATAGATGTTTCCTTAGCCTGCTCAAGTTGTACTATGTAAATCATGTGTTTTGTCTCATGTATGTTGAGTATTTTGTCAATTTGATTATCTTTGTCATTACATCTTATTTTTTTTGTTGCTAAAGAGTGTGTGGTTTCGTAACATTTTTCAACTCAAAATCGCTAGTAGAAATCTAGTAAAATTAAAAAATTTACAATTTAAACCTAGAAGAATATCCAAAAGTTGAACGAGTATTCTTTTTAAAATATAAAAATACATTATCCTATAATCAATCTATATTTTTATTACATTTCAAGTTTTATTAATAGAGAAGATTCACTTGTATGATGTTTGTAACAATACGTTTTGAGGGTGTTATGGAAGGGGGGATAAAAAAATGTTCATCCTAATGGGGATAGGTTATTTGGGACAAAATAATGTTCATCCTAATGGGGATAGATTATTTGGGATAAATATGTCCAGATGATAAATAGGGTCATGCGGTTCAATCTTGTAATCTAGATCTGTTAAAAGTGAGAAAATGAAGACTTCAAACCATGATAGTGTGCACAAGTTCAAAGAAAATATTCTATAGTTAATGAAGGGAATAGATGAATCTCTGATGGTTTTCATGTTTTTTTACATTTATGTCTTTGTTAATCGATTGACATGGTTCAGTCATCCATTGGGTATTAGATGGTCAATTTATGACAATTTGATTAATATTGAATAAACTAGGAGTTTCCCCAATGGTGCAATGTTTGAATTACGTTAGAAGGGATGCATTTTTATTTTTGGGTAAATTGAGATTTTGTAAAGTGAAATAATATAAATCAGTAGTTGTACTTAACTCGAAAGTAATTGGTAGTTGGATCTTACTCAAAATCTATGATCATTGTCATCATTTGAATTTTTGTACATGAAGTTTTAATCAACAATAATCTTAAATTTTTGGTGGAGTTGACAATGGAAAATGAGGTAGTGTATTCCTCTATATGGTGTGGTAATATATTGTGCCAAGTGGAGAAGTTCCATTTCGTGGTGGTATTGAACAATGACGATTGGTAGGGAAGAGAAAAACCATACATAAAATGAAACCAGTAAAATATTTCAAGGATATCTAAGACATAATAATGAGAGGCAATGAGAAGATATTTTAGGAGATGGACTTGAAGAAGACCAACTAAATACACATGAAAAATTAATAACATGTAACTTTTCTCAATAGAAATAATAATTTCTACCAAAATGTTTTAGTTACCCAATACAAAATTAAAACATGAGAATGTTAAGAATTAATATTTCATGATAATATAAATTAAAAAAATTATATTTAAGAAAATAATATATGTACACAACTCAAATAGATAATAAGTTTGGTGAAGAGTTAATGAGATCCTAAGATGTTCTTGATAAGCTAATAGTCCTTATTTTTAGTGGTGCAATTAGCTATGAATTTGTAAGAGTTGTTATTGATCTAATAATGATGAAAGCTTATTTTGTGTTAATCTGTTATCAAAATAGCATTTGGTATCAGTGATGGAAGATTGATAAAAGTCAAGGGACGGTCATGTGATCATTGCCATGAGTAATGACAACACGTATTTAAAAGAATAATTTTCATAGGTGTATAAAATTTGCTAGAAATGGTCTTGTTGGTAGCTGTGGGCATAAGAATCATTCTACTATTTTTTAATTTTCTTAGGTGTATAAATTAACATGTATCTGATTAGTCTTGTTGGTAACTGTGGGCATATGTAGAGGAAGATGTTGTTAGGTTATATTATAAATATAACCTAATATGAAAGAGTAAAGAAAGGCGTCCAAGTGAGAGGGCACTGTTTTGAGAGTGGACGGGCGATCGGGGAATGTTCTGAGTCATTGTGGATCCAAGACTTTAAAATCCCGTTGAACAACTCTTCTGCCTCATAGTTCTTATAGAGTATTTGAGAAAATATTTGTATCTATGTATTTTTATCTTAACTCTTCCTTTTTAGATTGTCTATAATTTAATTATTTGTTCTCACAATCAATGCATCCGCGACTGTGAGCATGGCATGCGAAGGGATAAATGCGAAACAACGTGCACGAGATTTGAAATCATTTGAGTTAAGGACGATTTTTGAGGATGTCTCAATTTTTTTTTAATTCGGTGTTAAAGTTTATTTTTATGTTATTTTATTATAATTTAAAACATGTTAAAATTGTCAAATTCAAAATCTCATCCTTGTATAAAGATATAATATCGGGCATACCTAACATCCTTTTGTCAAATGTATCAATTTTGTGGAAAGGATGCCGTCAATAATGACATGCAATTGAGATAAAATAAAAACATAAATGAGCAACATCTAAAATGAGGTCAAAGGTAATAGAGCTATGAGGCTTAATAGTAACCTTTCCTTAGCCACTAAATGATAGGGCACACTATGCAATAGTAGTATTAGTGCTAGGACCACATCATTTAAAACTGAAAGTAGATTTTAGTGGCTGTGGTGGTTGTTTATTTTGGGTGATATCGAGTGGCAATAGTCAACAATAGAGGGTACAAATGAAGATGATGAGGATTTAGTATTAACATATTTAATTTTCATATTTTCTTGTGTGGCGTACAAAACTAAAAGTTTATTGGGATGACATTTTTTAAAGACTCATATTTTAAGAAGTCTATTTTTTGAGTAGAGGAAGAGATCCGAGGTAAACTTAAGATAGATTGTTGCCTGTATAGTTCAAGAGTTTTTAGAATTCAAGAGTTTGGGGAGAGTGTTCGTGAATCTTGGGAATTCAACTTGAGCTACACTTTTAAAAGGGTTATGACACAATGTGATGGATTTATAGTTGGTCTAAAAATTATTTTTTTAGAGAGAAGTTTCTGAAGAATGTGTGATTCTTTTCTCTCGCGTTTACACCAAGGCAAGGGAGGGGAGTGGGGGGTCGGCAGGGGGTGAGGCGGGTGGAGGTAGGGGATATTAGAAATTAGTATTTCTAGAGAGTATATTTATTAAGAATATGTATATACACAAATAATATATATACACAACTCACATATATAATAGGTTTGGTGGCGATTTAACAAGATCCTAGAGGTTCAAATGATAAAATAAGACTCTTTGTTTTTAGGAGCATTATTAGTTATATATTTGTAAGAGTTGTCATTGATCTAATAATAAAGAAATTTTATTTTATATTAATTTTTTATTAAAATATCAAAATAAGTGTCTCTTTGAAATATTTTTTTAACCATATATTGTCATGACCAATGTATGTTTGAGAATGTTTTGTAGACATTTATGTTTTAAATAAGGCTCAAATGTGAATGGTTGTTGGTTCAATTGGTGAAGTTGCATGGCTCACAAAGAACCCATCAAGAATCAATTTTGCTGCTAGAAAAACTTTACATATGAAAAGGGATGAGACCAGGGTCGTGCCCCATAAAACTTTAACAAAATAGATACCCCTCAATCCTTAGCTCTTAACTAAAGATCACTGCATAAAACATGATTCATCAAAAAAAGAGAGAGACCCAAACAACTCTTCAATAACAATATGCAACAACTCCAATGACTACATTCATCACAGATATTCACAGCTATTCCCTTGATTCAACAACTAAGCACACATGGAATCTTTGTAAATATAGGAAATATATCTCTAGGCAATGCATGGGAAATTATCACCGCTGTGAATGTGTAGATAGTCATGAATGCTGAGTTTATAGCCAAATTTAAGTATATGATCTAAACGCGCACAAATACGTACAGAAAATATTAGAGGCAAAAACACATGCTAATTGGGAGGGTTTTGGATTGTGTTGACCTACAATACAATCGGCGCTGAGAAGGATGCATTGTGGTCTGAAGCGATAAGACTAAATAAATCATCCAACTGGATTATGTGAAAATAAATAATTACACATTAAAGAAGATATATTTTCTTGGATGTGGAGATGATACAATCACCTACAAAAGACATCGCTAGCGAGTTCTCACCATGTCCTCGCAACAATAGTTTCCTAATCACTAATTAATATTTTGCAGAACAAGTAAAGTTACGTTTGAGTTTGAAAACAAAGGATGCACCTGCATCTTTCCTTTTTGAAGGGCGCAATTCTATAAAAGGAACGCTCCCTGCCTTGGCCCTTTCTCAACTCCCATCAAGTAATGAACAAGTCCTCAGAACTGCCAGGATTGAAGCAGGAGAGATATTATGTAAGAGAGGTTTGGGATTCAACTGAAAATACTTTCTTACCCCAATTCATTCTGTCTATAATTTCCCAGGCTTCTCATTCCATGGTGAGATGGTCATAATTTTGGAAGTGCGCATTACAATTTATACCTAACAAATGTCACATTCATTCTGTTCTGTTGCAAATAACTTCGGGAACGCTTTCATTGACATGACGTCATGTTAAACCTCGAATTTTTAAACCTAGGTCAGCATACACATTTTAATTACGTACAACTGAGAGTTGTAGGTTTAATTCATTATAAATTTTTTGGGGTTCAATAATCACTTTTAACATTTGGAACTTGCACATATAATTATGTATTGTTTGTGTCTATAATTTATTATGTCTTTGAAAGGATACGTGAAAGTTATGTCCATTTAAAATTGATGACCAAACTTATATGTTATAATTTTTTTATTATTATTCAAATATTTTATTTTATATTAATAAAAAAATATAATTATAGAAGGTTATAAAGTAAATTTGGACAAATCACAATTCAATTTTTCACAACTCAATTTTTTTGTTAGAGGATAATTCCAACTCAAACTAACAAAATTAGATGGTTAAAGTATGACATAAATAACTACAAATATCCATAAAGTAAATCATCATGCATAGGCCACCGCCCCATGTGGTAGAGGTGGAAGATAATATTTGGGAATCCTTGATTAAGAAGGCGGATTCATGTTAAGAATCTATGGAGCATTCCAACCATCCAAGGTGTCATCATGAATAGTGACAGAATAACCATCAATGGGCTACGTAGGAACAATAGTGATCACCAGAGACCACTGTGAAGAATAAACATTAGACTTGCCATGAAAACTTTAGCCACCCCTTGGGGAGGATGAGAAAAGTGGCCCTTACTTCTAGACCGACTTTTAATTCTACGCCTCCTAGGAGGAGGTGTTGGTTGATTCTAGGGTGGGATGTCATGCAGAACTTTGATCATGGTGCAAGAGGCACTCCCTTAGTGGTCGATAAGCCCTTGTAGGTGACGGAGGTTTGAAGCCATCATCTTCACTTGGGCTTGAATTTGTAAATAAATTGATGAAATAATAACCACTTTTTCATTAATAGAAAATGAAATTCCATAGGCCTCATGATTAAAAATTGAATTGTTCCTAGCTTTCCAAAGCTAAAAGAGGATGATAGCACAAAATAATTGCTAGAGAAAGGAAATAAAGGCTGACTAGTTAGAAAAATACTCAAAAAGTGCCTGATGCCAAGAGAAAGGCTCAGGGTGACAAGGTTAAAATAACAAATGAATCCAACGCCAGGTAGACTGAGATTTTGGACAAAACCAAAATAGATGTTTAAAATATTCTTGACACTTTGCAAGCTAGAAAAAAGGTATGGGGAATGTAGAAGTGGAGAAACCTCTCATCGAGGGGGAGTCCTTGGTAAATTAAACACCATAAAAAATGAGCCATCTTGGGCTCTAGGCCAAGGTGCGACACTCGATCCAGATAAGCAAACCAACTTTTGGGAGAGGATTGGGAGCCCTAACACCTATTGAACTTGTTTAAATTCAGAGAGAACATACTCATCACTTGATAAATAAGACTAGTAGAGTAGCTTTTAAAGAGTGCATCACAGTTTCACCTCTAATCTTTCCACTAGGACCTAGGAGCTTGTAGACCAAGCTTATGTAACATAACATTAGGTACCAATTCTAGAATGTGAATAATAGAAGGTACGTCAACGTTATTTAATTGAAATGTAATTTTTAATTTAGGCTAGGCAATCCAATCTTTGAAGGTAACCAAATCACAAATAGTGTGAATCCCTTTTCAAAATAATCATTGATGTTTAATATTAGGTAATCTAGCCAGGGGAATGGAAGAAGTAGTAAGTATAGGGGACCGCCATATGCTATGGTCATTAAAAGATAGACCTATGTGAAAACCATCCCCCACCCACTTCAAGTGGGGTTTGACTGAATTAAAATCCTTCCATATACTTTTGACCACAAAAGAGCCAATAATCTTGACCAAAACAATAGTGATGAGGAGGGATTGGAAGCCAATATTATGCTAACTAGTTTTACCATAGGGAGAGATCGAAGAGATACAATGTCTTCAAATTAATTTTCAAGATTCATTGCCCTCAATAGCCCAAACAACCCATTTTGTACATAGGTCCATACTTCATCGATAGGTGTCAATGATGCCTGTTGACCAAATTTTGGTCCTTCAGGGCAAAGTCGGGTACCCCATTTGCAAGAAATTATCTAAGTCTATACCTTTGTCCAAGTCCAATATGCAGGTTTCCTTAAGAAAAAGTGTTCTTATATAATACATAAAATACCTAAGTGTTTTCCTTTTGAAAGATTTATTTTTTAGTCTTTTGGCTAAGTCCTTTGCAATGAGTTCTTTTGAGTTTTTGTTCTAAGCCTTTACCGAATTCTTTCAAAAAATTTGTCTGAGGATTTTTTCTTTAAGTGTATTTCTTTCAGACATTTCATTCGATAGAATTCTTTAAGGAAAATTGTCTGATGGAATTTTTTTAGACTTTTTATCCGAAACAACTTTCCCAAAGGGTATCTTTCTCGCAAGAAATGGTCCATTTCAACTTTTTTGAAGGAATTATTTTGGAATTTTTGTCTAAGACAACTTTTTCAAAAGATACTTTTTAGAAAGTCTGAAGGGCATTTCAATTTTTTTGAAGCATATTTTCTTTGGAAAGTGGACACTTACAAATCTCCCAAAGGATCACTTGTAGTTTTTCTGAAGGGGCATTTGCATTTTCAACGGATCATATCATATTTTCAAAGGACACTTTCATTTTTGCTGAAGGATACTTTATAAATTTTTTGAAGGACTTTTTTAGGCTAAGTGGACACTTTCAACTTTCCCGAAGGGACATTTTCAAAATCCTAAAAGATTGTTTCCGTGGGAGAGTGGACCATTCAAAAAATCTGAAGGGTATATTCAAACAACCAAAGGACACTTTCAACTCTTTTGAAGAATCACGTATAAGAAACTAAAGGGCATGTTTACTTTCAAAAAGGGTCTCTTTCACTTTTCTAAATGGTCATTCCAAAGAACCAAAAAGGTCCAAACAGAAAGTCCAAAAGAATTCTTTCAGAGAAATTATCTGAAGTATTCTTTCAGAAAACTTGAAGAGGTACCAAAGTCTATTTCCTTCAAACATTTTGTTCACAAAAATTGTTTAAGGAATGAAAGACTAAGCCAAAGGAAAAGAACAAAAGAGATAAAAGACCCAAATAATTTTTTTTGAGAAAGTGTTGAGACAAGAAGTTTGAAGAAAATACCCAAAGAAGAGATGGCTCACAACATGTCAATTTTAGACTATAGAAACTAACCATTGGAGTTTAAAAGAAAGGCTTGATTGGAACCAAAAGGCAAAGATAAAGGTCACACATGGTAAAGATGTTGTACATTTAGTGTACAATAGGCATAAATAGGCAAGTCGACGATTCAAGTTGTTACACTATTACACATCTTGACAAGCCAATAAAGAGGAACTAGCATTGAAAAAAATTCCAATAGATGGACTCATCTATAGCAAAATACAGTTCAAAATATCTTAATTCTATTGATGTAACCATGGAAAAAGCATCTTACATAATATAATTTAATTATTTCTTTTATCAGAGTGACACATGTCCAAGTGACCCTTTAACTCCCTTGGCTCGACCTCTCTCTCAAATGCTATATATATTTATTCTCTTGGCTCATTTTTGGGAACCTCTGCTGGTTATTAAAAAAAATATAGCCAAATTTATACTTACAAAAATATTAAAGAAATATACAAGTGATTTTGGCATTCACCCATAGTACTATTGAGTATAGGTTTGAATCTTATTGATAATGACTAGTGAAAAGTTACTTTTCTAGCATGTCCATCCATGGTCACTTACCAATGTGCAATAAACATGTTGTTTTAGGTCTCTATTAGTATTCTTTACTAAGTGTATAAGATTCTTAGAAGTGGTATATGTTTATTCCCTTTCTTGAATCATTCATCACCCTCTTAAGTGTCAAATACCTTCTTGAATCTAATTTATGAAATACTGATGCATCAATGTCTTTTTGTTGTAAATTTGTGTGAACATCCTTGTTTACTTATAAGTGATGGATTATCAATCAAATAGGAGGATAATACATATTGGTGCATCACCGTTTGGTTTCCTCAGCTATTTTTCTTAACCCTTTTCATATACATTTGATAGATTAGGGAGATTTTTAAATGTGCATCAAGGGGAGTTAGCCCTTAATCTAGAAATTCATCTCAACAAAATTGTCACCCACAATAAGAGAGATTATTCTATTTTGCCACTTAGATGAGGAGAACTGATCATCTTCTCAGGGGTGTGAATCCAAGCATCAACAATTTTTGGCACACTCAGTGGGACCATTTGTCCAAAGAGTTGAAGAATTCTTGATGTGTTCTTCAATTAGTCAACCTTTTGAAGGAATTTCAATTAACACCAATGGTGACTCTAAGTTGAGTTAGCTAGTCAAACAACTCTAGTGCATCAAGAAATCATATTTGGTATATATAATCCCATTATTGAGTAGTATGGATCTTGTGTTCTTTCATATAGTTTTGATCAAGCTCATGTTGTTCATGGAATCACATTAATCAGCCCTCCTAATTGTCCTTCTCCTACCAAATCCAAGAGTGTTAAGGAGATAATATTGGAGTTTGAGAAGTAAATGTTGGAAATATATAGGTTAAATGACCAAAACAAATATTAGTAAGAGATTATGTACAAGGAGGAATTCTTGTTTAAGCAATATCAAGTCATGCAATCGATGGAGGAGAAACTTGGAATGTGGAGAAGTCAATCCACTCAAGGCAGTCAGCCTTGTATCCCTTCTTCCATCCCAAAACAACCTCCTCCTATACAAAAGAAACCATTCCCTTGTACACTAAATCCATTTTATCAAATAGCACTTTCTAACCAAAATAAAATGAGCCAACCTTTCAACCTATCTAATGCATTAACTACTCTTGCTTTTAATCCTTTTCACCTAACAATCCAACACCAAAGGACATTAGAATAACTTTATATGGAAACTAACTATTTCAATTCCTTAGATTGTGAGCCTTCCTTTGAAAAAAATCATCTTATTTCCTTTGGAAAACCATACATCCATCCTCAAGCAACTCTTCTAAGGCATGTGAAAACTTTTCATAGTCTCCCTCAACCTCCTCAAGTCCTTCAACATGATGTCAAGATCCCAAGTTGAAGAAATATCTATCATGAACCAACTCAAGACCTTGAGAAAGATGAAGTTGCTACCTATTCTCAAGAAGAGAGTTCCAATCCTAATACCATGAATTAAAATGAAATAGTGGAAGCATGGGGTAAGAAAGAAGAGAAGAATATTGTTTAAGAGTGTGAAGTGGAAAATGAAGCTAGTCTTCATCAAGTCCCCCTCCTAACCTTCCTCAAGAAACCTCTTCTTTTCCATGTCAAACCTCTCATACTCCTCCTCCTCATCATGATGCATATGATCTCCAAGAAATAATCTTCCAAGAGAATCTAGCCAAGGAGATTGAAGAATTAGAGTCAAGAATGAGGTTGCTTAGTCAAGGTGTAATAAAAGGTTTAGATCCAATAGAAGATCCCATGTCTAAACACACCCCATCTACACCCCTTCAAGAGAGTTATCAAGAGACATCTAATGTGGATGAAGTTATAGTCAAGTGGAAGGAAGATAATCAATTGATTTTAGCCCAAGGTTTACCTCATTTTCCTCATGAGCTTCTCAGAGAAAACCCCACTTCTCATTCCCAATCTGATTTTGAACTCACTAGTGCTTACCTTTTTTCAAGGTCCATTCATAAGTCCTCTCCTTCATCCCATATTCAATTTTCACTTCCTTCAACTTCCATTACCCTCCATACTCCAACTCCTACATTTTAGATTCATGAACCTATCCATTCACCCTTCATTTCATTCTATCTTAAAGAGGAAACTATTTTAAGGGAGGCAAGTGAGCAAGAGAAAATAAAGTTCTTGGCTGATCAAGAGACTATCATGAGTGAGAATGAACATGACATCATCATAATTACTCCATATGAACATCATCAGGGTGATTACCATCTTGAGCATGAAGTGGAAAGCATTATCAAAGATGTAGAACATGGTCAAATCATATCTCAAGAGGTGGCTATTCTAGGAGGTTTTCATGAAAATAAGGTTGAAGAAGTGACTCTCAAAGGTGACATGATTCAAGGAGAAGATATAGGTCATACATACATGCAAATGTTCCAGCAATATGAAGATGATATTGACAAACTTCACTCATCAAAGTTGGATGTAGAATGTAAGCATGGTGAGCTCTTTTCCCTTTGTTTGATGAACCTTCTTATTGCTTTGATGAAGATAATAATCGAGCAATGGGACCTAAGTTGAATGAGGTTCAAGAGCATGTTGTTGATCAAGAAGGAGAGAGGTCTGAATGTTTTTATAGGGGATTTGAAGAAGTATTTCTTGAGTGAGAAAATGATGATTTCTAGAATGAGCTAGAATTTTTTTGTCTCAGCGCAAATATCACACCAACCACCCTTCTTTAAGAGAGCCATGATGAAGTAAGAGATTAGTTTGACCAGATTTTTAAAGAGATAGAAAATAATAAGTTGTTCCATGATGCATACTAAGAGTGGCATGAGCCAAATGAACCCTATGATGATGAGATAGTAACCATTGATCATTTGATGGACTACAGTAGCATGAAGGACTAGCATGAGACATGTTTCAAAGAGTAAGATGAGTACATTTATGTTGGAGACATGTT
Organism: Torreya grandis; assembly: GCA_037957365.1. Taxonomy (NCBI): domain Eukaryota; kingdom Viridiplantae; phylum Streptophyta; class Pinopsida; order Cupressales; family Taxaceae; genus Torreya; species Torreya grandis. Next base: position 4,067,968 of record JARHVA010000923.1, read on the forward strand.
TGAACCTGATCCACCTAGATATATGCCAATCAAGGTGGCAAGCAAGAGGGATGAGGCCCTAAGATCCTACTCCAACCAACCATTTATCTGGTACCATGAGATTTCTTACCATGGAAGAGACCTAAGAAGTTTTCCCTTTGATCTAGGAGGGGGAAAAGCGTATTAGGTTAGCTGTATATATTAGTTTTCTTTCTGCTGTATCTTATCTTTTCCTAAGTGCTAAGTAGCACATGTGTGTTTGCTTTGGTATTTGTTGTGTGTCTCTTTCCTTTGTGTGTTGGAGGTAGTTAATGATTGTCTTATTGAATCATGGTCAAGGTTTCTAGTTTATTTCAATCTTTAATTGAATCCATGTCCAATGGACTATAAGGATACTAGTTTTGTCAGTATAGGAATCATACTACCCCTATGAGTCACCATTTTATTGACCAAATTTTGGTCGTTCAGGCCAAAATTGGGCACCCCAATTTGCAATAAATTGTCTAAGTCTATACCTTTTTCCAAGTCTAGTATGAAGGTTTCATTTAGAAGAAGTGTTATTATATAATACATAAAAAACCCAAGTATTTTCCTTTTGAAATATTTGCTCTTTAGTCTTTTGGCTGAGTCCTTTGCAATGAATTCTTTTGGGTTTTTATTCTAAGCCTTTCCTGAATTCTTTCAGACTTTCTGTCTGAGGCTTTTTCCCTTAAGTGTATTTATTTTAGACTTTTCATTCGGTATAATTATTTTAGGAAAATTATCCAAAGGAATTATTTTAGATATTTTATCGAAACAAATTTCCTGAAGGGTATCTTTCTCATAAGAAATGGTCCATTTCAACTTTTCTAAAGGAATTATTTCAGACTTTTTGTCCTAGACAAATTTTTTGAAAGGCACTTTTTAGAAAGTTTGAAGGGCATTTCAACTTAGTTGAATGGTATTTTATTTGGAAAGTGGACACTTAAATATCTCCTGAAGGGTCACTTGTAATTTTTTTGAAGGGGCACTCACATTTTCAAAGGATCATTTCATTTTTCTATAGGGCACTTTCATTTTTGCCGAAGGATACTTTGCAACTTTTCCAAAGGGTAGCTGACAACTTTTTTGAAGGAAATTTTTAGGCTAAGTGGACACTTTCAACTTTCCTAAAGGGAATTTCAAAATTCTCAAAGGGAATTTTAACTTTCCCAAAGGGATGTTTTTAAAATCTTGAAAGATTGTTTTTGTAGGATAGTGGACCATTTTAAAAAATTTGAACGGTATCTTCAAACAGTCGAAGGACACTTTCAACTCTTTCAAAGGGTCACTTGCAAGAAGTCGAAGGGTATGTTTTCTTTCAAAAAGGGTCTCTGTCACTTTTCTGAAGGGTCATTCCAAAGAACCAAAAAGGGCCGAATAGAAAATCTGAAGGAATTATTTCAGAGAAATTGTTTGAAGAATTCTTTTGAAAATTTTGAAAAGGTGCCAAAGTCCATTTCCTTTGGACATTTTGTCCACAAAAATTGTTTAAAGCATGAAATACCAAGCTGAAGGAAAATAATAAAAGAAATAAAAGACTTTCATAAATTCTTTCAGGAAAGTGTTGAGATAAGAAGTCTAAAGAAATAAAAGTTTGAAGAAAATACCTAAAGAAGTGACAGCCCACAACACGTCAATTTTAGATTTCAGAAATTAGCCATTGGAGTTTAAAAGAAAGACTCGATTGGAACTAAAAGGTAAAGATAAAGGTGAAAAATGGTAAAGATATTGAGCATCTAGTGTACAATAGGCATAAATAGGCAGGTTGACAGTTTAAATTATTGTATCATTACACATCTTGATGAGCCAATAAAGAGAAGCTAGCATCAAAACATAATTTCAACAGATGGACTCATCTATAGAAAAATTCAATTTCAAATATCTTGATTTCATTGATGTAATCATAGTAAAATCATCTTACATAATGTAATGTAACTATTTCTTTTCTTGGGGTGACACATGTCCAAGTGACCTTTGAACTCCCTTGGCTCGACCTCTCTCTCAAAGGCTATATATATGCATTCTCTTGGCTTATTTCTGGGAGTCTCTATTGGTTATTGAAAAAAATATAGAAATATTTATACTTTTAGAACTCTTGAAGAAATATACAAGTGATTTCACCATTCACACATTATACTATTGAGTATAGGTTTGAATCTTGTTGATAATGACTAGTGAAAAGTTACTTTTCTAACATGTCAATCCATGGTCACTTACCAATGTGCAAAAATGATGTTTTTGTAGGTCTCTATTAGTATTATTTACTAAGTGTATAAGAGTCTTAGAAGTGGTATATGTTTATTCCCTTTGTGGAGTCATTCGACACTCTCCTAAGTGTCAAATACCTTCTTGAATCTAACTTACAAAATACTGATGCAAAAATGTCTTTTTGTTGTGAATTTGTGTGAAAGGTACTTTTTTACCTTTAAGTAGTGTATTTTATATCAAATAGGAGGATAATACATATTTGTGCATCACCAGTTTGTTTCCTTATCTATTTTTAACCCTTTTCATATACACTTGATAGATTAGAGAGAGTTTTAAAGGTGCATCAAGGGGAGCTAGCTCCTAATTTAGAGATTCATCTCAATGAAGTTTTCACCCACAATAAGAGAGATGATTCCATTTTACCACCTAGATGAGGAGATCTAAGCATCTTCTTAGGGGTTAAAATTTAAGCGTCAATAATGCCAATGCCACTTTTAGCATGAGAGAGGCAATAAATGTCCCATACTACCTGATGAAAACCTAGAACTTAATGAGAATTATCCTAGAGGAAATCTATGAGGATCTTGGATAGAATATCATAAGAGGCTTTAAATGGATCCCAATAGGAGGAATAGTAAACATGTGTGGCATCTAGGATCTTGGTATAAATATAGAATTTGCCTGTTAGAGATCAAGGCTTTGTGATCTAATACCCAATCTTCTTTTCAATCCTATTGAGGATATATTACCAAAGATTAACTAAAAAACTATCAAAATCAAAGTGGATACACAAGAACCTGAATTTTTCCTCTTGAGCAATTGACTACCAATTATACTTCTAAACCACTCAGGCATAGACATCCTATTTTGATGAAAACATAATGTTTTTCCTCTATTGAACACTAGAACCAGAAGCTAGATAGAAATGTTGAGGCATGGGATATATTCATTAAAAATGGCCTCTTGTTCTTCAAGTATGAGGAAGGTGTTATTTACAAAGTGTCCATTGATGAGCTGAGAGGTGCGGTTCATTAAATTAATTCCATGAACAAGCACTTGAGAAGTTTTGAAAGCTAGGAGGTAACCAAGGGCTTCAATAGATAACACAAAGTGCCAAAACAAGGGGACAACCTTGGTGAATAGATCATTGGAGATCAATCCTCTCATTTTTATGCCCATTAATAGTGATGTGGGTTGAGGCATCATGAAGAAAAGTTTACACTACATAAATGAAGTATGGCCCAAAGATGAGAGCCTTGAGAATGACAAGAATAAATCACCACTCAATTTGGTCATAGGGTTTTTCAAATTCCAATTTAAGAAAAATAGTTGTGTGAATAGAGGAGCAAGCCCAAGCCATGCCCTCATAGACTATAATAAGATTATCTAAAATAAAATTCCCTCTAATGAATCTTGTTTACTTTGGTATAAAAATGGTAGGTAGGATGACTCAAATACAATTTGTGAGGGCCTTGGCAAGACTCTTGTAAGAAACATTGAGTAAGGTTATCGGCCTCCAACTAGTAAATAACTTAGGATATCTAACTTAGGGAATGAATTTAATATTACCTTGATTGATCATTGGTCTAAGAGATTGACTCCACAAGGCTTCTTTGTATACTTGTAGCATGTTAGTTTGGTAAATTTGTAGGTGGCTTCATTAAATTTTCAAGGGAAGACATCAAGGCCATAGGATTTATCAATATTGCTCATGTAGTTCAAAACATCTTTGAGTTCCTACAAGGTGAGTCGGGCATCACAAAGATGCTAGTTGGCTAGCTTAAGCTTATAAGGCACCACATTGAGGCATTTCTGAAGTGCCTAGGACTACTCAGCCATGAAAGGCCAAGCTTGGAAAACTAGTTTGTAATGATCAAGGAAGGTTGAGGAGATATTAGACTAAGAGGTAAGTCCAGATTGATCCACTTGAATGGATTTAATTTATCTATGATATTTCTTGTCTTTCAATGATTCAAATAAATCTTTGGATACTTTATTACCAAATTTGAGCTAGTACAATTGAGCATAGAGTTTGGAACCTCTTATTGTATGGCTATCCACCACCTTGAGGTAGTATTTGAGAGAGGATGCAAGCCACTATAACTACACATTGAAAAGATCAATCTTGAGGGAACCAAAGATCCATTTTAACTCATTGAGCATTCCTTCTTCTCAAAAACTTTCCAATCAAGTTGACTTGTTTTCCATGGTGGTGGAAGAAGGAGGTGGTGCAAAGAATGGCATCATCCCACCACTCAATCTATTTGGTGGCATATGGGGGCTATAGGTCAAGGTTATAGATCCACTCGATGAGTTAGATTATTCCTGTGTGACTTAGCATAAAAGTATTGTGAATAAATTGATTATGTGGCACATTTTACTACCCTAAGGTCCATTCTACTTTGTAGGAAATAGGTGAGTGGTTTGATAAAATAATACTTGAGTTGATGTTCATAGGCTTGCCATAAATGCTAGAAAAAGAAATAAATTATTTTTTCATCATAAAGTGGTTGATCCATTTGGGCATGTAGTGATCCCTAAAATGGTATTTGGATCATGCAAACCAAGACATGGTGTTATATGTCTTCCATCGGAGGAGAGGGTCTACTAGACCCCATTTATTTTTGAGATAATACCAAGCCTCACATTCAACAACAAAACAACATATGGTGAGGGCCCCATCCATGTCTTAGGGGTATTCAATAATATTGAAATCATCACACACAAGCCACATAGTAACATTTAGCTCATCTATCAAATTTTGCCAAAGTAAGGAGTGATCAAAGCCATCATTATGAGCATAGATGTTGAGAATGCTAAATGGATGGCCATCAATGTCAAGAATAATCTAGAATTCCCAATGTGATAGGTCCTCCCTCATGGCAATAATATTGGGGTAAACCATAGGGTAAAATTAAATACAAGCATTTCCACATCCCTCCTCATGAAAAGTGGTGATCTAGGTGGCATTAGGCCAAATGCTTTGCAAGGACATATAAAAGATAAATCCAAACACTTTATTTTCCTATGAATAGAGAATATCTAGAAAACTAATCTATGTATAAGTAGAATGCACAAAGTATTTATGGGTAGACTCTATAAGACCCCTAACATTTAATGATAACACAATGATAGGGAAAGGTCATCCATATGAAGTTCCCCTTGCCCATCCTCAAAATTCTCTAATGCTACAAATTTGTTATGTTGGTGAGTGTGTGAAATTCATCCAAACATAATGAAGGGCATTTGGATTCATGCAAATCTCAAGAAGAGTCTATGCTCTCATGATGTGGGATGTAAGACTACTGGGAGAATGAGTCTTTTGTTGAGAGAACTTTAGTGACATACATCTTAGTATTTTGGGAAATAGTAGAAATGCGCTATGGGTTGAATGGAACCAAAATAGTAAGAGGTGGTGGAGAAATACCCTAAGCTAGTTTTATAGCTAGAGAAGAATCCTCTTGAGGTGGTATTTGGGGTGGGATTTGTGGCTTAGGGCTTGATGACTATTTAGGGGGTACTTTGGTCCATCCATCACCTCAATTTGTCAGTTTAGGCTTGGTGCACATCTATTACAATGAATAGCCTCTTTAGTAAAATTGTTTATTCAAATTAAACTTTTCATTCCATTTTCTAGACAAAAGATGAACATTTTGAGGCACCTCCAAAGAAAAATTAAAACCTTCACAGTTAATCAATAAAATGCAAATCAAAGCATCAAATCTACTTGAATTGTAAATTTTAGATATGAATTTATTTTTAACAAGAACTATTCTCTTTCATGAGAATTCCATAGAAGGTTTCTAATAATAATTTATTAAAATTCAACTCAATTTACAATCTCCACCTCAACACCATTCATTGATTAACACAAATTATACTCTTCTTACAAGACTACTCTCCATGCTTCCTTGTTTCCATTACTTCTTTGCTTTGAAACCACAATCTTTCCTTCTTTAATTTCTAAATAAACAAGATTTTAATTAATTTACACCTGAATTTGATCTATTCTCCTATCAAAATAACAATTTCAAGATTAAATATTAAACAACTACAATTTTATGACTATATTCTTCTCAATTTTTATTTAGAAGCTACTACAAATTCCTTCCTAAAAGCTTTCTGCACCCTTTTTGGCTTTCCACCTTCTATTTCAACAATTTCTTAAAATTTCTAATAGGAATAATCTCCTTTAGGTTTTTGAATAGAGTAAATAAATTATTCCACAAGAGATCTTGTCTCAACTAGAGTTGACCACTTCAAATTCTTTGCATGCATTCAATGTTTTATGGAATTATTCCCACCATGCAAATTCCACACCATATTTCAAGAGGAAGAATTTAATTCCAACCATGCAAATTCCCATGCCAATTTTCAAGAAAGAGAATTTATTTTATTAAATAAATGTAGTTCCCTTTCTCTTAAATAAATAGAATTGCATGCAAACAATAGTAATTAATTCCTCAATCACAAATTTGTAAAAAGGCACTTGTAGAAAATATGGTGATAAATAAATTAATATTTTAATTTAATTCACTACCACTTGAACTTATAACTTCCTGTTCACTGGTTTCACCTCTTATTTTAATAATTAAATATAATTCTACTTGAAAAAACAATTGTATCTCCTTATTTTCTCCTAAAAGTGAAATATTGATTTATTATTCATAAAATAACATCAAAAACATCTTACAGAAGCTCCAAATCTTATCTTTTAAAACTCTCTTCATGTCTGGGGAATTTATAGAAAATGTCAAGTTGAAGCATATTTATTCTCCCTATTATTCTCTTGATCTGTCTAAACAAATGAGATAAAAGAACAAACAATCTTTATCTAAAATTCTATTTTTAATGATTTAATTATTCATTTCGGACACCTAGACTCTCTAAAATACTTCTAAAATTTACTACAATTCTTCACAATTAAAATAATATAACTAATAATTAAATTGGAAATATGAGCCAATTTTAATTATTCAAATGTTTTTTTAAAAATAAACTAAATTGACTCTAATAAAATTATTTTTTTCATTAATCTTAATTTTGCTTCTTTGAGTTTGGATGCTCCTACATTAACCCACCAGGGTTCAAAATAAGTTTTCTTGATTTCTTCTTTGGTACTACTATGTCTTCTTATCAAATTGCATCCTCCAGGATCCCTTGATTCATATGTTGACATACAATCTATTTCACCCTCAATGGATTGAAAGTGACTTTTATTAAAATCCTTGATGTCTTGTATGAGGTTTTGAATACTATCATGGTTCTTCATTATACCTACACAATAAACAAACATGTCAAATAAAACAAATTCTTCTTTTTATTTTGGACTTTGAAGTCCACTTGGTTCCTCTACAAACATTATCTTTCCATTTAGTACATCAATATGCACTCCCTATTATTCTTTTTCCTTCTTTTTTTCATCTTCTTGGATGGTCACCAACTCTTTGCCATCATCCTATCTAAAATCTTCTTCATTGTCTTTCAAAACAACTTCCTTTATTTTCTTTGTCTCTTTTTCCTCTGTCAATTTTATAATCACACTACCTTCCATGGAAATTTTCTTCATCAAACTTACCTTTTTTACAAACCCTTTAACAAATTCTACATTTTTTATGAAATTCAAACTATTAGACAAATCTGAAAATAACCTTTCAACATTTTTTGTGGTAAAATTTTAGGCATCAAAGATAAATCACCTTATTCATCAACTGTATCATTTACCTTAGGCTAATTAATTTACATTTCATTTATTTCATTAAGTTCTTGCTGCTGTAAAAACTTCTTTTCACCTGTAATAAACACCTTAAAATCATGCTCAACTACTGCAATTTCATCTTTCAATGGTAACAATGTATGTTTACACCTTTCTTTTTAAAAAGTAAATGTATTTATTTTTCCATCATGGATGGCCTTCATGTCATACTGCCATGGCCTTCCTAACAGGATATGACATACATCAATTGACATTACATCACATATTACTACATCCTTATAATTTCCTATCTGAAGTTATACCTTACACTATTCATTTACTAAAGTTTGATGATCTTTTTTCAGCCATGAAACTATGTAAGAAGTAGGATGTCTTACCTTCTGTAAGTTTAATTTATTTACCATTTTTATAGACATAAGGTTGCTAGTGCTTCCACTATCAATAATTATCTTAAAAACTTTACCTTGTGCTTTGCAAGTTGTCCTAAACAATGCCTTCTTTTGAAGAGGTTATTCTATAACTTCCTTATTTGATTTAATTATAATCCTTTTCATAAGTAAGGATTATTTAGTTTCAAGAGCATCTTCATACATAATAGATGTAATATATTCTTCATCTTGAATAGCTTGAGCAATATGAACATTCCTTGTCTACTAGATGCATACTATGGACATTCATAATGCCTATGCCCAAATTTATCACATTTAAAGCAACTAGTAATGAAACCATTGATTTTACCTCTATAAAATGGTCTCTTACCTCTAAATTTTTGACCACCTCTTACAACTGGTACTTGTCTTTGTAGGCTATTTTCTTAATTATGCATTTGTAACCATTTTATTCCACTTGACTGTTCACTATATTATTTGTTGCCCCTTACATACTAAATATGTTTTCTTGACACTTTCTCTTCAGTCTTCAAAATAAGTTGATAGGCCTCTTCCACTGATCTAGGTATTAAGAGAGTAATTTCATCTTGTATATTGTATCTCAATCCATTGAGATACTTAGCCACCTTTTTTTGCATCATCTTCAATATGCCCTACTCTGATTGTTAGGTTATAAAAATCTTCAGTGTACTCTTTTAATAATTTTTCTTTTTTCTTTAAATTTTACAATTTTCTAAACAATTCAATCTAATAATCTTTTGGAATGAATTTACCTTTAAAATTTACCGTCATTTTGTCCCAACTTTTGATTATGGCCTTGCCCTTTCTTATTCTTTCCTCTTGCACTCCATTCCATAAGGGGCATACATGACCATTCAATATGGTCACAACAAATTTAACCTTATTTTCATCAGCAACATTGCAACATTCTCATAATCAAAATATTTATCTAATTCACTTACCCAATTAATGAGATGTTCAAGATTGAGGCTGCCTTCATATAGTCGAACCTCTATTTTGGACCTTGTACCAACATTCATTATTATTTTAATCAGCATTTCCTTCGATGCCTCTTCTTTCATCATCAATTCCTCACCTTCATCTTCTTCTCTATCACTGACATCTCCTATGTTAGCTCCTATTTTTTGAGCTAATTCTAAATCTTACAATTTGGTTCTATTCCTTATCTCTTTCATTACTTTTACTTGTCCATCTTAGCCTGGTTACCTCCTACCTCTAAATTGTGCTCTCATTGCCATTTTTATAAATTGCTTTAAATCTTTGGATCTTTTTATAGAGCCTGTTGCTATGATACTAAAATTAGTACACAACTATTAAAATGAATAGCCTCTTTAGTATAGTTATTTATTCAGATCAAACTTTACATTCCTTTTTTCAAATAAAAGGTGAACTTTTATGAGGAACCTCTAAAAAAAATTAAAAACCTTCATAGTTAATCTATAAAATGCAAAGCAAAGCTTCAAATCTCCTTTAATTGTCAATTTTAAATATGAATTTATTTTTAACAGGAACAACTATTCTCTTTCTTGAGAATTCCATAGAAGTTTTCTAATAATAATTTATTAAAATTCAACTCAATTTACAATCTCCATCTTAACACCATTCATCTATTAACACAAATTATAGTCTTCTTACAAGACTACTCTCCTTCCTTCTTTTTGTTACTTCTATACTTTTAAACCATAATATTTCCTTCTATAATTTCTAAATAAACAAGCTTTTGATTAATTTACACCTGTATTTAATCTATTATCGTATCAAAATATCAATTTCAAGTTTAAATATTAAATAAATGAAATTTTATTACTATATTCTCCTCAATTTTTATTTAGAAGCTACTGTAAATTCCTTCCTGAAAGCTTTCTACACCTTTTTTGGATTTCCACATTCTATTTCAATAATTTATTACAATTTCTAATAAGAATAATCCCCTTTAGGTGTTGAAATAGAGTAAATAAATTATTTCATAAGAGATCTTGCCTTAACTAGAGTTGACCACTTCAAATTCTTTGCATGCATTCAATGTTTTATGAAATTAATCCCACCATGTAAATTCCATGCCATATTTCAATAGGAAGAATTTAATTACAACCATGCAAATTCCCACATCAATTTTCAAAAAGGAGAATTTTTTTTTATTAAATAAATGTAATTTCCTTTCTCTTAAATAAATAAAATTGCATGCAAACACTAGTAATTAATTCCTCAGTCATAAATATGTAAAAAGACACTTTTAGAAGAATATGGTGATAAATAAATTAATATTTGAATTTAATTCACTACCACTTGAACTTATAACTTCCGTTCACTAGTTGCATCTCTTATTTGAATAATTAAATATAATTCCACTTGAAACAACAATTGTATCTCCTTGTTTTCTCTTAAAAGTGAAATATTTATTTATTATTCATAAAATAACATGAAAACATCCTACAAATGCTCTAAATCTTGTCTTTTTAAATTCTCTTCATGTTTGGTGAATTTAAAAAAAATGTAAAGTTGAAACATATATGTTCTCCCTATTATCATCTTGACCTTTCTAAACAAAGGAGGTAAAATAACAAACAATCTTTCTCTAGAATTCTATTTTAATGACATAATTATCCACTCTAAACACCTAGACTCTTTAAAATACTTCTATAATTTACTACAATTTTTCACAAATAAAATAATATAACTAATAATTAAATTGGTAATATGAGCCAATTTTAATTATTCAAAATTTTTCTTTTAAAATAAACTAAATGGCATCAAATAAATTATTTGTTTCATCAATATTCATTATGATTCTTTGAGTCAGGATGCTCCTACATCAAGGCTTCTCAGTCTAATGTGGCAATTGAGGAGGTTTGGGATGACCCATACCAGGACAATCCTTGATGTGTTGGTCTAAATCTTGGCTATAGAAGTAATTGTTAGGAAGGTTGAAATAAAAAACCTTTTGTGACCACTATGTCTCCCCAACTTCGATTTATATGAAATATTTTAACTCTTTGGAGAGGTTAACCTCCATACAGACTCACTTATTAGGGTGAGAGGAGAACCACTTATTTAGCTCAATAATAAGAACACATCCTATGGGATAGATGATTTACATTATGAAATACTAGAGTTGAAATGGCAAAACAGGAATCTCAACCTAGACATGGACAGGAAGGGCATCATTTTCAAGAACTTTAAAATCATGGGACTAGGTAGAAAAAATCATAAGCTATTCATGAAGGAACTAGACATTGGACTTTGCAAGGATCAACTATGTTTTAAAGGGATCCTTGAAGATAAATAAGAAAAAACCTTTGGTAAGGTTTCAAATTCTAGAGACATGGACATCCAAAGCCTCCTAGTGGTTATGGATCCAATTATGGAAGTAATCCTCTGAGGGGATATGACCAACAAAATAAATAATATTAGAGAAATTTTCGTACCTCCCTATGTTCAAAAAAATGTTAGTGAAGTAACTTCTTGATATGAAATTTTATTTTGGTAATCAATACAAATAAATATTTATCACTTTGTCTAGACATCTCTTTGAAAATAAAAATGGATTGTGGAAGCCATAAATCTCATGCATTTAATTCTTCATAATGTTGATAAAATTTGATTAAAGGTCATATATAATGCATGTTTAAGATGATTAATTTAAATTTCTTATAAAGTGTGAAATTTGAGGAACTTACTAATTGTTAGGTGCACAAGATAATTCCATAAATGAAACAATGAATTCACTAAATCATAATTAACACTAAACACAACTTGAAATCCATAATTACTAGTGCATATCTTGAAAGGCAACAACATCATAAATACAATCTATTCATCATCATTAAACTTGTCTTCACCCATTAAAACCTAAGAAACACATGGGAAAGGAATGGAATGCTACCAATGCATTATTAGTTCTAAAGAAAATAAAAACACAATGTCTCATAGCACATAACATAGAGCACAAAGTGAAAAACACACATAGATAAATAAATAGTAAGATTTAAATAATACAGCTCATAAAATTATGTTATAACCAGTGGCTAATACAACCTATTCACCCTTGTGTTGTGTGTTATTAACCAACTTAAAACTATTCATCTTTATTCTAAATTTCAACTAGATCATGACATTATTGGTCCTTTTCCCATTAATAATGAACCCTGAGTAAAATATAAAGGCCCAAATTTTAATCACGTGTTTCCTCCCTCAATTGTTGCTTCCATTCATTATTTTAAGTTTTTATTAAGTAATAATAATATAATTTTATTATTATATAAACTAATACTATATATTAATATTAATATTATAATATTTAAATAATATATTATATCAATAATATTATTCTAATATATATGTATATATACATACATATCTGTGTATATATGTATGCATACATGCATGTATACATATACATCCATACATACATACATACTTACACACACAGATATATACATGTATGTATGTATGCATACTTACACATAAACACACACATATATACATACATGTGTGTGTGTGTGTGTGTGTGTGTGTGTGTGTGTGTGTGTGTGTGTGTGTGTGTGTGTGTGTGTGTGCACATATATATGTATATATTTTTATGTATATATAAATATATATTATAATAATATCATTGACATAATATATAATATATCAATAATATAATATAATATAATATAATATAATATAATATAATATAATATAATGTAATATAATATAATATAATATAATATAATATAATATAATATAATATAATATGATATAATATAATATAATATAATATAATATAATATATTATGATATAATATAATATAATATAATATAATATAATATAATATATTATGATATAATATAATATAATATGATATAATATAATATGATATAATATAATATAATATGATATAATATAATATAATATGATATAATATGATATAATATGATATAATATGATATAATATGATATAATATGATATAATATGATATAATATAATATAATATAATATAATATGATATAATATAATATAATATAATATAATATCACTTTTGATGGTCATTCATTTACTCCTACCCAACAAGTTTTGAAATTGTGTAAACCGTGACACCTCCCCTATATCCAATGATAACTTGTTGTGATTGTAAGTACATGTAACTCAGCTAGTCATCCATCCCCTACTTCCCCTATATATTTTTACTTGTTTAATCCAATATTAGAGAAAGAGGATGGATGACAATGGTTTCTTGGTTAGAATAGACACATCAAAATTGTTTCATGTAAATGGAAGGCCTTGCCCCAGACCACTCTAGTTGGGATTGATGGGGCCATAGAGCAAGAGGAGGTAAAATCAAGGGTGAACATAAATTTTTAGATGCTGTTAGATCTAGACAAAAAACTCATATTACCCAAAGTCTAAATCAAAGCATGATTCTCCTCAACCCATTGTCATCAAATCCTTCCATTTCCCTGGATAATGAAGCTTTAAAATCTATGTAGGATAATAAAAGATACTATTCAACCAAATGAGTAATATGTCAATTTGACATCCTCTATTCAAATCTTCCAGCTCTGAATACATGAGTTTCCAAATGGTGGAAACTTGTCCCCAAAGGTAAGTTGGATTTATAATGTAATGAAAAAGGTTTCTTTATTATAGTTTTAAATCACATTTTAGATAAAGATCCAGTTATATAAAAATAGTGGAGCTAGGATCAACATCAGTTATTAAAGAAACCCTAGTTCCCAAGCTGTAAACCAATCATTCTATCCTTCTCCACATGAACCATGTAGGTATGACTACCTCACCCTCCCCTTGAATTTTGGAATGATCCCTATTTTAAGGTGACTGGGAACTCACTGGGTACCTTCCATCAAATTTATAATGCCATTGATTCATTCTCCCACACCATGTTTTATAGAATCTCATTACCATTGATACTTCCACTGATCTTTTGACCTCCATTGACTTGATAGTGGAGAATTGTGTGTGGACTCAAACATTAGATTATGAATTCTTATCTTTCTAATGTTTTAGGTGTTTTAATATTGGACATTTGAATTCTGAGTGTAACAATATCAACAAAAGAAAGGTCCCAACTTGGTGGAAGAATTCTTCTACTAATATTATGATAGTTTGCAGTCTTGATTATTCTGACAACTACTGATAGGAGGAATATAGAAAGGTTGAGGAATTAAAGGTCTCAATGGTTGAACTTTGGACCCAAACCCTAAATATAATGCACATGGAAGTAAGGTAGAGGTATGAGCTTTGGAAAAGAATCCAAATGTTTTAGCTTAAAATAGAGTAAGTATTAGGAGGGAAGTTTCAAATCTAGGATTGGTAGTCTCTAAACAACCTATCTCTAGTGAGGAGGTATAAGGGATTAAAATAAATGTCTTAAGGGTAGAACAAATGGAGTACTCAAAATACATATTTCAGCCTTGTAGATATATTGAAATTTCTATCCCCATCTACCTAGAAATGTAGGAAGATAAGGGAGAGCGCACTGAAGTTCATAAAAAAAAGGTGGAAGATTGATATTGGAGAAGCCTTCCACCATGACCCTTCATCCAGGAGAGTGGTATATTCATGGAGGATATGAAGATGTTTCATGGAAGTAGACTAAACTTTTTTTGGTTATTTTAGCAGTAAGTCTATTATTGGTCATTATTGGTAGAGGTGTTTGGTGATTAAAATTTTGTGGAAGACTCTTTATTTTTGGTTGATGTTTTTCTATTTATAAGAGTTTATACTTTAGTAGGCTAAGGTTTAGCTTCACATTTTTTGTTTGCTTCCACACAGGCCATTGGTTGAGGCATCACATTCGTGATTAAATATTTCATATTTTGTAAGAAGTTACAAGACCTCCTAAAACCTATTTAAATACCATATCAAATAAAAATAATATGATATAAATATTTAGTATTATTTTATATTATATTTATTATTACTTGATAAAAAATTAAAATAATGAAATGAATCAACAATCAAGGGAGGAAACACATGATTGAAATTTGTGTGTGTCTATATATATGTTTATTTATATAAATATATCGACATATATACTCATATACATTCATAGATATATATCTATACATATACATATATACGTATGTATACATACATACATACATATACATACATATATACATACATATATACATACACATACAAACACATATTATTTATGATTATAATAATGGATCTACTTTAGAAGCAAGCCATCAATCAACTTTAGGAGTGAAGTTGGAAAGGCACATAAAATAAAAGTGTGAAGGTTTCAGCTGAAATAACATGACATGTGAATCAGATCATGGAAAGATATATTATGTGAGAAAAAATGAAGGGATACAAGATCTCAACCTTAAAGAAAGGTATGACCGAAGGACTAGAGTGGAAGTAGAAAGAATTGGTGTTTAAATTTGGATATTTGTGGTGTGCAATGGTAAACAAAGTGATAATAGAGCATGTTTAGTGTCAGATTAGGGCTAAAACTTTATGAGTATAAAAAATTATGTGGAGATCATCCAAGGGAGGCATAAAAGGATTTATTGGGTCTTTCTCTTCCTCTAGAGAATCTCATTTTACAAACTCATTCCATTCATGCAATTATTTTTATATGGAGTGACTTATTCACACTAGTCCTCCCACCACTCCAAATATAGTCTAGAAACTTCTCTTTATAGTCTTAGGCAAGGTAGAGTGTAATAACATGTAGGATCTTAAATATCCTTCTAGGGTGAATCAAGATGATTCTATGATAGCTCTAAATCTAGAAAACATCTAGAAGTAACATGCTCCTCTTTTTATTTGTGTGATGTAGTGATGTAGTTTTCTAAAGTGATTCTTGAGATGGAGAATTAAAATGACATCACTTATTCTATGGAACAAGATAAGGGAGCTATACCACTATTTGTTTTTAGGGGGAGGAAGAGGCCTTCAATGGAAAAAATCATTGACTAGTTTATACTTTTCTTAAGGTATATTTTTAGAGGTGTTCTTGATAGAAAACTATGTATTCTTAGTCAAATGTACTTCTAGGGAAGACTCAAATTTGATTTGGAGTAGTGTCCCAATGTTTTTTTGATGTCATGGTGTGTTTATGAGCCTGTGAACATCATTTTTTGATCCTACTTTTGTGTTTTCTTATCTTGTTCCAATTTGGATTCATGTATATAATCTACCTGTAGTTATGAGAGACCATTTTTTAGTCTTCCATATGATCTCCAAGGTAGGATAATTCATCAAAACAAATGTCAATTAATCCTTATAGAAAAATAAATATATGTGGGTTTGTATAATGGTCAACTTATGCAAGCCTATTCAACACTCTATCAAAATGATTTATTTATTGAGATCTTGGACACAATTCTATAACTTTGAAGGATTATGTTTCCATTGATATAGTGAAATAAAACATGGAATACTTTGGTGGACTATTCTTCATCTTTAACTCAAGAATCCAAGTCATCCCATTTTGTTTGTTGGAAAAATAATAAGGAAGAATCTTCCTTGAAGCTTTTTTGATATGCATAGCTCTACTTTGGTTGATAGCTTGGAAAGTGATATACAACAATATTCAAGGATAATGGGTCTTATTGAAGCTAATTATCTAAATTGTTTAAAATATCCCATTTCTAGTATGATTTTTTATTATCTCGGGGAGTCAAATTCTACAACTCTATTGGACATTGACTTAGTCTTTCAACCAAATCTTGCAATGTCTCTTGTGTTGGTTCCAAGTTTAGATGTTGGTGATAGGTTGAATGGATTGTCTAAATATTTCAATGAATTTTGGGAGGATGATGGGATTAAAATGACTGATTATTTATTAATTAAAAAGGTTGTGCTCAATGAGTCAATTATTTTTATTCACTAAAGGAGGGAAACATAGTCGATAAATTCAATTCTTGGGTTGGAAGAATCTCAATGTGCAGTTCTGGAAAAGGGTAAAGAATCACCCCAAATGATAGTAAATAATCTGAAGGAGATTGACTCTAAATCAAAAGATGACATTTCCTCCTTCAAGACTCTAGGCATCTATCCAACAAAGTCTCTTTTATCTAAACCAAATTTTTGTGCTCCTAGATGTAGAGGTGGGAAATCAAATACCACAAAACTACAAATGGAATATTAGAAGGTGTTTAACCCATAATTTAGATATGTGTGGGTTTATCTAGGGTTATCAGGCATTATATTATATTTCATGCAAGGATGATGAACTTACCTAATGAGTAGGCCAATTAATAAAAAGCTCAAACAAATAATATTATGAAGTCATACAACTGAGAATGTTAAAAATAATAAAGTACAACTATCTATAGATATGGTAATAAATTACAAACAAATGATACTTAATTGGTTTATTGTGCACATGCAAGTCTAGTTTAGAATAGGCTAGAGGTGTACTAGAAGATGATCTTGATATAGTCATAAGATTATTCATATATTATTTATGTGGCCTTACATGCTTGTGTCAGATCTAGAAAATTATGTCAAGATAGGTGTTTACCATTGTTGCATGTGTCTTTTATATATTACTAATTGGATGATTGTATGGAATACTATTTGGAAGAAGATGTTAACAACATTAACCTTCTAAGATTTTTATAACCTTTATTTTGATGTATATAAATCATATTCACATGTTGTCACTATGTTTTAAATGATCAAACCCTAGGTTCTTCATCCTCAGAGTGATTGTGAATTTTTTTAGTGGGATCATGGACATGACAAATGCTACCAATCATATTTTATGTTTGTGTGCTTGTTTTGTTCATAGTCATGGGTTTTATTGGTAGTACTGGTTTATGATGATAGTTAGTCATGTTTGGTGGTCATGTGAAATCATCAAGTAGAATTGAAATGTTTGGTATGGTGGGTCTAGGGAGTGTGATGCCAGCACACATATAGTTTATCCATGCTAGTTAAGATCAACCCTTTGGAAGTAGGGCATTAATAGAGAATAAGAATGAAGAAGAAATGGCACATAAAATTGAAGTGTAAATTTATCACCTAAAATGGGGTGATGTGAATCAGATCATGAAGAATACTATTAAGGTGATCTTAACCTTGAAGATGAGGATGACAGAAGGACCAAGGTGGATGTAGTAAGCAATTGCATGTGAAGATGGATATTGGTGGTACACGGTGGTAAAAAAAATGAGAAAAAATTATGTTTAGTGTCCGATGAGGGCCAAACCTTTGTGAGTAGTAAAAGTAATGGGGATATCATCCAAGGGAGGCATCAGTGGAGTACTTAGGGCTTTCTCTTCCTCTAGAGAATCTCATGTCATGAATTCCTTCCATTCATATAGTTATTTTTACATAGAGCGACTTATTCACATTATCCATCCCACCACTCCAACTCTAATCTAGTACCCTCTATCTGTAAGCTTTGGTAAGGAAGAGTGTAAAATAAAGAAATGTCTTAAAGATCCTTCTAGGGTGAATCTAGATGATTTTCTGTTGGATCTAGATCTATCTAACATCCTTAACATGGAATATTTCTCTTTTAATTTGCATGATGTAGCGATGAGTATTTCCAAAGTGATTCTTGAGATGGATATTTCAAATGAAAACATTTATTTTGTGGAACACAATAAGGGAGTTAGATGATTGGTTTTCTTGGATTTTGGGGAAGAGGCCTTCAATGGAAAATATCATTGACTAGTTTATATATTCTTGGCATAAGGTATTTGTTTTGGAGGTGTTACTTATAGGAAACTATCATCTTAGTGGAATTTACTTCTAGGGATGAATCAGATCTGATTTGGATTAGTGGCCCATTATTTTTTTGGATGTCATGGTGTGTTTATGAGCTAGTGGATGTCATGCTTTTGATCCTATTTAAGTAGTTATTTCTCTTGTTCTAATTCAGATTCGACTATATAATCTTCCTTTAGTGATTAGATATCTTTTTTTAGTTTGGAAGATGACCTTTAACATAGGAAAATTCATCAAAGTAGATTATGATTCATGATTTTATTATAAGAATTATCCAATCCCATTCTACAATCTATCAAATTGAGTTCTATAACTTTGAAGGATTAAATTTCCATTACTTTAGGTATAATCAATCAGGGCATATTGTGGTGGAATATTCTTTTTGTCTTCCCCTAGGCTCTAAGCTATCCTAATTTGTTTGCTGAATGAAGAATACCATCAACTATGTCCCTAACATAAGGAATAATCTACCTTCTAGCTTTTCCTATGCACATTCCTCTAGTTTGGTTGGTGGCTTAAAACTTGATAAATATCATGGTTCATGATCCCCTTGCTAGTCTAAGTTTTTATCATTTTTGGGAGTCTATGTTATGAATCTATTGGATGGTGACTCAATATTCAACTAAAGCTTGTAGATTCTTTTGCTCTAGCTCTATGTTTAGATGTTGGTGATAGGTTGAATGCCTTGCTCGAATGCTTCATTACATTTTGGGAGGATGATGGGAGTTTACTATATGATTTTCCATTGATTGAGAATCTTGTGCTCAATGATTCAAATACTTCTATCCACCAATGGAGGGAAACAAAGTCGATGGTTTCTTGGGTTATAATAAACATGAATTTCTATTGAAAGGTAAAGAATCATCACAAATGATAGTTAAGAATCATAATGAGATTGGTTCTAATTCAAAATATGACATTGTGTCTTTCAATCCTCTAGGCATCCATCTAACAAAGGTTCTTTTATTTAAACTAAAATGTCATGCTCCTAGATGTATAAGTAGGAAATTAGATGTGAAAAATTACAAATGGAAGCTTGGAAGGCCATTAATGGTGGTTTATAATGGAGTCTTGATTCCCTTTTCTCCTAAATAAGAATGGTTCTTGCATTTTACCATTTGGGAGGGCATTGTTGGTGAGTCAAGTTTTAAGTAAGGGCCTATTGAAAAGTTAGGATATTGAGTTAGTTTTTAGTGCCCTTTATTTACTAGTATGGACCTTCCTAACCTTGTTGATTGTTAGGTTTTAAGAATTATTTATCTTTGGGCCGCCTCTTAGCTTAAGCTTTGCTCTTTGATCTAGATTAAAACATGTATTAATCATTCTCATTCATTTTTAACTATTTGATTAAGTAAGGGGCACCCCTAATTCTTATTAATCTACCATTCACAAAAATATGAACTATAATATAAATAATAATATAAAGTATTATTTTATATTAAAACATTATTTAAAATATTTAATAATATATTATATTAATAATATATTGTTTATATATATGTTTAGATTAGATTAAACCCACCTTTAATCGCTAGTGTGTGCACCAGTCCTGGGCACAATGGAAGGTCTAGGTCTCTCCCTAATTGTAAAAAGATAAAATAGAAACAACTCACCAAGAAAGGAAAAATAGAACCCAAAATAAACACAAAAGTGGAAGAGCCAAAAATGACCATAGGATCCCAAGAGGAACCTAACATGAACAAAGCAAGAATCTTGGAAGCAACTAGTATGGGAATCAACTTGGACAAAAAAATTAGAGACTCAGGATTCATAAGCATTTGATTTTGATTGGATTGAGAACTAGGGGAAAACTATCACATTTGACTGGTGTGGTAACCAACCATATTTTACTAAACTAAAAACTAGCTAGGATAGAAAGACCCAGAGGTCTAGGTCTCAAATGTACTAACAAACTAATTTTGATTGAAATGAGAACCAACATGGATCTAAAAGGAGATCCAAGTCTTTGAAAAATCTTCAAGGTCCCTAGAGGACCCAACCAAAGCTAAAAGAGGAGACACCTATCAATTTTAGATGGACTGGTAACTATTCTAGACTTAAAAGAGTGTAAAGTCCATATCTCTAAAATAGCCCTTTTGATACCCCAAGTGACCCAACATTCTAATAATAACCACTTTTTACTAGTGCGGTGTCCAGTCAGTTTTAGCTAGACCAAAAACCATCCTAGGTAGATGAATCAAGAAGCCCAAGTCTCAAAA
The DNA here is from genome assembly GCA_037957365.1 of Torreya grandis. Lineage (NCBI taxonomy): Eukaryota > Viridiplantae > Streptophyta > Pinopsida > Cupressales > Taxaceae > Torreya > Torreya grandis. The sequence continues at coordinate 4,089,221 of JARHVA010000923.1, forward strand.
TGAACCCTCTAGGTCCAGAGGGGATCAAAGTCCTAATTTTGACTGGATTGGGGATGGGCCTAGACATAAATGGAGGTCCAAGTTTCCAAAAAAGTTTGGATCCTCTAGGGGGCCCAACACTCCATAATATTAACTGGAGTTAGTTTTAGTTGGACAAACAATTAGCTTGGGATGAAAAAGCAAGAGGCCTGGGGGTCAAAAGAACCAACATGGTTGTAAAAGACTAGTGACCTGATTTGATTGGATCAAAACCAGCTTGGACCCAACTGGAGGTCAAGGTCTCCAAATACAACAAAGAGTGATAAAGCTATTTTGGGACCTCCATGGGACATAATTTGAACAAGGGACTTCTCGAAGTAAAATGGGAGAACCATACCCGTGATAAGGGTTTGGGACCAATCCTTAAAATAGAACATTCTAGAATTTGACTAGGTTTGAACCCAATTTGGGCACATAAGGAGGCTCAGGTCTCCAAGATAGCAAAGCCCTCTCCCTTAAGGTTTAAAATGGGAGTTTTACATTCAGCTTTAAAATGAATTTTTCCCTACCAAGATAGATTTTTTACTCAAACAAATTTATTTTCCACAACACAAAAATGTGAGGAAAATACATTCTCCAAGTAGGAATCAAAACTAAATCACTGAAGAAGCCCTCACCACTGAGAGCCGAACCAAAGAAGTTAATAGATGAAGCCAAGAAAAAGTTGTAACTAAAAATGCATCTCATAATCTATCTAATATCACACACCAGGCTATTCCTTTCAATTGGGTCTCTCAAAACCATATTAAACCATCTTCTCAACACAGGAGACCCTTAAATCCCATTAATCAACCATAATGAGGCAAAACAGAGCCAATGCATAAATTTAACAATAAAACCAGCCCCTACATCAGGATAGAGGATAGAACTTGGGGAAAAACTCACCAAAAATAATCCCAATGCAATCCATCTTTGTATATGGGGGGAAAGGGAGCCAGTCTACCAAGAATAGCAGATGGATCCAAGCAAAGTAATGGCTTGTGAAATAACATGAATCAATATTTCACATGGCCACCATTTGGGCAAAAACCTTTCATCAAAAAGTCCATCCTCTAGAATCTAGCTAGTAACATAAAAATTCTTAATAGTAGCTCTATGCAGCCCCATTATTTTGAGAGTAATGCTAGTGTGGAGGATTTTCAGGTCCCACTGTGCAAGAGAAAGAGCCAAGCCCAAGTGAAATTCTCATTTAAGATTTTTCAATGGAGATATGTTCTTCTTGGTAAGAAATGTTGTAGAAAATAAGAAAATATTCCTAACAAAAGCCATTGCTAGAAAACAAGGAAATTCAGACCCATAGCCAAGCAGCTCGATCTAACCCAAAACGTGATTCCAATAGGGCCTATGTGCTAGTTTGCTTGGCTTACATCTATTGAACCAGTTGTCTATTCTTCTAATAAGGGCACCTTGAGTTTTTTCCAAATCATCTAGTGGTTAACTATTAATGTCACCTTAGGGGTTTTGCAAGGAAAAATGTTCTTCCCCAAACCATTTATGAGTGAGATAAAATTTGGAATAACTAGATCTTGACAATAACTACTTAGATCTGGCCAAAAAAATCTTGTCAATTGATTCATCATCATCACCATCTCCATCCTCTTCCTCATTCCCTGCTCCTAGATTCAAAACTCTTACCTCCACTCCCTTTCCCTCTCATGCCAATGGTCTAATGGTTAAGATAAATATGAATGTAGTTATTTTCACCTCAGTATTTGTTGCATACATTTTATTTATATACACATATTATTGAAATATAATTTCAATAAATTAATTATATATATATATATTAATAATTTATATATTTTAATATATATTATTTATATATACATGCATGGATGTATGTATGTATAGCTATAAATAAAGAATACATTATGTATTATTATCATATATTATATTATTAATTAGTATATATAAATATACACTTCAAAACTTTAATGTTTTGTCTTAAGATCGATAATATTGTAATTACATTGAGAGGCATAACCTACAATGATAATCAAGTTTGTATTTGTGTGAGTTGTTCACTTTTATTTTTGTTCAATCGACATAATAATCAAATAAAATAAAAATCAACTGACCTAAAAACATGTAATTAACGAACACATTATTTAAATATATATATGAAAACATTTAAAAAATATATAAATATAAATGACAAAAGATAAAATAAAAAATAGCAAAATTGAAAGGCTCTTGTAGTCCATCTTCTACCAGAGGCATCTATCCAGAACATCATAATTCTGGAGCATTTTTTGTTTGCTCAAAACCTTCTCCTCTTCCAAGTTATCTTGTTGCGCCACCATCCTTGAGTGCCTTGGTATTTCTATGTGCTGTGATATAATAAAAATTTATTTTGATTTTTTTAGTTCAGTTTTAGAGTATTTTCTTTTGTTTTATTAATTCCATAATTTTATGATTTATTATAGACTTCTAAATTCATAATTTTATGTTTTATTTCCAAATTCCATGTTGATATCCGTAATTATTTTTATATTTGTATAAATTCATAATATATGATTTAGATTTAAATATTTTTTGATATTTGATATACATAATTATTTCTATGTATATGTAAATTCATAATATATAATTTAGATTTAAATATTTTTTAATATTGATCAATTTTACTTAAAATTAAAATAGAGTTATACATTTATTATATAATTATTAATATTTTTTATAATTTTATTAAAATCTATGGATAAATTATTTTAATTAATTAATAATTAAATAGATTTATTTTATTTTAAAATTGTTAGATAAAAGTTTGAATGCTTTATATATAGATGTATTTAAGATATATATATATATATATATATATATATATATATAAGATATCTAGGTTGGATAATTATACATATATAAATGAATCAAAAATACATCTTAAATAGTTAATTGGTTAGTTACATTCCTTAAATAGTTTTATCTTAAATAATTATAAATAGTTAATTAGTTTTATACACACACACACACACACACATATATACATATATGTATATATATATGTATATATATATGTATATATATATATATATATGTATATATATATGTATATGTATATATATATGTATATGTATATATATATATATGTATATGTATATATGTATATATGTATATATATGTATATATATGTATGTATATATATATATATGTATATATGTATATATATATATATATGTATATGTATATATACATATATACATATATATGTATATATGTATATATACATATACATATATATATATATATACATATATACATATATATATATATATACATATATATATATATACATATATATATATATATATATATACAGATATATATATATATATATATACATATATATATATACAGATATATATATATATATATACAGATATATATATATATATATATATATATATATATATATATATATATATACACACAGATATATATATATATATATATATATATATATATATATATATATATATATATATACAGATATATATATATATCTTAAATACATCTTAAATAGTTGATTGGTTAGTTACATTCCTTAAATAGTTAATGGATTAACTAAATTCCTTATATATATATATATCTAAAATATAGCATGTTTAAATACAACATGAGTATAGATAGTTAATTGATTATTTACATTCATTTATCTTAAATAGTTACATTCTATATCTTAAATATGCTATATAAAATAATATAAGATATATATCTCGCATGTAAAATGTATTTTGGTTTATTTATAGCTATATCTATTTAAATAGTTATATCTTATTATCCAACCTATTAGTAGAAATAACTATTTGACTCATTAGATATAACTATATAGAATCTGCTATATATAATTAATTAGTTAGTTACATTCATGTTAGATATTTTTAAGATATCTATTTTATCTAGATGTTTGTAAGTAATATATTCATACATTTATATTTATATATATATAAATGAAGCATAATGTGCTTATGGAAACTATATATTTTTGTATAGGTACAATGCACTGTGGCCATTGAATATGAATGTATCAAAACTATTTCAAGACCTAGAAACAGAAGATAAAAAATATGATCCTATAAGAAATGATTATTGTGTAAATACATATATCTAAAACATACTACAATTGTGGAGAACAAATATAGATTGACAACCTGTACTTTCAAAACATATGGTAATCAATTATATTTCCAAATATCTAGCAAAAACTGAGTAGAGTTTTGAAACTTATCAAAAAATGTTATTGCAACTTGCAAACATTGAAAACCCTGACGAATTAGTAGCTAGAGCATATAGAAGACTCCTAACAAAAACCCTTATTGAAAGAGACATTGGTTCACATGAGACATGCCATATGTTGTTGGAGCTTCAATTGGTAGAAAGTAGTAGAGTGTTTGTCACTTTGAATGTTTCATTCAAAGTGTTCAAATAGGGGACACATACTATAAAACCAAAAAATGACAAACCCTTAAAATATTTGATTGATGGATACATGAATAGACCTTATGAAATGGAAAGTTTTTCACTTATAGAGAAAATTAGATCATGGTCACATAATCCTAAGCGAATACGAGTTAATAAATGGGAGGCTAGGACTGTGGAAACTATTGAGTATTCCCAAGGTTTACTATAGTACCAATGTGGGAATCAAAAAAATGGGTTGATTTCTATTGGTCAGTGTTATTTCTTTACAAGCCATTTCATAATATAGAAAGAGATATCAGACTTGATGATGATATAATAACATCAAACTGGGAGTCATTTAAAGCTATTCATAAAGATACAATGGAACATGAGTGGGAGATCATATCAAGGCTACATCATGGGAAAATTATTGAAGTATCAGAATTAGATATGCTGGGTAGAAGAGATAATGATAGACAAACACTATGGAATCATGAATATAAAGGAGAAGCATACACAACTTTTTCTATAAAATTCATAAGCATAATGAAACACAATGGGTTACTCATACCAGATGATATAACAAGTAATATTTCATATGGAACCTTAGGTGTCAAACCAAAAAATACACTTGATATAATCATGAGACATTTTTTTCATACTCATAATGCCATACCAATATGCATGATAATTCAAAGAATAATAGGAACAATAAAATCACATCTAATTGGTGCCATTCGTGAAGATTTTCAAAATGAATCATCAACTATGTAGCATTGTCCACTTCTATTACTTTCACCAACTGGAGTTACAATTTTTAATATTGGTGCTTTGATAATCCACTCAACATTATGAATCCCAATCATGGACTTTACTAAATTAACATGAACAAGAATCACAAGTTTTTAAGAAGAAATGTGGCATATAAAATACATATTGATTGATGAAATGAGTTTCATTGGCAAAAAAAGATTATAGAACATAGATGCATGACTTTGTCAAAAAAATTCAAAAAATGCAAACATGAGTTTTGGAGGTAGATCAATCATTTTAGTAGGAGATTTGGGTCAACTATCTTCTATGAGTGATAAAGCACCGTACAATAGTAATAGACATGAAAAAATATTATGGGAAGAATTCAAAATAGTTGTTACTTTGGATAAGGTATCTAGACAAGAAGGATAAAATGATGACCAAAAAAGGTTGTGATAACTACTCACAAATCTTAAATATGCACATGGATTTTTTTTAAAATTTTCATATGATAGATATTAGAAGTTGAAAATAGGAAAACAATTTTCCAAATGGAAAGTTGAGGAAGAGAAACTCAAGTTCTTAGAACTGTAATAATGTTATATATTTAATATCACATATATTATACTTATTTTCAAATTTTGATGTATATGAAATTATTTTCTATAATTATCATTGAATGTGATATATATTTCTTATTTGGATGAACATGAAATGATGCATTAATTGATATTCATTTTTAAATGTGCATGCCACACTTGCAGGTGCTACTACCATAGTTATATTAAATACATTTATCTAAAATACGTCAAGAGGTATCAATCTCAAGGTGCCTATCTAACCTACATCACAATATAGGCACCTTGAGATTGATATCTCTCAACATATTTTAGATATCTATGCTAGTATTAATTGAGTTGCATACTAGATATGGATTCCTATAATAACTAAAATAACTCTCTTAATGTGTCGTGTTATTGCATACATATAGTCATTTTAGAGAGGGTTATGTTCTTTCTTTAAGCCACATTGATTTTTTATTGTGTGTAATAAATGATTGTTTTCGATATAATCCCATGTTGGTAAATTTTTTTTTTGAAAACATTATTCTCATGCATTTAATGAAATTCCCAAATTGATTTTCTATCATTTCTTTGAATTAAATGATCTTTTATAAAACCAATGATTTTTATTTTAAGAGGTAAATATAACACAATCTAATATTTTCATTAATACAAGCCAATATGCACCTTTTTCAAAATAAATATGGATGATTTATATAACACACACACACACACACACACACACACACACACACACACACACACACACACACACACACACACACACACACACACACACACACACACACACACACACACACACACACACACACACACACACAAATATATATATATATGTATAATATCAAGTAGTTGTGTGGCTCCTTAGGCCTTGCCTTCATAAAAATTATCCCTAGATGAGGCTTTCTTAACAAAATTCCTTCAAAAAGTCCTCTACCCAAAGTGATGGAAGGAAGCCCATGTATCATCGTTAAGTGACACATGAAATATGTACTTTTTAAATTCAGGTGCCCTAACCTCTCAACCAAAATTGACTCTCATCATCAAGTTTTTTGATTTGCACAAAGGAGTTTTGTGAGAATATTTAGTTTCACATCATGAAATATTATACTAGTTTAACCATGTATTTTATGTGTTAAATGTAGTATTTTATCTATTGATCCTTTAAACATGATTCCATGGATGTTGGAAATATTATTATAAAAAAATATATTTTAATAATTAGTACTATTGTCAAGACATGTCAAAACTATAAAATGAGTTTCCAATTTAAATTTGAGATTCAACAAATATTTGGTCAATTGGAGGGCTAAATGAGTTTTTAGATCCTTTGATATGCATAACTAAATTTTGAAGAAGATTTGTCTTAATACCCATGGTGGCTAATAAATTCATTCCAAAAATGATTATGCTTGAACCATTATCAACTAACACTCTTTTTATTCCCTTGTGAGGCATATACACTTATATGAAAAAAGGTAAATATTTGTGAATAATATATTTTGAAAGTAAATATTTTTGATGAAAGGTTCTATAATTTACATTATTTTTGAGGTCTTTCTTAAAATCTATAGAATATGTTGGTTCATTATTATTTTATACTTGCATGCCATGTAATGCTTCATATTAAATATCCTTGTGGGTATTTTATTGATTTAAGAGTTCAAAGACTAAAATTTTATCATGTGTTTTGATAAATTGGTCAATAATATCATATCATTTTTATTTGATAAAAAGTTTAGGCTTAGGAGGAAACTATTCTATAACAAAATGAGGTGGGATATGTTGGGTAGCTTTGCCTTTTTGAGTAGTGACATCATGGAATGTGAAATCTAATATAAGTCATAGGTAAATAATGTTTAGGGGATGGTATATGCCATTTGAATATGATATATGTGGAATAAAGGGTTGGGAGCATGCTTGTTGGCATATGGATGCTGGCTCTATAACATTGTGAAAGGAGTTATAGAATTAAAATTGATACTTATATTTTCTTATGTTTTTGTTTAATTTAGCTATGTATGAAGTATAAAAAACAATGGTTACTATGACATATTATGAATGTAAATAAATGATACATTCATCCATGATTACTACAATGAAAATATGTTTTTAAAATATTTTTAGTTTAGAAATTAAAAATTAGAGAAAAAAAGGAAACCCTAGGTCAATCTAGGGTTTTGGGACAAAAGGTTAGGTACTCTAAATGTTTAACCCTAGATTTAAATATGTGTGGGGTTATTTAGGGTTAAGGTGTATTACATTAGATTTTACACAAGGATGGTGAACTAACCTAATGAATAAGCCAATTAATATAAAACTTAAAAAATAATAATTTGAATTTATACAATTGAGATTACTAAAAATAGTAAATTATAACTATTAATAGATATTGCAATTAGTTTGAAACAAATGATACTTAGTTTACTATGCTCATCCATGTTTGATCTAGAATAGGCTAGAAGTGAACTAGAAGCTAATATTAGAACACTCTTAAGATTTTGAAATATTCTTTTTGTGGTTTTAGATACTTGTATTGGATTTAGACAATTGTATTGATGTAAGTATATAACACTATTGTAAGAGTCTTTTACATAATATTGAATATATTAGGATACAACCATCTATAGGCTTTTGGGTTTTTTGTGACCTTTATTCTGATGTCTTTAGTTCCTGTACATAGAGTATTGCTCTTTGTTAAATGATCAAGCCATAGTTTCCTCACCCTTGGAGTAACTCTAGGAATAATGAGTTAGTTGGCTCATGGTGTCGAGATTCAGCAAGGACCCCTTTGTTAATGGGTTATTCATACATAGATAATACACCAAAGAGATACTTATACTTACATAGTTATCAAATACATATTGGTTTATGTGCACACAATAATGCAATTTGTGATAAGCAAAGACATGCAATGACTTAGCTTGTAAGTTGAAAAATATGGCTCATGAACTACTCTTAAAATTATTCAGAAATGTGAGAATATTTATCATATGAATTATTTAGAAATATGGATGAATAGGTCATGTTTTCTAAGTTGAATGTTTGTTTGAGTGCATATTTATATGTTTCCTTGGGAATTCCTATTGTTTGTTCGGTGAAGAATGGAACTGGGTTGATCTTGTAAATATATCAATCATTTTTGGAAATATATCACACTAAATAACTCACTTAGACTTACCTTTGGGATTATTTTTATTTGTAAATTTGATGATTTTTGTGCATTAGACACTTTATAGAGAAAGTGGAAACTTGTGTCAACACAGGGGTTTATATGGGATGCAAGTGTAAAAGAAACTAGAAAATAGGTATAATTAAGAAAATATAAGTAAAAGATAGTAATCAAGTTTAGATATTTTTTCACAATATATAAGTCTTGGTAATCAGGATAAAAATGGTCAAGCTAATAGATAAGTAATTTAGGCACAAATAAATAGTGAAAGTGAGCCTTTCGATAATGGGTAGTCTATAATTGATAGGTATAGCTATGATGGATATTTATAATTGTACTAGATGAAGGTAATGCATAAGTATTATTTTAGTATCTATAGAAGGATATTGATGGTGGTTCACAAGGAACTCACAATTCTATTTTCTCACAAAGGGGGAAGATGTTTCTTGCTCCTTACCATTGGGGAGGACCTTGGTGATGAGTTTTGTTTTCGTTAAGGGATTATTGAAGGGTTAATATTTTAAGTGAGTTTTCAATGCCCTTCATTTGCTAGTGTGGATATTTTGGCCTTATTGATCATTAGGTTTTAGGAAGTGTTTCTCTCTGTGTAGCCTCTCAACTTAATCTTTGCTCTTTGATTGATGGTAAAAACATGTTTTAATCATTCCAACTCTTTTTTCACACATTTTATTAGGGATGGGCCCCCTCCAAACCATGTTAATATACTACACACAAAATATAATGTAATAATATAATAATAATAACATAGTATTAGTCTATATTATAGTATCATTTAATATATTGTATTAATAATAATTACTTACATACATACATATATTAATAATTTATATATTTTAATATTTTTCATAGTTACAAGTATATAATATATAATTATCTAAATTATATATTATGTACTTCTATATTATATTTTATTTATAATTACTATATATAAATATAAACTTTTAAGCCTCTATGGTGTATAATATGAGCTTCAACATTGATTCTACTTGATAAAAATACATGATTTTTTCATGTGATGTGACACATGATAGTTTGTATGGAATGACTTATTTATCTATTCTCCTTTCATGAATTTCTAAACCTCATTATCATCCATCCAAATAACCCACATGTCTTCTTCATTAATGTTAGTAAATCTTTCCTATATAACATTGTTATAGTCAAACAAACCCTCGATTGGCTTCTATAGTGGAAATGACAAATTTTCATCCCATCTAATCGCCACCAATTCCATAATATAACAAAAAATTATATATTTTAGAAATACACAATTTATATTGTGAATGATCAAATATTGAAATATATGAATAATAATGTATTATTGACATGTAAACCAATTATAAACACATATTTTATTTAAACAACTTCAAATAATGTTTAGACATTGAGTAATTGATAATTAATAATATGGTAGACATTAATAATAATAATATAGTAAAAATATTATTGTAACACATAGTCATTATTACATAATTAGGATATATCTCATGATAGCTATAGGTAGAACATTATAAAATTTTATCATCATTGCATAATTATGTGGTAATCATAAGATCACATCTTTGCATAATGAAAATCAAAATAGTTGTCTTTCAACTACAATATAACATATATCCGAAAATAATGTTTCCCATAATGAATCAGTTGTATATAACCTTGCCAAAAATAAGGGAGAGTACAACTACAAAAATGACCATAAACATTATAATGTGAAGAAATGAAAGTGTTGCCCATCAATGATAATTCCATGCAATCCATAATTAGACATGGTATCAAAATATTGTTTTAAAGGCACATATTCTAATGTAGGAAATTTCAACTCAACAAAACTTATTTTCCTTATTTTTTTCTATTCCTCCTATGATTCTCTTTTTTTGAGACATTTGTTTGCATAACAGATGTCAATGTTATGAAATTAACCATAAAGTAAAGTGGCATCTTCATGTAGTTTACTCAAAATACCTCCAGGAACATCCATCTCCCATTTCATATCTACAACACAAAATTGATAATCAAACTCCATAAAAGCTCCTCTCTCCTAATGCAAGTAAAAACATAACCAACGTTTGTTTATCAAAATATGACACTTGGCACAATGTAAAGAAATATCATTGGATATAAACCTACCACACTAATTTACGATGATGATTTTGAGACTCAATAACATGTTGATATAAATAGACATTTTTTTCCATTGGGCACTATCCAATATTCACATCTTTTGATTACACATACTATATATATTAAAAAAGCATTACACAAATATCAAAAGATTATAATTTAAACTACTTAATTTATAATTATGTGCTTTGTATTCATACACATCAAAATCAATCAAAATGATGACACCCCTTTCCCCTCATTTTTTAAATCAGTCTTTGAAATATTTTATTTGCATGTAGTATTCTATTTAACCACTTTCAAATAATAAAAACAAGTATATAATGTTGAATGAATATCAAAAACATATATGGTTATTAGATATTAAAATAATGATTATGAGGATATTCATATGGCTATTGATATAAGCCTAAAAGTAACATAAAAAACATTTATTGAGATAGTGATTACCAAGATATTCATATGGCTATTGATATAATCATAAAGTCAACATCACACTTCATGATTAGGTTTTACCTGATATTCATGTGTGTTTATATCATTTAGAAGAAAGCCTATAATCTATGATTTTTCAAATATATCATTGTGTCAAAGTTTTTATGGTGATGTTATTGATAAATTTAGTTGATCCAATAAATTTTTTTTATGTTATTGAGAGGGTTTTTTTTAGGTGGTCGGGAAAGGATGATATGGCTAGACCCAAAAATTTAGGGGTTAATAAGAAATTGAAGCCGAAGCTTTTTGGGATTGTGTTGCTACATTTAAAGTTGAATAATGTTATCAATCTCTACAACACCACCACTATTGTAAATTTAATGGAATGTTTTCAGAGCCAACAATCTGTGTATAATAAGGGGAAAACATATTTATGAAAGTCACAAATCATGCGTCCTACAACATCACATTGCATTGGTATGTAAAACCTATTTGAGACTCTTTTATAAGGATATGCAACCATGTGAATCATATTATTGTACTAAAAATGGGTTATTTTATTTTGGTGATGAAGGAATGGATTGAAGTAATAGTTAACTTTACCCATCTGGTAAATATCTAATAATGTTAATTATTTAACATTACACTTCAAATGTTAAGGTGATAAATATTATGAAAAAATAAATTGATTATGATGATGTTCAAATTGGTTTATATAAACTTTTAAACTGTATCATTCAAATATACATTATATTTTGTCTTTAGATGTCTATCTCAATGCTTTATGAAATTTTAACTTTAAAAAAGGGACATTATATTGAGTAAGTTTGGCATTCTTTAGGTTTTGGAATCACCCAATACAGAGTTTCATAATTAAGATTGGTTAATGAATGCTCAAATGAGGATAAATGATTAAAGTTTAGAGAGTTTATTGTCAACCTAAAATCTCACAAAAATAATGGGCTAGACATTCAAGTTACTAAACTTAAGAGTTTTACTATTCATGTTTTCTTTTGGACAAGGTTTTAAAAATAATGTTTCTCTCAATTTTGTCTCATTTTAAAATTTTATTTTCTAACAAAACCAACTATGACCCTCTCCATTGCCTATCCTATCATCATACTTGTGGCATCTTAAAAAATGTTGTTCTACTTTTATTCTATTGGATGATGCCAATAATGACCTATTACTATGATTTTTATTTTCTTGCATTATTGGTAAATGACTAGTCATGACTTCAGATGAGTTGGTTGGAGTCTTATATTAGCATTGAATTTATGAAAAAGAATGGATTATATTTGGATGTGGTTTGGCAATGCTTTTACTTTGTATCTTTCTTATCCTTATCCTTATTGACAATTTATTAGTTATAGTGTATTTTGTAGATGTGTGTTGGCATCACTGATATTTATCCAAAGAAATTGGTATCAAAATCATTATTTTTATATCATCTTGGTCCACAGAACATGACCTAATACCCTCTTTATGTTGGTCAATATTTATCAAATTTCAATGCCTTTTTACTGCTCTACAACCTATATGATACTAGAGTCAAGGTGGGCTCTATTTTTTTATACAAATCTTCCATAGTGATGATTTGAGGTATTTTTTCTATGAGTTGAAGATGGTTATTCCTTTAATTACAATATTTATACTTGGGATGTGAAAAAATCAAAGGGAATTTGGCCTATAGATTTTATGACTACCTATCCAGGTATACATTTTAATAAATAAAATTGAGAACTCAGGTCTGCAAATAAATAAAGAGTTAGGAAGTGGGTTTGAAGATGGGAATTTTGGTTGTGTATGATGCACCTTTGATCAATTAAATTTTATGTTCTTTAAAATTTTTATTCTATTTATTATTTTTCTTTAGTAAATTTCTAGTTTTAACTAGTCAAATTAGCATTTGGATGTTTATCTTTAAGAACTAATGATCCATAAGGCATATTGTGAGAGGTTTACCCTTTAGTGGTAAAGGTTGACTGAATGTAAATGAAAAATTTTATGAAGTTTTTGTGAATTATCTTATTCTTGAAACTTATTGTGAGATTCCAACAAAATATTTAGTATTATAGATTTTATTGCTTCTTTTTTATTTTTGTTAAGTTTTAAAATAGTTACTAAAAGTCAACATCTCTAATTTTTATCAGATGCAAAGAGGAAATAAATATTAAAAATGAAAGTTTATCAATTTTATTCTCCAAATACTTTTTTTTGGAGTCCTCTAATAGTATACATGAAATTGGATTGAGGTGTAAATTATACCAAAGAAAACATTTGTTGATAATGTTATTATATTTTCTGCCACATTTTGATTTGATATATGCATCTTTTAGATTTGTCATGTTTATAGTCTTTACCTTTTGTATGACTTCAATGTTTCTAGTGTTTTATTTTTATATCCATTTGTTATCTCTATTAGGAAAGTATAAAATTATGTTGATGATGTCCAAGACCTCATGTATAAGAATTTTATTGAGACAAAATGGCTAGTTACTAATCCATGTAATGTCTTTAATTTAAAAAAAATGTCTTGGTAATAAATGGGAAGCCATGGCAAGCAAAACTTTAATAGTTGACACAAACAAAGAGGTCAATTATGATATCAGTATGTGAAAAAAGAGGGTTTTCTATATAAGATTGAAATAAGAGGCTAAAATTCAAGCTACTTTACTAAGTTACTAGTTATGGTTGTATAACTTGTATAAGATTGAAATTATAGTCTCATGGGTTGAGTAATGCCTTGTAAAGTGGTCAAGTGATACCAAAATAGAATATAAATTATAATCTATGATATTTGATAAAAATATAATTGAGTGTGATATTTTGTTGTTGAAGGAATGAAAGGAAGATCGTAGATCTTGTGAAGTTCTTCGTGTAGATAATTGGAAGAAAATGACTATTAATACAACCAACATAATCCTTTTCCTTCTCTCAATCGACAAGTAGTTCAGGGGAAATGCAGGGGATGAGAAAACTTTTAAAATGTTCTATCACTAATTTTTATTGACTTACTTGGTGGAAGATGCTATAGGTTTTGACATGATAAATGCCGGTGATCACATTTTATGTTGTGCATTCTTGTTTTATTCATAGTCACGAGTTTTATTGGTGGTGTTGGTTCATAATTATAGTTAATAATTTTCAGTGGTCATAGTACAGCCATTAGGTATATTTGAAATGTCTGGCATGGTGGGTCTGGAGAGTGTGATACCAACACACAAATAATATGTGTGTACTTGTTAAGCTCAACTCTTTAGGACAAGGACATCAATCAACATTAGGAATGAAGATGGAATGGCACAAAAAATAAAAGTGTAAATTTATCACCTAAAAAAAGGTGACGTGAATTATATCATGGAGACTACTATTAAGGTGATATCAACCTTAAATACCCTTGATAATGCGTGAAAGACCAAGGTGGAATTAGCAAGAATTTTCTTATGAAGTTGGAAATTAGCGGTACACAGTGGTGAACAATGTGAGAACAAAGTGTGTTTGGTTTCTAATGGGGGCCAAACCTTTGTGATTAGTATAAGTAATGGGGAGATCATCCAAGGGAGGCATAGGATGAGTCCTTAGGTCTTTCTCTTCCTCTAGAGAATAACACATCTCAAATTCCTTTCAATCGTATAGTTATTTTTATATGGAGTGACATATTCACATTATCCATCCCACCACTCCAAATCTAGTCTAGTGCACTCTATCTACAAGCTTATGTAAGGAAGAGTCTAAAAGCAAATAGGATCTTAAAGATCCTTCTAGGGTGAATCTAGAAGATTCTCTTTTGGCTCTATATCTACTATGTATATATATATATATATATATGCAAGCATTTTATAAAATGTCTTCCCTTTCTCCTCTTCCCACTCATTGGCTAGTTAGCAATCCTGATTGACATGCTAACAATAAACAATTGAAGAATCCTCTGCCCAAGAAGAGTGAAATATCCCAAACTCCTTTGATCACCATGTTTTTGAAACATTTTTTCAACTATTTATTCTCCATGCCTAGGGAAGAATGGACCCAGTCTCTCTATGATAGGTGATGTTAGGTGGAAGACCGATGATAATTTAAGGATTACCATTCAACAAAAGAAAGATGCCGGGTGATATAAAATAAATGAAAACTTATAGGTATAAATAGACATAGAATGAAGCATTTATTTGATCAATAATGATAAATAGACCCCTAATTAGATCAACCTTATCTATTACAAAATGTTTTGGGATAGGAACACAAACATTAAAACTTTCCTTATCATCTCTTTTGTTAACAGGGGTCTAGATGTCATGAAAATAAAATATATGGTGGAGGTTAGAATCTTGAAGCCTGGAACCAAATATTTAATTGAGCAAGTCTCTCATAAGCTAATACCAAGAACAAATTCCTATCTTCATAAACCTACATCTACTAACCTAGTAGTGATCTTTGATGAGGAAGAATCTAGGCAAGTACTCATATCAAAAGAATAATTTCTCAACCAAAGGTGTTATCTATAGATTTATGGATCAATGACCAAAGATTTAAAATCTTCATTCCTAGATTTTGAATCATTATCAATCCCTCTTAAAATTTAGAATTAAAATTTACCCATGTATAAAAACATTATTTATTATTGTTCTTGGTCATATTTAGGACAAGGAGAATATTCAAAATGAGTTTCAAAGATTGAATCACCACTCTTTGGTCTTAAAACCATAGTCCCCTACCTTTAACCCTCCAAATGAACACCTTAATGTAAAACCCATCTTAATTTTCCTACCCCATTTTCCAATTTAATTTTGGACTGAATCCAATTTTAAATTAATTAGTAAATCCCTAAGTGAGTTTCTATAAATGCACCCAAACAATAATCATTTCTCCAAAACTACTTTTGCTAGGATTTTGGTGAATATTGACACATCCAAGAATCACCATGAAAAAATCATTTTGTAAGCTAGAGACTAATCTTGGTCTCAACATTTCAACTATGAAGGCTTGTTATTTCATTTTTGAAGTTCTTTTAATTTTAAACATTTGACCAAAACTTGTAACTACCTTATAAAAAAGAATGATTACTCTGGGTGGAAGGACTTCTATCCTACCCACCTTATTATGATGGATAATTTTGATAGCAATGATTTTACCTTATCTTTAGATGATCTTTAATCCTCTGCTCTATATGAGGACCTAATGAGCCCTCTTCATAAATAAAGAGACTTGTTGGAAGATCTAAACACTCCAAGGTGGTTGTGGACTTAACTCAAGAGAGCTCTACCTAGTCATATCTATAGAGGTAAACCTAGAGATTGACATATTTAGGACATAATCAAATGATGTTATCTCAGTTGAATACAAATATCACCATTGTAAATCAATTTAAAATATATTACCAGTTCAACCAAAGTTATGAAACATAAGGGAGAGTAAACCGAGGTGTAAAAAAAGAAAATAGGAAGAAAAATAGTGGTTTAGCCTTCCAGTATATCCCTCTACTCAGGGGGAATCTAAGAAGAAGTTTCAAAACATAAGAATGCAATTAGAGATAGGCCCCATGGATAAGTTGGTGGAAGTATATCAAAAGGTTTCTTGATGACAACTTGGTTGTTAGAGGAAGGTAATACCTATTAAGTGGTTGATTAAATGTTTAGCTACTCTATTTTTCTTGGTCATGCAAGTGATTCATATAGATAAAATATTTAAAGAAGTCTCATTGTTTCTAGTTGGTTTTATGTTGTAAGCAAGGGTGTCATCTTTGGTAGGCTAAAGTTTAGCTACATGTTGGTTATTTGGATCCACATGGACCATTGCTTATGGCATACCATTTGAGTTTAAATGTTTTATCTTACATAAAGGATTATAGGACCTTTCAAATCCTATATTTACCCTATCAAATAAAAAATAAATATATATTTCTTACAATTAGCTGCATACATACATACATATATATTTAAATAATATTTCTAGTTATAAATATATAATATAATTATCTATATAATATATTATATAGTTTTATAGTATATTTTATTTATAATTACTATATATAAATATACATTGTAAAGCCTCAATGGTGTATGATATGGGCCTTCTATTGTTATATATATGTATTTATGTATGCACATATGTATGTACATGCATACATATAGTTACAATTATATAACATAATTATCAATACAATATATTATATACTATTATAGTATATTTTCTATAATTACTATGTATAAATATAGAATTTAGAGCCTCAAAATTTTGTCCTAAGGTTAGTCAAATTTTAATATTAATCAAAGATGCAAATTTGATGTGGATCCATGAAATAATCAAATCAATGCTCATGATGTCCTCTAAATACACCTTTCTACACAATACATTACCATGTCATATGAAGAACCACACAACTTAAATTTTTACCATCACCTTTTTGAGAAGTATTGTGATTGATGTCATTTTATGTAAATTTTGATGTCATTTATGTCAAGGTGCATTTGGTGAAGATGAATGATGAGCAGCCTGTGAGGTATGAACTTGTGTGTTTGATGTTACAAAGCAACCATATGACAAGAGAGAATTTGAAGGTAACCTAATGTTTGTATGTTGAGAGAGAATTTTAAGGCAACCTAATGATTCATTTGAGGTTTATGTCAATGTTTAGGTCAAGTTAAACATGTTTTAGTACTAGTTATTGAGTACAAAGTGTCTTGAGAAACCTAGTCTAGACTCTTTGAGAAGGTGTGCATAGTGAATTAAGTATGAATAATATTTTGAGAGGTTATTTGGAACTATGTGATCATTAAATAAAATTTTATATACTTTCAGAAGTATTTCAAGGTTAGTTGTCAAGTTTCAAGTGCTTAAGAAACCTAGTCATGACACTAGTCATAACATGAAGAGACCTTGTGAGAAGTTATAAGCATGGTGAACTTGTAAGATGAATACATAGAGGCATAAAATGTTATATAATATTAATTGAACATGAATATGAGGCATTGAAGCACTGAGGAGAGTTTTAATATGAGCCTACAAGGTGTACCTTAAGTCAATGTCTACAACTAGACTAGTTCTAGACCCTACTTGACCTAATGAGGTGTCATGAGGTGTTTTCAAGGCTTATGAATGATGTAAAGTAGTGTTTTATAATGAGAGAGGTTCTGTGATCATGTGAATGAATTATTGAGAGCCTGAAAAGAAGGTTAAAGGTTAGTTCAAGACCAAATGAGGTGTGAAGACTCATGGGTAGTAAAGCAAGATGGTGAGAGCATGGCCTAATGAGGTTTCAGGATCTATTTCTAAGTCATGTGTGAGTAGGTGAGAATTTATAAAGGTAATTAAATATATTTTAATAATATTAATGAATTTTTAGGTCATGATTTACTATAAAAAACATGAAAAGTGGTTTTGAGGTCTCTTATGTGTACAAAATGAAGGGTTCTCAACCCGAGAAGGACTTTTAAGTGTTCATTTACATGTGTAACCTACGTATGGGAACCTAATATATTCATGGTATATGAGGAAGGGTCCTATATAAAAATTCTAGGCATTAAGTTTTTAATTAAGGGGCTATGCTTTATGAATGATAGTTAAGAGTGGAAACATGCTTAAACCCTCCTATAACCCTAATAAGGACCCAATGTTGAAAATGTTGATCAAAAAATCATAAAATTGGTCTAAAATGACAATAAAAAATATTTTATATTGTATTAAACTCTCCTAATCACCTCTAGGTATGATTGAATTGGCAAGTAAGTGAGTGGAACATATAAGAAAGGCCTTGTTTCTCAAAAAATTAATGTAGCAGTCAGATTTGACCAAGTCAAAGTATGAAAATTAGTGGATGGATAAAGATGAGAATTTTATTTTGTGCCCATGTTTTTTTATTATTATGTTCTAGTCCACAAGTGTGCTAAACCAGTCATCCAATTTGATCAGTCACTAAAAGGCCAAATGGTGAAAACAATGAGAAACCTAGGCAGAAGTGAGAAGAAGTTTAGGAATGTGTTATCATAGAATAGGGATGATTCCAAGTGCATAGAAGTGTTTCTAAAAATTTTTAATACATGTGAATATTTTTTATAAGTTTTATAAGTTAGTGGTTTTATTGAAAAGTTGATTTGTTTGACTCAGTGAGGTCTATGAACAGTGAGGTTATGAGATTGGTTTGAAAGACCAATATTACCATTTGACCATATTATATATCTATCTAAGAATGGTTTATAAATATTATAGGATCATATAAATGAATTATAAGTCATTAAATATGTATATACATATGTTGAAGGTCATTGTCACCATGACTATGCTTTAAAATAAATTGGCAGTTCTAGGTAAGTAAGTTGTAGTGATGAGTTTGAGATTATATGCCCTAAGTTGAAGCATATAATGTACATGGTGTTTTTATTTTGGACATGTATGTAATATCCATGATTTTTATAAGGTTTGGTAATAAATTTAATTAATGAATATTTCAAGATAAAATGACTTGACTGATTGAGTAAGGTTTGTGTGAGAGAAGGTCAACAAATTGGTCTACAAGACCAATAATTGGCATTAGAGCTTATAATATTTTTGTTTGAGGTTGTTATAATTATGCTTTAGGATCATTTTCATGTATTGGAAGTTATTTATTATGTTCCTTCAATTTCCATAAGTTTATGTTTTCATGATTGTGTTTTAAGACTAGATGACACTTTAGAGTGAGCATTTTACAGAGAAGAGTTTGAACATCTATACCCTAAGTTATGAAGTATAATATATATGGTAATTGCCTTGAGGTCATTTAGATTTTATATATGTGATTTGTTTCCATGTTTTTTTATAAAAATTGTGTTTATGCTTTAATTATTCAAGATAGACTTTTTGAGTATGCACAAGCCTAATTATAAACAATACAAATAGTGTGCTTCAAGTGGTGTTTGGACTTGAAAGAAGTCATGGAGACTATATGAGCTTAGTATAAGTATATTTTACTATTTTATGATATGTTACTTTCATGTGTGGATTTTGAGAGTGTTTCAAGTAAGTAAAAGTGTAATGTGTCCTAAAGTGGACCTAATGAGATTAGGTCTCCATGAGACCTAAAAATGAAATAAGGTCTAGTTAAGGTGTGTTAGACCTAAAGGGACTCAAATCACATTTGATCCATGTTTATGAGATTTATTGGTGACACCCAAATACTTCCTTATGGGTGCATCAGGATCATAAATGCAAACTTACTCATTCTTGGCAATGTCACTCATAGAGTCTTATAGCTTGCCTCTTGAATTGAAAACCTTAATTCTGAAGGACAACTTATTTTTACATTATAACATTACTTAGACATTTAAAACATATAAGTACACCAACAAAGACCTATTAAGTTCTTCAATTCCTTGATAGAATGTTTAAGGATCTTGACTTACCTAATGGTTGGGGTACACTCCTTGTAGTCCTATTTTTAAGGTTTCCAGGTGATAACTTTCCTTGTACTATCATAATCATGACTATAATGATAATTTAATATACCCACTAAAATCTTACACAACATACCTCAAAATCAATTGGGGTTCTTTTCTTATGGATCTACACTTCTTTCTTTAAGCCTTACACTAATTAGTCCTCTTTTTATGAAAATCTCCTTATCTTGACACATGTACATATTTTATATTCAAAATAATCATCTTTCATGATACCCATTAGTATAATATAACTTAATCACACATTTATTAGCCCCATTCTTTTAATAATTTTCTTATTTCAATAACAACTTGACCTCTTCAACCTTTTCTATGGATAACATTAGTATATAGTCTTGTTTTTGTATGGAATAATGAGGGTATAAAATTAAAACCACACAAATGTATTATATGAGGAAAAAAAAGTCCTAATGACCAAATTTGGGCCTTTTTTTCAAGTGTAAACTCTTAAAAAATAAAAAAAACCTTATTTTAGGGTTTTTCGGTCCCTATACAGACCTGAGAGCACTTGAAATGAGTTAGCTTGACCTCAAAATTGTTTTAAAGTCATCCAATGGTTGGTAAACCTTTGTATTATCATTAAAAAACTTTCTCTTTCACTAAAAAATTTCTTAGAATAGTCATATCATGCACAATAAAGAAAACTCAATCAACTAGGTGCCATTATGGACTGTATAAGGTTTGTTTGGGTTTGTCTTTCTCCTTATTATTCTATCAACTTTGTGTCTAGGATTTTTTGAGGGTTAATACATATTCTTTCATGAAATTTAATCTTCTTAATTTATCTAATCACTTATCTTTTATTTATTTACCCCATTTTTACTATCAACTGTATAGGCAGATATATATATATATATATGTAGGGTATATGCTTGAAAATATCAATACATAGTTTCATTTGCTTATTAAAAATTTCATTTATTCTTAGGAATAATTAGGGCTACATATTAATTCCATGGTTATTACAAAACCATTTAGGCTCTTTTCAAATCAAAACAACCTCAATACTAACTGTAACAAGACACATACTTTTGTTTGTAAGAATTGTATATGTCATACCCTGTTTAGATCAGTTTATTAATCCATAGTAGGATATACATCAGATGAGAGTTAATGGTCAATTTAACTTATTTAAAAATAAAATGAATGCTCAAAACCTAAGTGAATGAATTCTAATATACTTTATATATTTTTTTTCAAACACCTTCTTCTTATCCTATAGGCTTGTATCTTACATACCTTAGTAACTGGATAGATAGTCCTCTCAATGGTGAATTCTATTATCATCCCTATATTAGAAGGGTCATCATAATGTGATCACATCAAATAAGTAAATAATTCAAAAAAAATCTCACCATTAAAGTATCCCATATATATATATATATATACATACAAACTTTCTCTTTGAGGACATACAAGGCCTGCCAACCTACTCACACACCATTCCTCCTCTGCTCCTCTTTTTCTCTATCTTTTCAACTGTTGTGAATGATTATATAATGTTCTTTTAGACCAACCTTGATCCTCTCCTATTCCCTTATTGGGATTTAAAACTAAAGAAAGAAGATTTTATTATCTAAAAAAAACATTATATGTTGAGAGGTCTTGATGAAGACTCTCTCAAATACTCTTCTTATTTATCCTACGTGCCAAGTTTGGTTTACAACATGGGAAAATCCATTTAACCTTATCTACATGGCCTTATTTACTTCACCCTCTACAATTTTGACCTTTACAAATTACCAATACCCCTCCAAGACAAATATTTGAAACCTTTCTCTTTAAAGAACATTTTGGATGAAAGACTTATTCAAATGCTTATGCTAATGCCTATTGAGGGATTATCCAAACTAGTTCTTGATCTTCACTAAGCATCATGCTAGATGCTCCTGCATCAGACTCCCTAGGTAGGAAAATATTGAACTCTAGCTCAAATGACTTGTGCTTCTCTTTTCTACTCACTCTTCTTTTTATGCCTAGATCCCATGGTCTCTCTTATAGTACTTGAGCTTCCTTGATGTGTTATTTATCTCTCCTCTTCTTGTTTCTCACTTTCTTCTTGTATGTCCTCCTTCTTAGCTCATTTTCAATTGTAATATCCCATCTCCAAGCTTCATCCTTGTAAATGTCTTCAAAAATTACTTGATCTCCTTAGTTTATGAGCTTGTCCACTTAATTATGGACTTCCTTCAACTTCACCACTTCAAGACCTGCATTCGAAACATCAAAGGTAATGTTAGAAGTAAAAAATTGACACCATGAAGTCTCTTGGCTACCTCCACTCTTATGTTCTTTTGTCAAAATTGCCTTTACCACCTTGTTTTGTTCTTTTCTTGTCTTATTACCAATCTTATCAATGATGTTTTCATTCTAATTTGTACTTGTATATAGCTCTCTTGAAGAACCCAACAACTCCTCTATCTTCATCAAATATTCACTTAGGGTGATATCATCTATATCATCATACCCCTGATCAAACTTGGGATATAGCTACCCTTCTTCACATGTATTCTCTTCCTAGAAATATGATTTTCTACCAGCCCCTAGCCTCTTAGAAGGCTCAAAAATCTCCTCTAACATTATCATTTCGTCTTTCAATGAGAAATCATCCATTTGTCCATTCTCTTCATGAAATTTGGGCTCATCAACCTTAAGGACTGATTGTTCTTTGTCTTTACCTATCTTACTCCTCATTTCATCCCTTCTTGGATTGTCTTGAAATAATAAATCAGGAACATACACATAAACATCAGCTTTCAAATCATCATAAACAATTTATTTACCTTTAATTTCTCTGTGTACTTGTCATTCTTTTTGTCTTCATGGAATTCCTTTTCCATGCTCATCATTTCACCTTCATGCTCCTATTTGTTTAAATTAGCTTCAATCCTCCTCCATTGACCCCTTGGTCCTATCTTCATTTTCTCAAGCTCACCATCACACACATCTTCTTCACTTTTTTCTTTCTTAGGGACCCAAACTTAAATCTTTATCTTATCATCTTACTTCTCAAGACATTTAGGCATCTTATAACCATGATTTTGTGCCAACATTGAAAGATCAACTCTGTTTATCCGCTCATCATCTTGCACACCTACATTCATATTAAGAATATGAGAAAAATTAGTCTTAGAAGGTAAACTTACCTTCTTGATCACTTGTTGGTTGGGTATATGCTTCACCATATACTTAGGTACTATGTATCCATGGTTGATTACTTTGTGTGAGAGATTTATCATGTTATTACCTTCTCCAACCTATACATCAACAGCTTTATGCTCATAAGAGCAATGAAAATCAGGTCTTAGTACTTTATTTACCTCTTTGTAGGACTATTGCAAGGATTTTTTAGCTTTCTTTATTTCTTGATTGTCTATACTTTCTTCCTTTGTGTTTGGATGTTCACTAGTTTTTTATTGGTACTCCATGTCATCATGGAATTCATCTTCATCCTCCATCTCTACTCTTTCTTGTTCAAGGTCTTTTATATCTCTCTCATGCATTGAACAATGCAACTCTTCTTCTTTGTTAACATCAACAACTTCTTCTTTATCTCTTGCTCAATCACTTGTGTGCTTGGTGTCTTCTCTTGAACCAATATTCTTAGCTTTCAAGTCCTTCTTATTGACCTTCTTCACAAGGCTGGTTGCACCTGCAATTACCCATTCAAATACAACATTAGATGTAAAAATAAGAGACCACAAGGTCCCTATGAGTGCTCTCTTCATTGACACTCTCATCTTTTCAAGTGCTCTTCCTAGCACTTCATATTCTCTTTCTTATTTTCTCTTATTCTCCAAAATGAGAACCTTCTTCACAACCTCTCTATCTTGTTACTCACTTGGCAAATTTTTCACATTCTTGCCTCTATGGGCTTCACTCTTCATGGCAATCTTCTTTTGCCTCTATTTCCTCTTCACTAGGAGATCAATTAACCTTTTCAACCTCTTACTCATTAGCCATAACCATGATTTCCTATTCAACTTAATATAAGACTTAAATTCATTTTCAATCTTGGCTAAATCTTTCTTCAAACTAGCAATCTCTTTATCAATAACAATACTAGTCATACCTTTCTTCTTTTGGATGATTATTTTTTTCTCAGTGCTCTTATCTACCTTGCTATTATAAAATTTCCTCAGTAACATATCCATTTCATCTTTTCAAACCAACCTTATAATTTTCAATTTGAACCTCTTCTTGCTCATTACAAATGCCAATCTGTTGCCAACTCAACACACTTATGCAACTATTAATAAATTAGGAAAACCAAAACCATTTCTTACATCTGATGCAATGTACCTAATTAGAAAAGTACAACATAATTTATTTTTTCAAGAGCTTACCAGCGCTGATACCAAAAATGGTGACACCCAACTACATCCTTGTGGGTGCATCAAGATCATAAATGCAAACTTACTCATTCTTCGCAATGCCACTTATGGAGTCTCATAGCTTGCCTCTTAAATTGAACACCTTAATTTTGAAGGAAAACTTCATTTTAAATTATAACATTCCTTAGATGTTTCACACATATAAGTAAAATTGCACAGACCTATTAAGGTCTTCAATTCCTTGATAGAATGCTTAAGGATTTTGACTTACCTGTTGGTTGGAGTATACTCCTTGTAGCCCTATTTTCAAGGTTTTCAGGTGATAAATTTCCTTGTACTATCTTAATAATAATTTTAATGATACTTATAGATACCCACTACACCCTTACACAACATACCTCAAAATCAACTAGGGTTCTTTTCTTAGAGATCTACACTTCTTTCTTTAAGCCTTACACAATTAGTCCTCTTTTTGTGAAAATCTCCTTGCTTGACATGTGTACATAATTTATATCCAAGATAATCATCTTTCCTAATACCCATTACACTCCTATAACTAAATCACACATTTATGAGCCCTTTCTTTGGACATTTTTCATATTTCAATAATAACCTAACCTCTTGAACCTTTTCTATGGATAACATTAGTATACAGTCTTGTTTTTGTACAGAATAATGAGGGTATCAACTTGAAACCACACAAATGTCTTAGATTAGGATAAAATAGTCTTAATGACTAAATTTGGGCCTTTTTTGCTAGTGTAAACTCTTACAAAGACAAAAACCCTATTCTAGGGTTTTTGGGTTCCTATATAGACTCAAGAGCACTTGAAATGACATATCTTGATCTCAAAATCATTATAAAGTCATCCAATGGTTGGTAAATATTTGTATTAGCATAAAAATTTGTATTTCACTAAAAAAGTTCTCAGAATCCTCATATCATTCACAATAAAGAAAAATTCAATCAACTAGGTGCCATTATAGACTGTATAAGGTCTGTTTGGGTTTATCTTTCTCCTTATTATTGTATCAACTTTGTGTCTAAGATTTTCTGAGGGTTCATACATATTCCTTCATGGTAAGATATTATTTTTACTTTATTAAATCACTTATCTTTTATTTATTTACTCCCTTTTTACTGTCAACTGTATAGCCATATATATATATATATATATATATATATATATATATATATATATATATATATATATATATATATATATATATATATATATATATATATAAGTAGGGTCTAGGCTTGAAACTATTAATATAAGGGTTCATTTTCTTCTTGTAACTTCTAATTCTTCTTAGGACTACCTAGGGTTTCATCTTCATTCCATGGTTGTTACATAACCATTTAGGCTCTTTTAAAATCAAAATAACCTCAATACTAACTATAAAAAGACACAGACTTTTGTTTTCAAGAATTGTATATGCCATACCCTATTTAGATCAGTTTATTAATCCATAGCAATACATACATCAGATGAGAGTTAAGGGTTAATTTAAATTATTTAAAAATCAAATGAATACTCAACACCTAAGTGAATGCATTCTAGTATCTTTTGTCATTTTTTGTCAAACATCTTCCTCTTATCCTATAGGCTTGTATCTTGCATACCTTAGTAATAAGCTAGATAGTCCTCTCAATGGTGACTTCTCTTATCATCCCTATATCAAAAGGGTAACCATAATGTGATTAGAACAAATATGTGAACAATTAAAAAAAGATTCTCACTATTAAAGTATCCCATATATATATATATATATATATATATATATATTATAATACAAACTTTTTCTTTGAGGACATACAAGTCCTATCAACCTGCTCACACACCATTCCTCCTCTACTCTTCTTATTCTCTATCTTTTCAATTTTTATGCTTTATTATATAATGTTCTTTTAGAGCATCCTTGATCCTCTCCTATGCACTTCTTGGGATTTAAAACTAAATAAAGAATATTTTATCATCTAAAACAAACATGCTATGTTGAGAGGTCTTGACGAAGATTCTCTCAACTAATCTCCTTATTTATCTTACATGCCAAATTTGGTTTCCATTATGGGAAACTGCATTTAACCTGATCTACATGGCCTTATTTATTTCACCCTCTTCACTTTTGACCTTTACAAATTACCAATACCCCTCCAAGACAAATATTTGAAACCTTTCTCTTTGAATAACATTTTGGATAGAAAAATTATTTAAATGCTTATGTTAATGCCTAATGAAGGCTTACCCAAACTAGTTCTTGCTCTTCACTAAGCATCATGTTATATGCTCTTGCATCATTTCCTAAGACCTATTCCATTTCCAACCTAATAATGTAAGGGTGTTTGGTCAAACAAGAAGGGTATGAACAAGATCTTTGTTTAAATACAAGGCAATATTAGTCCTATTTGTGTGGAGAACAAAAGCAAAAAAAAAAAACATATTGTAGAGAAGAAGGAGGTCTTATAGACCATCATAAGGGGATAGAGGATCTAGGATGAAGGTTTTATAGAGGTTCTACGTATGTATATCAAGGTCATAAGACCTAATCAGTCTTGAAGAGACCTAATTGTGCAAAGAGACCTAGAAGTAGATTGAGAGGGCTAAGAGTGTGAAGAGTTGAAGAGGTGGTCATCATCAGTTGGTTGAGAAACAAGGTTTACTAAAGATGATCAAAGAAATTAGGTGGTTGAGTTGGTGTTGAATCGTCTAGGGGGTTGATGCCTCCTTACAATTTGGTGCTTGTTAAAGCTTAGTTGGGTTGGTGCTTAGCTAGTTGGGGTTGTTGCTCTATGTGATGTGGGTAATTCAATAACTTTTATATTTGTCTTATAGTACTATAGTCCATTTACATATATTAGTAGATTTTCATTCTCTTTAGAGTTTCTCACATATATGATGTGTTCTTGTGTTTCATGCTTATGTGGATAGGTGTTTATGCTTACAAGATATATATAATTATTTGAATGCTTCATGATTACTTAAGTGAGATTATTTATAAAGATTTTAAAGGTTGATTCAACCCCCAATAATTTTGCTTCTATTAACCTCCATAAAAATAAAATTATTGTTGTTTAAACATAATAAACAAAAAAAGATAATGTTAAAAATCATGAATTTTGAATGCAATATGACTATTGTGTTACACACTCACTCTATAAAACTCCAATTTATAAAAATAGTATATTACATCATTTTTGACATATCTTGTATTTTTAAGGAAATTAGTAGTTAGAACATTGAACGAATTTATATCTCTCACTCCACAAAATATACAACAGCTAAACTCTTAAGTGTATTTAGGAACATGGTGAAAATGGACCAATATTAAATAGTATATGGAGGAGGAGTTTCATGAGAATAATAATTTTCACATTATGAAATGCTATGTACTAGTTTAACCATGTCTTTTTCATGTTTCATGTAGTCTTTTGTTTATGGATACTTTAAACATGTTGTCGTGGACATTGGCTAAACTATTGTATAAAAAGCATTTTTTTAAATAATTAGTAGTGATATCAGGGCATGTCATAACTGTAAAATGAGACTCCATATTAAATTTAAGAAGAGTTTGTGGTGCACTAACCTCGACAAATCATCTCTGTTATCCATCGAACTAATTAGCTCATCAAATCCATTCTCCTTGCTCGCAAGCCCTATATCTTTTCATCTTTTATATCTTCATCACCTTCTATTTTATAGTAAGTAGATGTCTTTAGCACCCCATTTTGTTGTATTTTATCATATATTAGCAATAAATATTATTTTAGAGACACCTAGTCCCCGAGAACGGAATTGAATTACATACAAGCACGCTCTTACGATCATCTATAGTTTTTGATTTCCCCTTAATTTGTTGATCCTAAACCAAATTTGATATTTTTAATGTAATTTCATATGATTCAAATCTAATAAATAATTCATCAATGGTTAAATAACAATTTTATTAAATGATTTCTACATGAGATCATCTCCAATGGAGTGAGGGATTTTTTTTTTCTTTTTTGAGTTATTAGTTTTATTTATAATTGTATTATGCCATATTACATTCTTAAAAAAAGTTATTTTAAGGAAAATAATATTCTTAGGGTCTTTTTATGAGCTTCTTTATATTCTTTTGTTTTATGTTTTATTTTTGTATGATATTGGACAACATATGTAATGAACACACACATAAAAAAATACATATAAATAAATAAATGACAGATATTTTATTTATAAAATCTTACAAAGTGTAGGGAAAAATTATTGAGTGAGGTACATGCTTTACTTTCTATCTTCTTACGACCAAAAATGAGTTATAATGAAATATTGAACAAGCACAACATACAAATATCTTATTAACTATGTTTTTTTTCACTATTTCCTTTCTCCATTCCTTCCTACAAACAATGGGACACTTTATTTGTTCACTAATGGCTTTCTATTTTCATGCCATTGTTGTTAACATACTTATAGATGTCCTTTCATACACCAAAATATTGAAAACTAATTGAGAATGTGAAGATGAACTTTGTCAATTTGTGTCATACTTTTATGGTTGTTATAGGGTGGTTTCCTAAATATCATCTAAAAGATGTAGTTTTGATATCAAGTATATGAATCATCACTTGAAGCTCTACAGAACGTTGAAATAATATTTTGTGTTTATTGATGAATGGATTGTTTTCTAGATCTATACCTATCGAAAATAAGTCTTAATTTAAAAATAAACCACTATGATTATCGAGAATAGAAAAAGATGGAAAACACATTATTAAGAGAGAACATTGGATATTGTCACAAAATATGCATATTCTAATTTTTAGTACTTTACATAATGTTTATGTTCAAATATTTTCATGTTTTGAGTTAAATCTGTGTAAATCCATTGTAAACTTGAGAGCATGGGAAAGTAATATAGGAATTGACATATGAATTTGACAACTATTGCATAAATGTTTTTACATACTATAGAAAATTACTAATATCCTTAAAAAATTTCTTCATTGATATTATGCAATGTTAATAATTCTTTGATATATATACACTATATCCCTATTAGGGATGGATTAAAAAAAATCATTCACATGGTTATTTATTAATTTTTTTTGTGGTTTTGTATCCTTCAATGATGAATTTAATTTGTATATACCAGGACCTTTAGGTGTGAATAAGTTATGTAAAATATGTTTTATTTGATTGAAGATAATTTTTTTCAATTGTTTATTAGTCATATCATGAACAAGTTCATCATCACTATCATATTAATTATCTTTAGATTTTTTTTCTTGTTTCTCGATGTTAACCAATAAAAGAAGCTCAAATGTTGGGTTTACTTATTGTTTTGGTATCATTGTCCCCTTTGATAATGGTTCTTCTTCTTGATGTCCATCCATGTGCACCTCAATGATTAATGTTTTATTTTTTCTTAAGTTAAAAGAGATATTGTGTTTGACTCTTATGTTTCATATGCTGTTATATTTTCAATTGGAATATAATGTTGATGTGGCACCACTTTAGGTATCCCTTATATGTTAGAATGTCTCATTTTACAAAATTTGAATGGTTCATCTCAATAAGCATTGTAAATAAGGTCCCATGATGTAATATTTTAAAAAATTGATGTAATGTAGATGGGATGGCTTTCATGATATGTATCCATGGTCTATCCAAAATTAAGTTATAGTGTAACAAATAATACATTAATTGGAATGTAGTTACAACATTTTTGGTCTCAATGACACAACTAATTTATTTTGGCCAACTGGAGGGCTACATGAATTATTGAATATTTTGATATGCATGTCTAATTTTTGAATAAAATTTATGCTAATATTCACTGTGGTTATTAAATATCCACCACAAAATTTTAGGCCCAAAACATTATCAACTAACATTATTTTAATTCCTTATGAGGCATATGCACTTGTATGAATAAATGAAAATCTTGGTTAATAATATATTTTGATGGTAAATATTTTAGATCAAAGGTAATAAGATATACATTTTTTTTGAGATATTACATAAAATATGGCTGTTAAATATCACTTGGTAATTAGGTGTCACATAATGATTCATATAAAATATCTTGGTAGGTAGTTTATTGCTTTAAGAGTTCAAGGATTTAAATCTTAGCTTGTGTTTTTATCAATTGGTCAATACTATCATATCTTGTTGAATTGATAAAAAGTTTAAGATTATGAAGAACTTATTGTATATCAAAATGAAGTGGGATAGGTTGGGTAGCCTCACCATTTCAAGTAGTGACATCATGGAATGTAAAATATAATATAAATCATGGGTGAATAATTGGTGCAGGATGGTAGCTATCATTTAGATATAATATAGGTGGAACAAAGGACTTCAAGCATGCCCATTGACATCTGGATAATAGACTTATAGAATTGAAAAGAAGTTATATAACCAAAATTGATTCATATAATTTCTTAGATTTTTGTTTAATTTAGGCATTTATGAAGTATAAAAAATAAGGGTCACTAGGACATATCTAAAAAGGAAATAAATTATACAAGCATGCATGAATACTATAATAAAAATCTTATTTTAAAATATTTTTGAGTTTAGAAATAAAAAATAAGATAAAAAATGAGAAACCCTAGGTCAATCTAGTGTTTTGAGGACAAAGGTCGAGTTCACCAAAATTTTAACCCTAAATTTGGATATTTATGCGGTTTTCTAGGGTTAAGGGTTATTATATTAGCTTTTACACAAGGATGATAAATTAACCAAATGAGCAGGTAACTTAATAGAACACTCCTAAAAATAATATTCCCAATTTTTACAATTAGGATTCCTAAAAATAATAAAGTGCAGCTATTGATATATGTTTTAATGAATTATAAATAAATGGTATTCAATTAGTTTATTGTGCTCATGCATGTTTGATCTATAATAGGCTGAAAGTGGACTAGAATTTGATCTTGGAATAGTCATTAGATTATGGGAATATTATTTATGTGGCCTTAGATGCTTATGTCAGATCTAGACACTTGTAACATTGCAAGTGTCTATAACTACCACAAGAGTCCTATATAAAATACTGATTAGATGAGAATAAGACCAACTAAATCCTTATAAGTTTTATGTCTCTTATTTTATGATGTATATAGATCATGCATATAGGTTATCTCTCTTTGTCAAATGATCAATCCCTAGATTCCTAACCCTTAGATTGTGGAGAAAATGGGTTAACTGGAGCACACTATCGAGTTTTCCCAAGTACCCCTTTATCAATAAGCCAATATATGTAGTGACCTAGCTTATATGTTGGAAAATAAGGCTCATGAATTACTCTTCAAATACTTCAGACATGTAATAACACTGCTACTATGACATAAATAAATATGGATGAATAGGTTAGGTTTTCTCAATTGAATGTTTGATTAAGTGTTTCTTGGTATAGAGCCTTATTAGTTTTCTATCACCTTTCTTTTGATGTATATAAATCATTCATGTATTTTATCTCTCTTTGTCAAATGATCAAACCCTAGTTTCCTCACCCTTGAATTGTGGAGAAAATGGACTAGTTGGCTCATGGTGTTGATCTAACCCAAGGACCCCTGTATCAATGGGAACTACATACATAGAGAGTACTCCAAAGAAGGATTCTGAATTACGTAGTTCTCCACTACATATTGTCTTTTGTGTGCACAAGGGTGAAATGTTAGATAAACAAAGACATGGAGTGACCTAGATTCTAAGTTATAAAATATGGCTCATGAAATGGTCTTAGAATACTTCAAACCTGTGAGAATACCACTCATATGAATAATATATAAATAGGTATAAATAGGGAAAGTTTAGTCAATTTAATATCTGATTCAATGATTTTTAGTATGTTTCCTTGTGAGTTCCCTATGTTTGATAGCTAGGAAATGAATTAGGGTTGATATTATAAATATATCAATCCCTTTTACAACTATTTCATACTAAAGCCCTTACGATAACCTTTAGGATACTTTTTATTTTCAAATTGGATGACATTTACGCACTAAACAATTTGTATCAAAAGTGATCACTTGCATTGACACAAGTCTCTATTCGAGCCACAAATGTCAAAAAGTTGGAAAATAGGTACATGCACAAAACTAGCAGTGAAGTATAATAATTAGATTTAGATCTTTTTTCATAACATCAAAGGTATGGTCATCAGAATAATAATGGTCGAACTAATATATAACTAATTTAGGCATAAATAGATAGTGAATAAGAGTCTTTTGGTAGCAAGCAAGTCTGCATATGTCTTAGATAATATATAAATTAGATTTTAGTATCTTTATAAGGCCATTGATGGTGGTTCACAAGGGACTCTCAATTCCATTTTCTCATAAAGGTGGAAGATGTTTCTTGCACCTTGCCATTGGGGAGGGCATTGCTGATGAGTTAGTTTTTGGTTAAGGGCCTATTGAAGGGTTCAGATTTTTAATCATTTTTCAATTCCCTTTGTTTTCTAAGGTGGACCTCATTTGTCTTGTTGATCGCTAAGTCTTAGGAAGTGTTTCTCTTTGGGTAGCATCTCAACTTAAGTTTTACTCTTTGTTTTAGGCTAGAACATGTTTTAATTATTTTGACTCCTTTTTTACATATTTTATTAGGAAAGGGGCTCTCGCAATCATTGTTAATCTACTAAATGTACATACATATATATAAACCATATTAAATATTATAATATATAATATAATAATAATAATATATTTTTATTATTATTTTATATTATAGCATTTTTTAATATATATAATTAGAAGTATAAAATATAATTATCTATATAATATATTTTATTTAATATATATATATATATATATATATATATATATATATATATATATATATATATATATATATATATATATATATATATATATATATATATATATATATATATATATATATATAGACTTAAAGGCCTCAATGTTGTCTGATATGGGTCATATTATATATGTTAATTTATATATTTCAATAATATTTATAGTTATAAGTATATAGTATAATTATCTATATTATATATTATTATAATATATTTTATTTATAATTAGTATATATAAATAAGATTTCAGAGTTTCAATATTTTGTTTTAAGGTCAGTGACATTGCAATATTGATTGAAAATGTATATTAGATGTGGAATCCTATAACAATCAAATCAATATTTATGATGTCTTCAAATGATTCTTCCCTATACAACACATTATCACATCATATGAAGAACCACAAAAGCAAATTTTTTACCATCCCTCCATCAAAAATGAAATTATTATTATTTAAACTTTATATAGAAAAGAGAGATAATATTATCAATTATAATTTTTGAATGAAATATGAATTTTTTTTTCAATACACTAACTCTAAATTACATCGTTTTTGACATATCTTACACCTTTACGGCTATAACATTGAATGAAATTGTATCTCTCCGTCCCCAAAATATACCATAGTTACACTCTTTAGGAACATGCTAAAAATGGACCAATATAAAATAGTATATGGAGTTGTTTTGAGAGAATATTCACTTTCACATCATGAAACGCTATGTACTAGTTTAACCATGTCTTTTTCATGTTGGATGTAGTCTTTTGATTCTTGACCCTTAGGACTTCTTGTCGTGGACGTTAACAAAATTATTATAAAAAAAAAATTAAATAATTTACTAGTGCTATGAGGACATTACAAAAATGTAAAGTGAGCTTCACGTTAAATTATTTATTAGTGCTATCATGACATGACAATAATGATGAAATCTGAAAGTGTTTTAATCACACGAAGTACTCACTGGGTGAGGGATTTCTTATATCCAATTGTGGAAAAAGATGACATTGTGACGCACTCACCCATGCAAATCATCTCCGTTATCCATCCAATGAGATCATCAACTCCATTATCATTGCTCCCAAGTCATAGATCCTTTCATTTTTCATATCTTCATCACCTTCTATTTTACAATTAGTATTGCGTCCTTAGCCCCCCAATTTGTGTTGCCATATGTTAGCAATAAATATTGTTTTGGAAAGGAATAGCATGGATGCATTCTTTTATTATCCTCTACAGTTTTTGCATTCTCCTTAATTTGCTGATCCTAAACCCATTTTGGTTTATGTAAATGTAATATCATACAATTGAAGTTTAATAAATAATTCATCAATGGGTAAATAACATTTTCATTAAATGAGTTTTATATGGGCTACATGATTACGAGTTATGAGATCTTAATAGTAATGATAATGAAGCACTTTTCATTTATAAATCATAGCAAAATTATGACTCATGGTTGAATTTTTAGTGAGCATTTTCTTATCATCAATTATTAGTATGCATTAATTTTTTAATTATTTTGAAATAAAAAATTAATCCACCTTTTCAATTATTAAATTTTCAAAGATAAAATATATAAATAAATATTTTATCTATTTATTATTGATTTAAATATAATGATTTGATAGTTTTTTGAATAAAAATGTAATTTCAAATAAAAATAAATATAATTTTTTTTGACAAATTACGTGCAAATCATTCCCTGCATTTATATTAATCGATTGCACAACCAAAAAACATTTAGCTCTTCCATTAATATTGTTACCTTTGACATGATAGTGTTAAAACATAGAATGTACTCTATGCCTCATTAATGAAACTTGTCAGCAAATATAATTTGTTATTCATAGCAAATTTTGATTAAAAAAAAGTCAAAAAATTAAATACAAAAGCACTATTATATTCTAAATAAACCATCAAAATATTATTACTCCTGAAATAGAAACTACCTAAAACCATTTTCATTTAATTTCTTTTATTTTGTTTGACGGATGATTTTGAACTTAGTTTTTTGAGATACCTCCAAATCACTAAACCTTGTTGTACCATGTGCATATCCTGATCACCTTCTATCTTACAAGTATTATATATCTTCCTCATTTTTGGTTGTCATATATTAGCAACATATAGTGTTTTGAAGACACCTAGTCGCCAGGAAAGGAGTCACATGGCATAAACACTCACTCTCTCATTATCATCTCTATAGGTTTTTATTTATCCTTAATTTGTGGATCAAATTCCCATTTTGATTTATATAAACGCAATTTCATATAATTTAATTCCAAGAAATTATTAATCATCAATGTTGGATTCTCAATGGCCATTCCCTAGCCACCAATTATTGAGCATGAATAAACCATTGGTCAACTAAGTTAATGAAAATAAAGTATTTTATTTTATTTTATTATTATTATTGGTAAATAGTTTTTATATGGGACCATATCCTAATCATAAAAAGGGAAGCTCAGATGAAACAAAGAGAGTACAAAAGAAAATCTTTTATTTTGTTAAAAAATAAACATAAATTATTTATTTTAAATAAAATATGTTTTAATAAATATATATATTAGAAAAAAATGATTATTAATCAATAGATTATATATAATTAAGCATAAATAAAAATATGGTGTCATCAAGTATCATTCAACAAATGAGAGATAAATATGTAATAAAATTTATGAATTAAATTGAGTAGTTTGAAGTCAATATATTTTGATATATATTTTATATATAGTGGTTCACAAGAACTCATTTTTAATGAGAGTAAATTGATCCTTTAACACTCATTGATCCAATATTATATAGATGGATGATTACTCATAAAACTTTAACTTTAATTCACAAAGAGTAATTATATATTAATAAATGTAAAACTCTAAATATAATCATCAAATAGTAATTATATATTAAATATGTATTGTAATTGATAAGAACCCAAAAAAATATTGACATGTAATATTTCTTAAGACAAACATAATTCATATTCACAATAAACCATGGAAAAAAAATAATATCTAAATACTATTACTGCTAGCAATAAAAATAATGAAATTTACTAGCACACTTAGAACATCCTTTTTTACTTTCAAACATATTAAAAAAAATTAGAAAAAAAATCCACCAATGTTCAATCAATGTATTCATTTTATAGGAACACAAAAATTCCAAAAAAAACATTCAACACACACCAAAAGATACATGTGTGGGAAATTATACTATAATTATAACATGATATATTTAAAGCAATAAAAAAATATATATGTAAGGTTGACAATGAAAAATAAAATTCTTGAAAATATTATATGGATTAAACGTAATAAGTCATTGAAAAATGGATACCTTCAAAAAATTGTAATATTTGATCATATTATGTTAAACATACCCTTAACAGATGTATAAATGCTCATAGATCTAAAACAATGTCTTGTTTCACTACAAATTGTATTTATACAATTTAGAGAATTAGGGGGAAAATCACAAATTGGCTTTACTAATACTATTATCAATGTATTATCTAATATTAACATATTACAAAATTCATTATTATGATCATTACTTGAAAAAATCACAATTTATATCAAAATAAAAATAAAATTTAAATAAAAAACTCATACCAAAAAAGAAGGGCTTGTGTAAACATAATCATGCACACTTTTATTTTTTAAATTTGAAAAGAAAATCCAATAAAAATTATACATGGATGAATGATACATAAATCATAAGCAATGCATGGTCTTGTATTTTACTCTTAAGGAGTAATGCATCATGGATAAGAATATATGTCACTATTGTGTGTACAACATATTGAAATACTCGATTTATTAACTCCATTAACAGTCCAAATTTTCAAGGTGAAATAAAATTTAGCCATATAAATGTTATGTCTACAAAGAAGCACAAAATGGAAATTAGAAAAATATCTAAATAACATTTTTTTAAAAATCATACTCTTATTTTGTAAATAAATGCAAAAATATTATAATAGTACATAAAAAATGACTCAATGATCATATAATAATGCACTCTGATATATTGTGTTTTCAAAAAATACATATTAAATATATTACAATGGAAAATTTATTGAAAAAAATTTGACTACACATCAGTGGATAATATTCAAGGATAGATGGTTTGACACAAAAAGAATTTCTAAATTCAAAAACAATGCAATTCAAGAGATACAATTTAGAAGCCATATCAACAATTATTTTTTTATTAAAGGTAAAACAAAGGGTGTTGATAGGTCTCATAACTTGGTACGAAGGAGATAA
The DNA here is from genome assembly GCA_037957365.1 of Torreya grandis. Lineage (NCBI taxonomy): Eukaryota > Viridiplantae > Streptophyta > Pinopsida > Cupressales > Taxaceae > Torreya > Torreya grandis. Next base: position 4,127,592 of record JARHVA010000923.1, read on the forward strand.
CATGTAAAGAAATAAAAGATCCAAGGAACACCTCTACTAGTAGAAAACAAAGAAAAGAAACAAAACAAGGAAGGTCAACAAACTCAAATAAAACAAAATTGTATGTAACGAAGAAAAAAAACATAACACAACAACAATAGCAAGAAAATGACAAAAATCATTAAAAGAAACAAAGATAAAATATAACTATGACCATTCATCTCCATGTTCCTTTCACAATCTAAAGGCCATGTTAAGAGGTTCTTCGTCCTCCTTACTTTTTTCTTTCTTTTTAGTACTCTCCTTCATCCATTCCCTTCCTTCACCTAAATCTGACGAAATAGGAATGGACAGTTTAAGAGCCTCACCTAATGTTTGATTCAACAAGAGAATCCTAGCTAGTAAAATTTCACCTTTAACAATGGGTAATGGAGTCTAATCCTTCTTACCTTCTTTAGATTCGTAGTTGTTATTTATATCAAATTCCTTGGCCATGGCCTCCCCACATAGAGTGAACTATTTCATAAACATTTCTTGTACTATTTTTGGGATTTCATTTTCATTTTAACTATTAATTTTATTGTCAAAAACCTATTTTAATCTCGTAAGTTCATTACCATCAATATCGCAATCATCTAAATTATCCTTCCACCGTGATGCTCCCTTATTCCTCTTTACTACTCCATAAACAGTAGACATATTACCTATATTGAAGCATTTATAACAGTAGAAAGGAAAGCCCTCACAATCGAGGGGTTGTTTCCAAATTCTATCATGGATATTCAGCTTAATGGATGTCGGCATATCTCTATAAAGAACTAGTATTTAAGAAAATGTTGACTGGCGCATCCACTTATTGTTTTCATCAATCAATAAACATTCACCAAACGAATATCCAATCACTTTCAGACCTTCATCAAACAAAAACTGAAATGGAATATGGGTCAACTTTACCCAGATTGGTTTGAAATCAAAATCCTGAGTGAGCAGATGAAAATCTAGATGTCGTGGCTTCATAATAAGAAACCCTTTGTCCCAGGTCCAATATCTTAAAAAAAAAAGAGTTTCTATCTTCCAAAATAATTAAGAGGGAAAAAAAAAAAACTACTCCTCTGGCACAGGGTAATATGATAATTTTACCTTTCGACTCCCATGTTTCTGTTATCCAACTGTGGCGAGAGAAGCCTTTTCTCTTTCAAGAATCTCTTTCAATGGTTTTCCTTCAAAGACTGTCGAGGGAAGGGTTTTGGCGGGCGTGAAGGATTTAATTTTCCCCTATCTTCGACACCACCCTTTGATTGATTCTATCCGATTTTGCATTGAACAACACCACAAAATAGATGGCTGTATTCCTTTAGAATCCCATGTCTTTGTCGCATACATAGACCTCTCCAGATCAAACACAGCCTTAGGGCTTTTAGTCAATAAATCCATAGGGATTTGAACCCTATCTTGACAAGTAAAGAAAACATCTCCACTGATGTAGTCACCGTGATGGATGCAGTCACCGCCGTGGAGACATTCGATTCAGGATAATGATTACGGTCCGCTGTGGAGACCTTCGGCTCAGGATAGCATTTAGGGTTCAATTCCATAGCGATTGAGATAATCAAGAAATGTCAATTATAAATTTATATGCATCATCAAACATTATTGTTTCAAATATTTTTCATACTATTAACGATGCATTAGTTGATAAAAATAGAATACACAACAAATATTTATTAGGTGACTGACATTAAATTAGAAAATCATAACAACAATGTACAAATACTTAAACACCATTTAGAAATCTAAAATACAAAATTTTTAATAGAAAAAAATATATTGTAAACACTTATTATTTACCATATATATAGTAAACACACAAGGCCACTAACAACATATTTATATCATATAATGTTATTGGAGTGATCACAACACTATTTGGTTAGTCATAGACAATATCCCAACACATAATAAATAAGGAAACATCAATTCTAAACATGTTTCAATTTCAAAAATAAAGTATATATAACAATGCCACATAACAATATAAAAGCCTAAAAATATCAGCAAACAAAAAAATATCTAACATTTCTCTAATACAAGGTATACATAAAAATATTTTATTACTCTTTCTTATACTAATTAACTACTCATGTTTTGTGTATCAAAAACTCATTTCATGTTCTTAAACATTTTATTAGCTGACTTGACAAACACAAAATGGGAAATGATAGTCACTCTTACATTAATAACCTCACTCACACTCAAATCATGATCAGAAAATTACCATATGAAAATCAATATGTATATCAAACATTGGAGTAGCCCCCACAACTAGCCGTGATCGTGGATACTTTGATATTATATTACTTCTCAATGAATCTAACATTATAAAAAACCACTGAAACCTATGCAAGTGGTTCAATTACTACAATTGTGACCTTTGCAAAAAATTTGAGATGCAATTCATTTTGGAAATCAAGTATGTAATTTTTTAATATAATATATCAAAGAAAATATTCCATCACTACATATACTTTTCACTTTTAATCATATGTTTTATATGAATTTTTTTTTTTTTTTATGACTTCACAACATTGTTTATTTAGAACTTTTGATCCTTTGTTTACCATAATTAAAAAAACCTACAGAACAAAGAATTGCCATTATACTTTTTCAAATAATTAATAAAACAAAATGGGCCTAAAAAATCATAGAAGTCTAAGCAATCAACATTCATCACTTCATTGAGAAAAAGAAATTATTATAAGACTAGAATGCATTGTTAAATGTGAAATTTGAGGTATGTCACATCCATGCTCTCCCTGGTTTCTAACATTTTAATTTTGAGAATAATTGAATATGTTCATTAATTTTTAAATATGTCTATTTTTCCATTTTTTACTAGCCCCTACTTGTAGAATGGCTATCCAAATTCAATCCAATGCAATTATCATATCAAGAATGACTACATATATACATAGTGCAGCCACAATGTCCACATGGACTGGGAGAAAAGGAATCTAGACTTTCACTCATCTATCTTTTGTAAAGTAAACATTGTGCAACAAAATATTTTATTACCCCCAAAACACTATGAATTAAATTTTTTTTTTTCCAATGTTAATTATTTTTACTTCAAAAATTAATATTGGGCATTACAAATTGAATATCCACAAGATAACACCATATTTTTTTGGGATTTTAAATCAATGGAGGACCCTTGGCCTTAATCACCTTTAGATACGATAGAATTTAATGCTCAATAATGATGTGGAAAATCTGAAGATGTTGTTAAGTGTTGTTTAAGTATAGGTTTTTATTTAATTAATTATCCACTAAAACTTTTCCAAACCTTGATTTTACTATGGACACATTGACATAATCAAGTCTAAAGGCTCACACTTTATATCAAATCTACACTTTCATATTTTCTGAAGTTAAAACTTCAAAATGTTACTTAAATGGACCCAAACATAATTTAAATTAAATTGTATATCCTAACAACACCACAAGGGCCTCATTTTATTTAAAAGTTAAAAGTGATTTTGTGGCCTCTATTATTCCATGATTTTGTTTAAATTATGTCATATAATTTATCTAAATTCACTTCTTGGTCAAAAATACTAATCATTTTATACTATTAAGTGAATTGAAACTTGTAATAGATCTGCTTAATTTGTTGAGGTTATTTTAAAAACCAAAAAAATAGTATGTGATTATTTGAATGCATGACTTCAGGATGATCATCATGTATTTGTTTTTTATCTTAAACTTTATTAAAATAATATTCAACTTGATTTAAGTGTTTGGAATATAACTTTATTTAAAATTATGTATTGATAGCTCTTTCAATTCATGCAATCAAGGGGTTGATATAGAGACATCCCTTGAGGGAGGAATTATTATAGGTAATTGCACAAAGTTGGGAGAAAAAAGGGGCTTACTTGTGGAAACATTTTTTCTGAAATTTGAGAAATCTAAATTTCTATAGATAATTTGAGACAACTATACTAAAAATTTGAGGATGGTGAAATTACATGAATAGTAGCATTTTGAGTCTAGTTTCCAAAACACAATTTTTTAAAATGGTTAAGCATAATTAGGTAAAAATATAAAATATGAATAGGAACTCCTATTTTTTAAGAAAATAGAGTTGATATCTGACTATGTGGCTTCTATTTTTTTAGCATCATTTAATATTGTTTAAAACAACTTGGTGAAACTTTAGATAAGATCATCTAGTTTGTAATGTATAATTTATTTATAAAATTTTAATGAATATTTTTATTAGTTTTAAAAGTAAATAGATCTTGAAAATTGATAAAAAAATGGATAGTCAGTTGTGTAGCCCCTCCAACTACACAAAAATAAATAAAAATTAGGATTTTTTAATGGGTGTAGAATTAGGCCTAGCTTGTAACCATATAATTATTTTTGCATTCGGATCAACAAAAAAAATATATGACAAACATATATAAGCATGTATACTTAAAACAAGCGGTGGCCTAAAATTTTTATAGTTAGAAATGAACATAGATTGAAACCTTAAAATAGAATTTTTTTTATAAAAACCATATATCTGCATATGTGAGAGTGCATTCGTTATCATGGAAATAATTTTACAAATATTAAATAATTAAAATTCATAGTATATTTGGAGATGAATGTTGATTTTTGGGTAAAACTCTTAGATTCAGTTATGTGTTGATAGGCTCAAGCCTTTAGCCTAAGAATCCAACCCATTTCACAACCAAAAGGTTTGTTTCTTGAATTCAAATTGAATGCGACATGTGTGTGTTATGTTTCCATAACCTTTTAAAAAAATGACGAATATTATATGTTTATACTTATCTATCTACCACAATATACATTTATTTATACTTATTTAGTTTATGTTTGAGCTTATTTAATTTACATTTATAATTTATAATTTTTGTATTTTATAGTGGAGTGTGTCATGATATAGAGTACCACAAAAAGGACATGATAGATAAAGTGATGCAATGTTGGTGAGTTTATGCCTATAATCATAATATTGAGTATATATAACATGATTTAGGGTTCAAATAGACCCATTTTCATTAAAAAATGAATGAATGAGTTAGTTATTTTAATGGTAGAGGAAATTACAATCAATTTGAATCCCTTAGACATAACTTCTTGTATACAATGTGGTTTAAGACTAAATTAGCTTAAATTGAGTGAATTGGTGTAATGAGTGATATAATTTAAGAGAAATTCAATCTCTCAAACATAATTTTGACTAAAAAGGATTTAATTTGGGCTTATTGAATCCAATGCCATAACTTAATAATCCAAATAATTCAATGGATAATATGAAGGCAATTGGAACTAATTTTAGCCTCTTTAACCTAAGTACATGATTATAAAATTTGATTTGGGGCTTGATCATCTCCTATTTCATCATATAATGAAGCAAATAAAAATTTGGTTCCATTACATATGCAATTTTGATATGTATAGGATGTGGATTTGGGATCAAAAACTTGAATGTCATCATATAATGAATGAAATAATTTATTAGTTCAATTATGGAGGTGATTAGGGTGAATATGAGGCCCTTGAACCTAATTATGACTATAAAACATGATTTAAGGCTAAATTGGCTTTGATTTCATCATAGATTGAGTCAATTATTTAAATGGTGTAAACAATGTCATGATTTTTAGAAAATTTAACCACAACAACCAATTTTCAATTGTATATCATGTGATTTAGAGTGAAATTAACCTTAATGTCATTAGATAATTAGCAAAATAATTTTTTATTTCAATAAAATAAGACTTTGAGGCTAATTTAAGCCCCTTCAGGCTACCTACAAGAAAACTAAAGGAATATGGACTATACTATTTATTCTCCTTTTGGCATATCAATTTTAAGGGATCCTAGATGATAAGGATGAAAATGAAATGAATCTAAAATGTGTATTTTTGTGTGATTGGTGTTGGGCAACTGGTAAATCATATTATAAATCTATAAGGGAAAAAAGGATAAAGGATGATTAATAATTCTTCATTTCATCATATTTGCACAATTTTTTTAGGTAAGTTCATGTAAGTGAAAGAAGTAATTATTTAAAAAAAAACCTTGTTATGTATTTTGTGTTAGTGATTTGTCTAACCTGAGTGTCTATAATGAGTTTGATATTAAAAAGGAGTGACAAAATGAAGCATTATTATGTCCATGTTTACAGGGCTAGATTGGAAGTGCATTTGTTTTTTTAACATGTTCATGGATTGATAACTCTATATATTAGTTCAAAGTGGTCCAACATGAAATGCCATCTTATTATATGATGATAGGATCAAATAACTTGTCAATATTTTATCTTATGACAATCCCACCTCATGAAATAATTTTGGCTAACAAGTATTCTATATATAAAAAGTCCAGATATGAATGTAGAATACCTCTCAGAGAAAAGCCATGAAAGCCTATAGATACCAGATATATATATATATATATATATATATATATAATATATATATATATATATATATATATATATATATATATATAAGATAAATATGTGCAATGTCAGTATTGATCCTATTATAGAAAAAATAAAAAGGGATTGTTGTTCTCAGAATCTTTTAGCTTTTCTGTCCAGAAAAACTCATGAATGTAGAATAGAATTGAAGATGATTACAAATAAGAGTGGAAAATAAGTTGAACCAAAGTTTAAAGCACATCATTCTGGTATGTCTCCTAGTCTTAGAAAAGAATAATTAAAAAAAATTAGTTATCTTAAACAACAAGGATTAATAAGAGATTCTAATAGTTCTTGGGCTTGTGAAGATTTTTATGTGAATAAAATATCTGAACAAGTTAGAGGTAAGAAAATATTGGTTGTGAATTATGTACCTCTAAATAATTATGTCATTCTTGTCCAACATCCCATTACATCAAAAGATGAAATCTTACAAATGATTAATGGAAGCAAATTTTATAGAAAATTTGATCTAAAATCTAGTTTTTGACAAATTCAAGTTGTGGAGAGAGATAGGTAAAAAACAACTTTTATTATTCCTTTTGGTTAGTTTGAATGAAATGTTCTTCCTTTTAGGATAAAAACTGTTCCTAGGATATTTCAAGAAATGATGAACAATTTTTTCTCCTTATTCAAAATTTGTGATTATGTACATTGATGACATCTTAGATTTTTTAAATCCCCCAAGGATCACATAATCCATCTTGAGAAATTCTATCAAGTTGTATATAAAAATGGCCTAGTACTTTCTAAAAAAAAGATGTCTATATTCAAGGATGAAATGGGATTCCTAGGTGTAATGATTACGTCTAATTAAGTTACTAGTAAAGATCACCTCTTGAAAAATATTAAGAATTTTCTTGATATTCTCAAAGACCAAAGGATGCTTCAAAGGTTTATTTGTTGTGTTAATTATATAGCTAGATACTACTACAATATTGCTTAGGACAAGTTATTATTAAAGAAAAGGTTGTTAAAAAATCCTCCTACATGATCCAATGAAATGACTAGGGCTATGCAAAGATTGCCAAAATATACCTCCCTTATCATTACGAGCAAATGGACTCAAAATTATAGAAAATAATACTTTTAAATTTTTTTGGGGAGTAGTGCTCAAAGAAAAATGGATGACAGAATATAAAAACCTTTTAGATTTACTTTAGGAAATTTAAAATATGTAGATAAGAACTATCACTCCACTCATAAGGAAATATTAGCTCCAATACAAGCTATTCAAGATTTTATGTTTTTTATTAGATCTAAAAAAAATCGTTTTAGATCTCTTTAAATAATTTGATGAAAGGTGCTGTTAGCAGGTTAACTAGGTGGGCTACATTTGTAACAGATTTTGATTTCACAGTAGAACATATAGTAGGAAAAAGAAATTGCATTACAAATTTTGTCTATAGGGAATCAAAGCTAGAATACCAAGCCATTATGACACTCATAGTCATGAAAGTCATAGAAAAGTTTCATGAGCATATATGGAGATCATCTCCATTAGTTGAAAATCAACTAAACCTTAAAATTAATGTTCTAGTCAAAAAATCATATGAAGCCTCTATCGATCTCAATAACACTCATCTTGGATGGACATCTCAATACTAAGAACCAGATGGTAAAATCTAGGCTTCTGTCATAATGTTATATAAAAAATATGATAACCTTGGACTCACAGGAATTAATAATCCATTTAACAATTTTATTCTTAGACATGGATTTGAATTCTTAATTTAGTGGTCTACTTTCTATCTAAGTTATAAGCCTGTTGAAGAAAAGTTTTGGTTATATGTAAAAATTATTTATTATCTCAGAGAATTTCTTGATTATGTTTTACCTCTAAAAGCTTCTGATAATCCTAATCTTCATATATCTCTTGACCAAGTTATGAATATTTTTATTCCTCTCAATATACCTTTCAAGGTTAAATTTGAATTATTCTATGTTTAGAATCACCAAGTAAATCTACATGCCAATTTCTTTCCTGCTCAACCAATCACTACCCTATGGAAAAGGTTTACTATTTCACATCAAGGAGTATTTCCACCAACACCTCCAATTGACATTGTTTTAGTACCTTATGCTCTTTATATTGACATTGAAAATGTAATTGATGAGATTTATCACTTTGATGATGAAGACAACTATTATTCTTCACAAGGAGAATATGAATTTTTAGATGAATAATATAACTAATTATGGGGTTCATCCATAATCATAAACATGGGCATGATATCCCTCTTTGTAGACATCACCACATTACTAAAGTTACTATGATATCAAGTATGTTGACAAACTTTTGCTATATTGTAGGTCATGTCTATAGAATAGTATTTTAAGCTGATGCATAATGGACCTATAACCCAATTTATAAAGCATTATATAAGGACAAAATATATGTTTATATCACTCCTTGTTTTGAGTGGGAAATCTTGATATATTAGGAAGTGATAGGTATGGTGGATGTGGCTTGCTTTAATCAATGCTTCTATTGTTCATCAAATTTATGTCATTTTCACCTTGTTGGATGTGGTTATCATCCACTTTTATCTACTACCTAGGTTACTCTTAAGAACTAATAAAAGGTCCCCCTAGAATGCTATAAATAGAAGACAAATGACCATTCATTAGTATTAGGTCTTAGAATTAATTAGTCTATAGACTGTTAGTTTATAGATAAATATGACTTGTATGTTCTTTGCTTGCCTTTTATGAATGGATCCTGAAAATTAGAAAAGCTAATTTGTATTTTTTAAGATTATAATGTCTCTTTATTTTATACCTCTATAATGTGTTTCATCTCTCAAATGGAAACATTTCAAATATATCAAATATCATCTCATTTCACAAATAACCCTATTTGTGAAATATAGATTAAGTGGAAAGGGTTTAAACCTTATAGCTTGGATGTTCTATTACATATTGGTGTAGATATTTCTGTAGATAGATTTCATGCCATTCCTTTTGATAAGTGGCAACCAAATTTTCATAAGTTAACATTTAATACTAAGACAATTATTTTTAAATTATCTACAATAGTTTTAGTACAGTTTATTAACTCTATCTATCAATTTAAAGTGGTCCAACATGAAATGTCATCTTATGATATGATGATAGGATTAAATAACTCGTCAATCTTTAATCTTGTGAAAATCTAGCCTCATGAAATAATTTTAGCTAACAAGTATTCTTTGTAAAAAATGTCAAGATATGAATGTAGAATAACTCTTAGATAAATTCCAAAAAACCTATAGATACCATATGGATACAATAAAAGATAAATATATGCAGTGACAATATTGATCCTATTATAGAAGAAAATAAAAAGGGATTATTGTTCTAAGAATCCTTAAGCTTTTTATTTTAGAAAAAATCATGAATGCAGAATAGAATTGAAGATGATTACAAATAAGAATGGAAAATAAGTTGAACCAAATTTTAAAGCACATCATTATGGTATGTCTCTCAGTATCAAAGAAAAATGATTCAAATAAATTAGTCAGCTTAAAGAATAATGATTAATTAGATATTTTAATATTCCACGGGCTTATGAAGATTTTTATATGAATAAAAGATATGAACAAGATAGAGGTAAGCAAAGATTGGTTGTGAATTATGTACCTCTAAATAATTATGTCATTCCTGCCCAACATCCCATTCCATCAAAAGATGAAATCCTACATAGGAGTAATGGAAGTAAAGTTTATAGAAAATTTCATCTAAAATCTAGTTTTTGGCATATTCAAGTTGTAGAGAGAGATAGGTATAAAATATCTTTTGTTACTTCTTTTATCCAGTTCGAATGGAATGTTCTCCCTTTTAGGCTAAAAACTGATCCTAGCATATTCCAAGAAATGATGAATAATTTTTTTCCTTCTTATTAAGAATTTGTGATTGTGTACATTTATGACATCTTATTTCTTCTAAATCCCCCAAAGATCATGTAATCCATCTTGAGAAATTCTATCAGATTGTACATGAAAATGGCCTAGTACTTTCTAAATAGAATATGTCTATATTCAAGGATGAAATTGAATTCCTAGGTATAACAATCAAGTTTAGTGAACTTACTATTCAAGATCACATATTGAAAAATATTAAGAATTTTATTCATATTCTCAAAGATAGCATCAAAGTTTTCTTGGTTGTTTTAATTATATAGCTAGATACTACTACAATATTACTTAGGATAGGTTATTGTTGAAGAGAAGGTTGTCAAAAAATTCTCCTACATGGTCTGATGAAATGACTAGGGCTATGGGAAGAGTCAAACATAATTGTCAAAATCTACTTCCCTTATCATTACCAAGAAATGGATTTAAAATTATAGAAACAAATGCTTCTAATTTTTTTTTGGGAGCAATGCTTAAATAAAAAATGGAAGATGAAACATAAAAAACTTGAATATTTGATTTTGAAAGTTTCAAATAGGCACATAAGAATTATCACTCTACTCATAAGGAAATATTAGTTATAATAAAATATATTCAAGCTTTGAATTTTTTTGTTAGATTTGAATTTTTTTTATGAGATCTAATTTAAATAATTCAATGAGTATATTAAATTCTTCTGATAATCTAAAGAAAGGTGCAGCTAGCAAGTTAACTAGGTAGGTTACATTCTTAATATATTTTGATTTCACAGTGGAACATATAGTAGGAAAAAGGAATTATGTTACAAATTTTACCTCTAGGGAATCAAATTTAGAATACTAGGTCATAATGACAGTCACAATCACAAAAGTCAAATAAGAGTTTCATGAGCATGTATGGAGATCCTCTCCATCAGTTTTAAATTAGCTAAACCTTGAAATTAATGTTCTAATTATAAAATCATATGAATCCTCTACTGATCTTAATAACACTCATCTTAGATGGATGTCTCAATACCAGGAACTAGATGGTAAAAGATTGGTTTCTATCATAATGTTGTATAAAGAATATGATAACCCTGGACTCACTAGAATTAATAAATCATTTAAGAATTTTATTCTTAAACAAGGATTTGAATTCTTGATTCAGTGATCTAATTTTTAGCTAACGTATAATCTTCATGAAGAATTTTTTTGGTTATCTACAAAAATTCTTGATTATCTTAGAGAATTTCTTGATTATATTTTACCTCTAAAATATTTTGATAATCTTGATGTTCATATATCTTTTGACCAAGTTAGGAATATTTTTATTGCTCTCAAGATACCTTTTAGGGTTAAATTTGAATTATTTTTTGTTTAGAATTACTAGGTAAATCTACATGCCATTTTGTTTCTTGCTCAACCAATCACTCCCCTATGGAAAAGGTTTCCTATTTCACGTCAATAAATCTTTCCACCAACATCTCCAAGTCATATTATTTGATTACCTTCTACTCTTTATCTCGACACTGAAAATAGAACTAATGAGAGTCATTACTTTGATGATGAAGACAACCATTATTCTCTAAGGGGAGAATATAAAAATTTAAATGAATAATTTGACTACTCATATGGTCTATCCATACATGTAAATGTGGGCCTGATATCCCTCTTCATGAACCTCACCATGCTACTAAAGGTACTTTGATATTAGGTATTTTGATAGACTTCTACTATACTATAGGGAATATCTACAAAATAATCTTTCAAGTTGATGCATAGTAGACCCAAAATCCACTTTATAAAACGTTATATAAGACAAGAGTATATATCTACATCACTCCTTATTTTGAGTTGGGAATTTGATACATTGGGAAGTGATAGGTATGGTGGAGATGGCTTGCTTTCACTAATTCTTCTAATGTTCATTGACTTTATGTCATTTTAACCTAGTTAGATGGGGTTGTTATCCACTTTTACCTACTACCTAGGTTACTCTTAAGATTCAGTAAAAGGTCCTCCTATAATGATATAAATAGAATACCAATTCCCATTTATTCACATCTATTTTTAGAGTTAGTATGTGGTCTATTAGTCTATAGAAAAATATAGCTTGTATGTTCTTTACTTGACATTTGTAACTAGATCCTACAAATTTAAAAAGATAATTTATATTTTTTAAGATTATAATGTGTCTTCATTTTCCCCTCTATAATGTGTTTCCTATAAAAAATGGTTTTAGAGCCAAGTCAAATATTTTTAATTTAAGTTCTAGTTTGTAAATCTTTGTTGATATATCAATAAAATCCTCTTGCATATTTTGGCATTTTTATTTATCTCTATTTTTTTGCCAAATTTTTTATTTCCTTTAAAAGGCATGGATTGCCATGTATTATAGATCTTTTTAGTAGTGACGATAAGATCAAGCAATAGATATCACTAACTGGATGACTATAGACATTAAAGGTACTTCTGATGCTTGCAATCTTTTTGATATATCATTAGGATATTTCTTTCCTATTAATGAAACATCTATAGATATTGAAGAAGACATTAAGTAGTTAAAATCCCAATGTAAATATAAATTCCCAAGCCTTTGGCTTGAAATATCATCTATAGAGTCTATACTCTACTAGTAGACAATGTCTTCATATTAGAAAGATACATCCCTAGATTAATTCATATTTATGTACTAATTTTCATAAAATAATTAATAATCCAAATCCTTCAAGCATTCATATAATAAAAAGAAATTCTTCTATTGATAAATTGCTTCAAAATAATAAAAGTCTTTTGAAAAAATCAAAATTTATCTAAATGAAAGGAACCTTTGGGAAGGACAAAGAAGAGTAACAAGGTCATATTTGGAAAACACCTTTGGGAGATGAATCCTATACTAAAAAATGATTCCCTAAGAATGATGACTCAACCAATACTCTCCTGATGGAAATTATAGAGCTCAAATGTATTATTTAAGATCCATTGATAAGAGTCTTGATAAGTCCTTTGAGGTTAAATTGGAATAACTTGGAAACTAAGTGTTTGAACAACAAAGTCCCTAAGATACAAGATAACCTATCTAAAGTTTCAAAATTATTAATTTTTTAGACCTGTATCAAAATGGAGAATTTTCTCAAGCTATTTGTAATCTTCATAGTCTATCCACAAATAAATATGTTTAAAAAATACAAAAGGTTGATATTCTTGATTCCCAAAGAAATTCTATAATTAAAGAATAGACTTAGATCAGTAAATAAGTTTGTAATATAGGGACTAGAGTAAATAAAAAAACTTCTAAAATTGATCAAATTCAACAAAGCACAAGCTAGATATCTTTAGAATATGATAACCTTGTAAAAGAAGTTCTAAATCAGGATCCTAAAGTTTCTATCATCTCTAAAAGTTTAGAAGTTATAAAGGAATCTGAACAACATATTAAGCAACTTGAATCCACTCAATAGCCTATTATAATTGTCCATAGTGAAGACTATGACAAGAGTAATGAAACATGGCAAGATGTGATTAAACTACAAAGATAGTCATTTAAAAAAGCAAAAGCTAAGAGTTTGCCTGATATAAAAGGACCTCTGGATAAGGTTTTATAGGTAGGCATGGCAAAGATAGAACCACAAGAAGTAAAATCATATTTTATGAATAATAATACAAAAGGTTGATATTCTTAATTCTCAAAGCAATGCCATAATTAAAGAATAGAGTCATATCACTAAATTTTTTAGTAATATAGGAAATGGAGTAAATAAAAAAACTTCTAAAAGTGATCGAATTAAGCAAATCATAAGCTAGTTATCTTCAGAATCTGATAGCCTAATAAGAGAAGTTCTAAATCAAGATCCTAAATTTTATGTCATCCCTAAAATTTTAGATGTTTTAAAGGGATATAAACACCATATTAAGCAACCTAAATTCAGTCAAGAGCCTATTATAATTGTTCGCAATGAATACTATGCCAAGAGTAATGAAACATGGCAAGATGTGATTAAACAACAAAGATAATCAATTAAAAATATAAAATCCAAGAGTTTGCATAATATAGAAAGATATATAGATAAGGTTTTCTAGGTAGGTATGGCAAAGATAGAACCACAATAAGCAGAATCATATTTTATGAATCCTTAAGCCAACTCACCCTTTAGACCTCCTTTAGATTCCCAAATCAGGACATTAAATTTAAAACCATTTTTATCAAAATTCAACTATGAGCCTCCAAAAAGAACAAAGGAAATGATTCATGATATGTTAGCATGGGCTCATAATCAGATGTTTGGAATAAGAAAAGATCTAATTTCAATCACCAAGCATATTGCTGACAGTTTCATAGGAAATATTAAATAATGGTGGGATGCTGCCAGTGAAAAATTTCATCAAGCTATCTATATTCATGATCATGTAGTTGCAACTTTGTGTAGTTCACTAATTTCATAATTTGTTGGTAATATATATAATAAAATGGAATATAAAAAATAAAAGTTTATTAAGGCACAACTATGTGACATGAGTAGATTGGATAAATATATGTTTTATATGGAAAATCTATTCTATAATTTTAGTGAAATT